>OZ025241.1:8398180-8663180 GCA_964019155.1 Osedax fenrisi | reverse complement strand
TATTACAGAATACAGTATACAAATATAATTATTTAAATGCATAGATATTTTACATTTTAAACTATACATCTATGGTGAAACACATATTATGCTATCTATTTATATATATCCATAGATTTATAGTTTATAGTTTTAAAATATATGTATATTAGCCGTACCCGACTGTTTTTATAAAATATATGTAGTTTATTATGAGGATATTACCATAATGCTGTTGTAAGTCTGTTTTTATATAATTTATAGGGTTATTATCATAATGATGTTATGAGTCTATTATGAGGCTGTTTTTATAGAATTTAGGTAGGCTATTATGAAGATATTATCATAATGCTGTTATGAGTCTATTATGAGGCTGCTTTTATAGAATGTAGTTAGACTATTATGAAGATATTATCATAATGCTGTTATGAGTATGTTATTAGGCTGTTGTTGATCATAAGGTCCTATTATGATGCAGATATGAAGCTGTAATTTAAGAATATACTGTTTTAAGGCTGTTATGTTGTTATGAGGATGTTATGAGGCTGTTAATGTTTGCTGGGTATATATATATTGATGTGATTATCAAGAATAACTCGTGTAACCTGAAAATATAATACGTTACAACTAATTATATTTTATAATGTTATATATATATATATGTATATATATATATATATATATAGACTTGTAATATGATCTGTAACCATATATAAATAAGGGTTACGAGTCTAATTGGGATTGTAACAAATGGTTACACCGCCTATTAGACTTCTAATAGGATCTGTAACAATATATAAATAAGGGTTACGAGTCTAATAGGACTCGTAAACATCAATGGTTATACGAATTCCACTGTTGGTTTCTTTGGATGATGCTAGTCTTTGGATTTCCATTAAAGTGTACTATAATGATTATTCTATTCCATTTAATTACCTCTGCGAGATATGATATATTAGTTTTGTCTAAGAGTATTCCTATTCCGCCTGAAGCTGCATTATTTGCATTTCTCCAAGCTGATGAAGTGATTAATGTGTTCCCTAAAACTTTTTCTATGCGTGTTTCTTCTTTATGTACAATTGTATAGTCTACGAAGCCTATAATGCTAATTTTATATTTTGTTGAAAGGTATAATAGTTCTTCTTATGTTGATGTAGTTATTAATGTCATTACGTGTATTGTTGATATACAACAACTACTACTACTACTACTACTACTACTACTACTACTACTATTAATACTACTCAATTATATACTATTATTTACTTCCTGATTCATTATACTGATATTCATTTATATTTATTAATATAAATCTTCAATTATCAACTTTAAGATAAGTTTATTATATAATATTATGGTACTATATAGTTTATAAACATATAATACATACAATACACTTATTATTTATAATTTTAACAATATTATTAACATATAAATTTACAATTAAGTAATATTGTTTTTATTATTATTGAAATCACTGATGCATAATATTTAATTTTTTAGTTATAGTCATTCATATTAATTTCATAGATTATTAATACATACATAGTTGTATTTATGTGTGTTTATATATATATATATATATATATATGTTGTCTCCGGAAAACGGAGAATGATAGTTCTCGACAGGTTATAGATGTATTGAATGGAAACTGGACGTGGATGGGGAATGTGGTGTGGTTCGTGGATGGACGTGGATGGGGGTGGGGTGTAGTTCGAGGATGGGGTAGTTAGGGAAGGGGTGCGTTCGTGGATGGGGGTATATGGGGAATGGAGGATGGACGTATTGGACGAATCGCGAATGGAGGAAACCTCAAACTAAAACAAATATGAATACATATTAAACATCATAATATCAACAAGCATGATTAAATATGTATCAATCGAGAAGTTCTCACAATTAATATGATATGATTTACTAGCCTTTCAGTGTACGCTGTATGCACTAATAAACCATATCATACCGAACTTCTCGATAATAACGAGATCACGTGATGGGCGTATTGGGCGTATCTCTAATTAGATAACTAGATTAAACTAGTTAATCTAATTATAAACTACGCTCTCTTTTACAATTTACAAAACAGAAATCAAATTATATAAAAAACAAATAACAACATATATATAATCAACATTCATCCAAATTACATAACATTTACATTCGTTCAAGGCACGTCAACTAATTGAAATTTACAAAACAGAAATCAAATTATATAAAAAACACAAATCACAAAATATATTAAATTAACATTTATCTAAATTACATAACACATGTATACTTCATGCACACCATATTTATAAATACCTACACACAGTTATACACGTAGTTGCCATACTACATATATGTATATATATATATATATATATATATATATATATAAACAAATACAAAATAACCTAAATTCCATATAAATAAATAAAATAAATATAATTTTAAATATAATATAATATATTTAGTTTATTTGGTATTGGGTATTTGGTATTAATTGCATAATATATATTTAATTCAATTATCATTATAAATTACTTGTAGGCCTAATTTATAATATATATTTATAGGTATTCAAATACATGGTATTATACGCATATTTATAAATGTTAATTATTTATAAATTATATATGGTTTAATTCTTATATATTCTATTATTACATACTATTGATAGTTCTTTAATAACTAATAATTAATAACTCTTTAAATATATATATATATATAAATATATATATATATTATCATTATTCTAAACTATTATCTCAAATATTAATCATATTATATTATATTATTCATAACTATTTATTGATTGATTGATTGATAATTTATTTAAGCAAATACATAGCCGAAAATATAATCGAAAGTATAAAGTATAAATATTTGCTAACGATAACATACGTTATGGAAATAAACAAAGAATAATACGAAATTAAAAAATTAAAGAAATTAAAACGTTTTACAGTTACCGTAAAAATAAACGAAAAACAATCGAAAGTAGAAATAAATCATATAGTAAAAATAAACGAAAAATGATCAAAATAGAAATAAAAGATAGCGTAAAAATAATCGAAAATAGAAATAAAATACATTATTTTGTAAGTGGCATCGAAATATTCAATTTCTACTTTAACTTTATAGAACTCTTCTTATCTTGTTACCCTTTATTAATATACATATATATTATAAATAATTAAATTAACAATGTTGGAATGTAATATTTGTTCTAAAGATTGCATATATGAGTATTATGTTAAATGTGCATTATGCTCAGATTGTACACATATCATTTGTTTACATGAAGCTAAATCTATAAAATCCAAATTTATAAATGGAAATAGCCCACCTAAATATATATGTGAAATATTATCATCTTCATATTTTATTTTTAAATGCAACAAATGTATTTATTTACCTTTTAAGCTTACACTACATGATAATAATTGAAATCTAATAACTTATTCTTATCTAAAATTGATAAAAAAGTTAATGATGCTGAAATATCTTTAACAAATTTATCAATTCAATTATCAGATTATTCAACAACACAATCTAGTTATGCTGTTACAACATCAACTGGCTAAATCAATATCAAAAGAAATGTATAATTCTAATAACATGAGTAAATGTCTTATTATCTTTGGAATTAAAGATGAAACCACTATTAATAAGTTATTGTCTGATTTGAAAATTCATATGAATAATTCTAATATTTCATATATTGTATTGAATAATGGAGTACTTTATAAAATTAATCTTAATAACAACCAATACACTATGCAATCATTAATGAAATCATTTATTAATGTACGTAAAAATAATATTGATCTTTATTCTAAATTATGTTTACGTCCTGGTCAATCCTATGAGGATAGACATAAAAGTAAAATATTATCTAATGGAGCATCACTGAAACCAGGTAATTTTTTGCACATTAAATTACGAACTAACACTTTTTTCTCTAAATAATAACAGAGTAGTAATAGATTGGACTTCTAATGTTGATTATTTAACAACTGAATATAATAAATGGAAATACTCAATAGATAATAATCAAAAATCATACAATAATAATGGTAATTGACTAGATCATTTAAATCCGATTAAAGCATTTTATTCAAACTCTAGAAGTTTATGCAATAAACTACCTACATTATTGGATATTCTTAATAGTCGTGAATATGAATCCTCATTTTTACTGAAACATGACTTAATCAGGATATTACTAATGGTATGATATCAGATAATAACTTCTATAATTTATTTAGATTATATAGATTAACGAATACACATGGTGGTTGTTTTTTAATTTATATAACACATTATTATCAGGCCCATGCATTATGCCCTCATTTTTCTCATAATGTTGAATAATTAAAGATTGTTTTCTTTAATTACCTACTTATTGTTGTATATCAACCGCCATCTATGTCATTCAATGATACTATCAAATTGTGTGATAGTATCTCTCCGTGATAAATTAATTCACTCCAAATATATCAATCATGTTATTGTTATTCAGTATTAATTGTACCAATATATAGTGTTTGATATTATGCTTGCTGTCATCAGTTTACGGTAGCTTAACGCCAGGAGACGTAAAACAAATTACATACTAAGGACTCATCCACCCTTGGGAATTGATCCATCCCATATGAGCTTGCCAACATGATACCTTCGGTTTTGTTATCTATACTGTTTGACAACTTGCACTGTCGGATACTATATATTGCTTCAACGACTCGTATAATCCAATGTTTTATTTGTATTTTACTTCTCCGTTTATTACTTGTTTTTTTTTGTATCGTGTCGTTTTGTTTTACTGCTATCACATTTATATATTTTATTTATATATGTTTATATATAATTATATCTTTCTTTATATATAACCAGTAATTCAATACACTTTTGATCTATCTGTCTATATACCACTACTACTACTACTACTACTACTACTACTACTACTACTACTACTACTACTACTACTACTACTACTACTACTACTACTACTACTACTACTACTACTACTACTACTACTACTACTATTACTTCTACTTATTTACAATCTTTATTATCTTATTATAAATTAATATGTAATTATTTAAAATATAATATATATTGTATCTACTTTTATATATTTTATTAACATATTATATTTGAGTATATTTCAAATGTAAGTTATATAAAATAATTAATTGTAATATCTATATGCGTAATTCAACGAATGTGTATTTAATAGGATACCCCCTACCACTTGTGTCCGGTGCAGAAGCGTCGTGTTGAACATTTCATTATTAACTTCAAATGTAAGTCAGATTCCGTGTATCGTAGATTACACTTCTACGGTGTCATGTACGGCCGGTTGCTACGTCATAATAGAAAGCTACCGAGATATGGCCATAAAATATCCATCTTTTTTAGAAATTAGATCACAAAAAGTAAGTAAGATATATAAATATATATTATAAAGTAATATTAATATATATATATATATATATATATGTATATATATATATATATATATAAATATTATTATTATTACTATTATTATTATTAACATATATATATATATATATATATATATATATATTATAAGATATATTCAACTAATAAAAGGTAATTACTATTTTTAAATAGAAATAATTATTTATATATGCAATTTATTATTATAATATATTATAAAATAGATAATATTACAAACTATATGTACCTGTTTTTATGATATAATATTTCATATGTTTTTAATTTTCATATAGATTATTGTTACTAAGGATTGTGCTACATTGCCAGTAGGCAAAATAAGTAATAAATTGTATATGGATTACAAAATGATTGATTCAAGTTAATTTTTTAATAATTTTATAATAATATATATATATATATATATATATATATATAAATTTATAAATATTAATACATAAAAAGTACTGTGTTATAATTATATATGTTAAACGGGGCATGTCATTACCTGGTATGTATTATGTGTTATTAATTAAATGTGATGTTGATATTATATGCATGCATATATGTTCATATATATCAAATAAAATAAAAATAAAAATAGCACATTTTTATATTTTATAATTATGTATAATACTATGTATCTTAAATATCGTGTATTTAGTTATATATGTTATTGAAATATAATATGTACATGAAATGATAGATACATAATTACATACTAAATTACCTAGTAAGTAACTTGTATGACATTTTCGAAGGTGGTACAGTGTACCCCTCCTACACAGGAAATACTATCCTCATTCATAACTAAACATACTTCCTCGATAGTAAACATTTTATCGATGATTCTAGATTCTACAGATCCCGTTACTTTCTACTTTATAATTATACGTTATATTTCGACTGTTCTACCGAGTCATAGACCCCTGTCAATAGACAATACCCCTGAGTTATATATATAAATATATATATAATTTAATAAAATATATAATGTAATATCTACCCGAATACTATAATATGATTCGTATCTAACTATGCATCCAACTTCTATATATAGACTATAGATCTATTATATAACTATAGCTATGTGAATAGTTAACACTACTAATACATAAAAGAACACCACACTTAATTAATAACACACTTGCGACTATATTTAGACTATAGTCTACCTAAGTCGAGTGTATACGGTACGTAGGTATAGTGTTGCGCACCGTGCACAACTCGTGCCGTCTCCTAACCGCTGATCTCACCCGCTGATGTTACGGTATCCATTGACTTGTATCTATAAGTAACGGTTTACGTGCGTTTCGGTACGTGTTCAGCGTGTGCGCGTGCAGTGCGATATCACTTTAATACGCGATTCTGTTCATATCACGGGTTATCTAATGCACTGCGTATATATATATATATATATATATATATATACGTATGCGTATATACAACGGAAGTCGACCCGCTGTATTGTTATTAACATATAGATATATATATATATATATATATATATATATATATATATATATATGTGTGTGTGTTTATATTTTATAATTCTTATGCATGTAATTTACATATATATATATATATATATATATATATATATATTTTCTTGACTTATTATAATATTTAAAAAAAAATGTGTTTACAGTGTTCGACTTACTATAAATTTACTTAATTTTTTTTTTAATTTTTGTATATAATATAGCTATTTATTTATTTTTATTTATTTTTTTATTTATTTTGTTAGTTATTTTTAGTTATGTTTAATTGTTTTATTCAATAGGATTTGTCTTTTAATTTTTAATTTTATAATTATTTTATATTTATATTCCTAGATTTTATATTAATTTATTTTTCTTCTTTACATTTTATGATTATATGATGAATGACATTATGAGGAGTTTTTAATTATTGGAATATATATATATATATATTAGTTTTTTTTTTTTTCATTATATTTTTTCTATGACCGGAGTGGCTAATATGTTTGGACTTGATATGATTATGATACGTGTCGTGGGATGGGATATACTTGTGGAGTGGGCAAGTATTGCCAGTGTTCTTATTATTGGCGATATTAAGATCCCTAAGGCATTGGAACTGGCGTACCCATATCCTTGAAGTTGATACATCATATACCATCATTAATTTCAACATAATATTGGCAACTCTGGATCTAATTTATTAGTAATCTTTAACTACAGCATTCAAAACTAACATATATGTACTCCAATTATACTTTTAATTTCTTATACTATTAATTTTTTTATTTATAATTATTTACTTTTAATATTATTTTTAAAGTTATTTATATTTGTATATGATTTATAATTTTATATTCTCATGATTCTTATAAGATTTATAAAATTACATATTTTACTTCTATATTATATACATTTTACTTTTATTTTTTTTCTCCTCATAATTGTTAATTGGGAATATGTTTCAGGTAAACGACTAGATAAGCATTGCGCTTCTTCGATTACCTTGGTCATGCCTAAATTCTGATATTATTATTATTATATATATATACATGTGTGTGATAACATTAGTATATTTCCATGTATTACTAAATACATAAAGTATATATAAAGTATGGCGAGTAACTAAACACACGATGATTTGCAGTGATAACGATGAGCTTGTATCAGTACTGCAAATTGGTTACGCGATGTAATAAGCTGGAAGTCGGCCTCGTCAAACAGTATTTCGGTTAGCGTATGGTAACGGCGTCTTCATTCGCCGTCGTATACGCCATCGTTACGATATCGTTACGTTATACGATTATTATATAGTAAATGTAACTACATCTCTGGCAATATTCGTCAGCATTATTGAGCGTACGTAATATATATATATATACATTATATAAACACATATATTTTTAATTACGTTAATAATTATAAATATACACTACTAAATAAGTAGTAGTTATTGTTTAATATATATATATATATATATATATATATATATATATATAGATATATATATAGATAGGCCTATAGGCTAATTTTAATGTATATATATACCGCAAATGTACGATTACATTCATATTCGATAACGATTATATCTTGTATGATAATATCGCTTATGATAATATCGCTTATAATAATATCGTGTATGATAATATCGCTTATGATAATATCGTGTATGATAATATCGCTTATGATAATATCGTGTATGATAATATCGCTTATAATAATATCGTGTATGATAATATCGTGTATGATAATATCGCTTATAATAATATCGTGTATGATAATATCGCTTATGATAATATCGTGTATGATAATATCGTGTATGATAATATCGCTTATGATAATATCGTGTATGATAATAACAATGTATACATAACAACGTGTACGTATATTTACATTTATAATTGTAAAACAGTGTATATGTATATCAAAATTAATAGTTGTACAATTATTATATATAGTGGGCTTCTATCCGTCATGCAGGGTTTGCAGAGTTGTTGCCGCACAAGATAGACTATTTGACTATACTGACAAGTGTATGAAAAATATGTTGGGAAGTTAGATTACACATTATATATATATATTGTTATTTTTATTTGGTGGAGTCCTTTCATCCCATCCAGGAACTTAGATGAAGTTTTCACTTAAAAAAAATGTTTAACCATATATGGCTCTAATGTCCCTAATATATATATATATATATATATATAAATCCCATATATAATATTGCACATAATATGTTTACTATAAAGTGAATGAAATACTTATTTTAATGGAAACTATAGCTGTACGATAACATATTCATATTAATATGTGAATGAAATAATTATGTATATGAAAAGTATATGTGTGTAATATGTTATAATAACATGTTATAATATAACAAAAATTGATAACAATATTAATAATATTTTTAATAATTTTTTTTCATCAATATTACGAATTATTTATTATAATGATATTATTAGGTAATTCTATTGAATCTAAATTAATAACAAAAATAAAAAATATTGAAATATTCATATTCATTTTTTTTTACTTTTTTAAATAACACTATATAATAATATATAAATATATATATATATATATATATATATATATATATATATATATATCAGTGTCTATTCTAGGTTTCAGGGAAGCTAACAAATAAAAATTATTATAGGGCATTTAAATATTTTTACTAAATAAAATATAGAATGACATATATGGGTGATTTCGCCATCTATTTATAAATTAATTTATGATAAAACGATTACCTATTATTCGTTTACAATTAAATGATTTAAAAATTGTAATTATAATACATTTATATAAAATAAGTATTTTTATATTCTATCTCCTCAACATTTGATTCATGATATATTCAGATATTAAAAATGTTATCGTCGAGTATTTATAATATTGAAAATTAGGTTGTGGATATGTTATAATATTGTAAATTAGGTAGTCTAAAAGTCATAATATTGAAAATTAGGTAGTCTAAAAGTTATAATTTTGAAAATTAGGTAGTCTAAAAGTTATAATATTGAAAATTAGGTTATAGAGATATTATGATATTGAAAATTAGGTTTTGGAGATGTTATAATTTTTAAAATAAGTAGTCGAAAAGTTATATTAGTGAACATTTGGTTCTCAATAAGTTATAATATTATCATTATTGTAAAATCATATAAATAATTATATATTTATTATAGTAATGTAATAGTAACTCTATGAATTTTATATATAAATAACGTGGTGTTTATTTTATATTCAGATATAATATAACCTATGTTTTGAACCTATTACATACATTAGGCTAGGTTCAGTTTTTACATATACATGTATATATATATATATATATATATATATATATATATATATAAGTTATAACTTATACATTATATATAAATTATAAGTTTTCATATACTGTTTAACTTAGGTGTACTTTTTTATAGAAGGTATTCGACATGCGCCTGACATATTAAAATGCTTATAAATATTTTCATATAGAAAAAATAACTATATTGCATATATTCTGGTTATACATAAATAATTATAAAACATAGTTAAATCAATACTATTTAATCAATTCTATTTAATGAGTATACACTAATAATATATTTCAATATAATTATATTATAATATATTAATATATTAAATATTATTTTAATAATAAATAATAGTGTTGAAAATAAATTTGTTTTCAGATTTCTTTGACTATCTTTCAAATATCTGAAATATGTGTTTACAAATTCCTAGTGATTAAAATAATTCAAATAACCATTTTATGAATCCACTAGATTAAATATTTTTTTTTAATATATATTTTTTTCAAATATATAAGTTATCATATTTGTATGATAAGTACTTTAACTTTTAACTTTTCATGTGTGTATTAATATTATAATTAAGTGAATACATCATATTTTATATACAATAATTTGTTACCGAGTTTTCTGTAAAATCGAAAAAAAATATTCAAAATAATTTTTATTAGACATAAATATATATAGTTTCATATTTTATTATAGATAATGATTTCAAATTTAAATTAAAATAACTTTGTTCCGAGTTGACTAGTAAAACTAGAAAATCGAAAAAATATTAGACATATTTTTTCTTATAGACTAATATATAATTCAAGATATAATTACAGATATAAGAACAAACAATTGTTATATAGATAAATAGAAGTTTACAAAATATATCATATATCCATGTTAAAATCATATTTCGTCAATAATAAAATGTAATAAGGTGCTTAAACAATTAATTCATTTTTATTTTGCATATTAAATTAATTGTTGTATCTATTTTGTGTATAATGATGTATCTGGACACACAACATTGCGAATCTGACCCGACGTACGGAGTGGCTTTTATAATGTAACCATATCAGTGAATTATGCTACAATAGAACAATAATAACTTTATTTTATTTATATTTATTCTAGTATTATTAATAACGAGTACACCCTTTACACTTTATAAGTGTATGTGTTACTTTCTTCTAATGCGTAATTGTTTTTATCCAAATATGTGTATACCTATTAGTTATATGTGATTTAAATCTGAATCGATTCGTATGTATATTTAGTTAAGTATCGCCGATGTTGTAGTCACGTGACAATCGAGGTAGATTTATTATATGACACCGGAATAATTGTCAGGAATGTATGCTGCTATTTATATTGGTGTGGTGATCATCGATTAACGGGGGTATACGGGTTAATGTTTGAAATGTAATTATATATGTTTTTTTTTTGAAAATTCAAAATCTTATAAATTAATTTAGATTTTTACATATTTTAAATTGCATTTAATATTCTTAATATATAATTATTATTTCAAAAATAAGATTTCTAGTTTTGAAAATATTTATATTTTAAAAAATATCAATAAAATTTATAAAAATTAATTAATATTTTAAAATATATCTCTCTAAATATAATTATATAGATTTTCATTATATATACTAAAGAGATAGTAACAGACATACTGTAAAAATGTTACTAAGAATCGTTGACTATTGACCTACATTTATCGATTAATGTGCGATTAAATTAATATTCCAATGTTAAAGTTTGACTATATATGTTATCTGTTGTTGGAGCCTATAGGGTATATCCTATATAATGGTCATTATAATTATTTTAAATAGTTCTTATATTTGTATAATATATTACATTATTTGTATGATAATTGTCATTATTTTTTAATTGATTAATTGTTAGATAAATATTTAAAAAAATTTAAATCTGTAATTTTTTCACCATTTTATATAATTTTATCAAATTAGGTAGCATTTTAAAATCACATTTTGTATACTTTATACAATGTTTTAACCTATAACAATCTGACATATTATAGAGTATATATTCGAAAAACAATATAACAAATTTAAATTTAAAAAAAATCAATTTGAATATTCGTATAATATACTTGTGATAATACATATATGCGAGCCACGGGGTAACTATCCTGCATAGCCATAATAGGGTAACTATCCTACATAGCCAGCATAGGGTAACTATCCTACATAGCTATAATAGGGTAACTATCATACATAGCCATAATAGGGTAACTATCCTGCATATCTATAATAGGGTAACTATCCCACATAGCTATAATAGGGTAACTATCATACATAGCCATAATAGGGTAACTATCCTGCATATCTATAATAGGGTAACTATCCTACATAGCCATAATAGGGTAACTATCATACATAGCCAGCATAGGGTAACTATCATACATAGCCAGCATAGGGTAACTATCCTACATAGCCATAATAGGGTAACTATCATACATAGCCATAATAGGGTAACTATCATACATAGCCAGCATAGGGTAACTATCCTGCATAGCCATAATAGGGTAACTATCCTACATAGCCATAACAGGGTAACTATCATACATAGCCAGCATAGGGTAACTATCCTACATAGCCATAATAGGGTAACTATCTTACATAGCCATAATAGGGTAACTATCCTGCATATCTATAATAGGGTAACTATCTTACATAGCCATAATAGGGTAACTATCCTGCATAGCCAGCATAGGGTAACTATCCTGCATAGCCATAATAGGGTAACTATCATACATAGCCATAATAGGGTAACTATCCTGCATAGCTATAATAGGGTAACTATCCTGCATAGCCAGCATAGGGTAACTATCCTGCATAGCTATAATAGGGTAACTATCATACATAGCCAGCATAGGGTAACTATCATACATAGCTATAATAGGGTAACTATCCTACATAGCCATAATAGGGTAACTATCCTACATAGCCATAATAGGGTAACTATCCTACATAGCCTGCATAGGGTAACTATCCTGCATAGCCAGCATAGGGTAACTATCCTGCATAGCCATAATAGGGTAACTATCATACATAGCCATAATAGGGTAACTATCATACATAGCCAGCATAGGGTAACTATCCTACATAGCCATAACAGGGTAACTATCATACATAGCCAGCATAGGGTAACTATCCTACATAGCCATAATAGGGTAACTATCTTACATAGCCATAATAGGGTAACTATCCTGCATATCTATAATAGGGTAACTATCTTACATAGCCATAATAGGGTAACTATCCTGCATAGCCAGCATAGGGTAACTATCCTGCATAGCCATAATAGGGTAACTATCATACATAGCCATAATAGGGTAACTATCCTGCATAGCCAGCATAGGGTAACTATCCTACATAGCCATAATAGGGTAACTATCCTACATAGCCTGCATAGGGTAACTATCCTGCATAGCCAGCATAGGGTAACTATCCTGCATAGCCATAATAGGGTAACTATCCTACATAGCCATAATAGGGTAACTATCCTACATAGCCATAATAGGGTAACTATCCTACATAGCCTGCATAGGGTAACTATCCTGCATAGCCAGCATAGGGTAACTATCCTACATAGCCATAATAGGGTAACTATCATACATAGCTATAACAGGGTAACTATCCTACATAGCCAGCATAGGGTAACTATCCTACATAGCCAGCATAGGGTAACTATCCTACATAGCCATAATAGGGTAACTATCCTACATAGCCAGCATAGGGTAACTATCCTGCATATCTATAATAGGGTAACTATCCTACATAGCTATAATAGGGTAACTATCATACATAGCCATAATAGGGTAACTATCCTGCATATCTATAATAGGGTAACTATCCTACATAGCCATAATAGGGTAACTATCATACATAGCCATAATAGGGTAACTATCCTACATAGCCAGCATAGGGTAACTATCCTACATAGCCAGCATAGGGTAACTATCATACATAGCCAGCATAGGGTAACTATCCTACATAGCCATAATAGGGTAACTATCCTGCATAGCCAGCATAGGGTAACTATCCTACATAGCCAGCATAGGGTACCTATTTATATATTTTGTATTATTATTATGATGATTATAAATAATAGTATATTGTGTGTTATTGAGTCCTTAAAGTGTTATACTATCATTATTAGTAATATATATATATATATATATATATATATATATTATCAATATGGTTTTGTTAGCGTGATAATAATATATTAATACTAATATTAATAATATATTTACAAATATCGAAATAATAATGTATGTATAAAATGTATGTGGTGTATACTACATACATACATACACACACATATATATATATTTATATATATATATATATAATTAACTTAAATTTATTAATTAATTAATCACAAATAGGTATAGATATATCAGAAATGATGCTTGCAGAATGTAGGTGGTGTTATCAAGTTATCAGTTTCGAACAAAATAGAATAGTAATATTCTATATATATATATATATATATATATATATATATATATATATATATATATATATATATATGTATATAAAAATCATATGTTTATAGTATAATAGTATAAATAATAGTATATAATTAATTTGTATATATTTTCTGCACCCATAACCAGAACAACATTATTATTTCATAGCTATCCTGTATATGTATATAGTAAATGAAGTCATACAATAATCTATATAATTGTATTTATGAAAGTGTATACTTCTTCAAATGATATAATAAGTAAGACTAAATGTGTTACTTTATTATACATATTAATATTAAATTTAGAATTTTAAAACTAAATAGTAGTTTTTGTAATTACCATTATAAAAAATAGATCGTTTAATCAATAGGCAAACTTAACTGTCAATCAATATAGATTATTATAGGAGGTAGTAGCAACACAAGTTGGAGTTGGATTGTGTAATTGTGTGTATGATGATTTAAAAGAATGTTGTGTAACCTCATTAATTAACGAAACACTATACACTTTTACTTTGTCTACTACATGTTAATCACCTCCATATGTGCAACGTATTCATTATGTGTTAACGATATATATATATATATATATATATATATATATATATATATATCTATATAATAGAAAATAAAAAGTGATTGTTTTTTAAAAATTGGTAATAGTCTAAATATAGACTAACATAATGTAATTAATAACTAAGTGAATAATGGGAGATATGGATTTATTTTCCTGATTTTATCTGACACGGATATTAAAATAATTAAATTGTAATTTAAAACTAAATAAAGTGGAATATGATATATTTTGTTAATTTAAAAATGTGTTATAATATACACTATTTATATATATATATATATATATATATATATTTATAACTGCCTGTATGGCTCAGTGGCTAAGGCGTCAGACACGCAAGCTGTATGAAACGGGTTCGACCCTCGTCCGGACCATTAATTAATTTTATAAAATGGGTCTTAAAATATTATTTAGAAGTGATCTTATATAATTGTGTATAAATAAATGATCGGCTCGCGTTAAAACCTATGGATTCCTTAACATGAGAGCGGCTTCGAAGGGATATTAGAGCCATATATGGTTATAAGTGAAAACGTCATCTAAATTCTTGGATGGGATGAAAGGACTCCACCAAATAAAAATAACAATAAAAATATATATATATATATATTGTAATACATTAATATTATTTATTTATTAGATAATTGATGATATTATAATATATATATATATATATATATATATATATATTACATTATTTAATTACGTAATTAAAATTATGCATACGAATCATATCGATATAACTATAGATTCGATTTCAAAGAGGCTGCCTAAACGACGACACGAAGCACATCACATCACACAATCCACCTGAAGGTGATGCCTTCGGTACTCGTTACTTTAATACGAAAGGTAGTTTCATGTTCGGAACTGAGTGTCACCTATACGGTACTCGCATATTCGTATACTATTTCGGTGTGCCTAACATATGTAGTTAATATATAGAATATATAATATATATATATATATATATATGTAATAATATAAAGTTGCATTGACTCGATGAACACGATAGACGTGTATTAAGATTGATTTTATTTTCCAGATCATACTGCTTCATATTATATTCTATAGATATGATGCTCATGACACTATATTATTAAACCATATATATATATATATTGGTTCATTATTGGTGATGCGACGGAGGTTTAAAAAAAAATTATTAAATAAAAAATAAATCTCGAAATTTCGTTATTCCTATTTAATTGTATTGTATATGTTTATAATCAAATCTCCTTAAGGACATTTATTTTATTTCTGTACATTTTATTTGTATTTTATTGTAATGGGTATATATATAATAATGAGTACTTTTGAAAAATAATATATTCTTCTAATAGTTAACATTAATATATAGTAAATATTATCTATAGTATCCCTAATTATAATATTAGTTATTAGATAATTAATTTAAACAATAAAATACATTTTATATATATACAAATTTTCTAAAAATTAGGTCACTTTGACTATTTATTAAAATTATAAAGAGCTATTTTTTTCAGAAAAATTTTTCCACAGAAAAAATTGTAATTTTTTAATGATTTTTAACAATATTTAAAGAAATACCAGGGTAGTTATTATTTTTTGGCCAAATTGTAATATATAGTGATTGATTAATTGTTTTTTTATTATATATAATATAAATTTATCAAATATAACCATTCTTTAAACAATTATGAGGTCAACGAAAATTCTGGAAAATCCTATAATTTGAAAAAAAATCCTAGAAATAAAATTATTTTTTTTATAAATTTGATATCATTCATAGGAACTATACATATTACACATATTCTGAAAATTGTATAATTATATCTTAATTATAAATGTGAAAAATATACATATTTGTTTTTTTTTGGAATTTTCCTATCTATTCCCATTTTAACTTTTTTGTAAAGTGAACATGCCCTCGCACAACACATATTGACCTAAATCAAAACAAAAATGTGTTAGTATTCTCAATACTAAAATGTTGATGAATCATGTGAAGCAGCCGAATCCATCATCAACATCATGTTAAAATCACTCTCAACGTGTGTGTGGGTTGAATTGGTATGATAAAACAAATAAATAAATAGATAAACGAATGATAATTAATTTTAAAATAATACATTATAATGATAACATATATACACGTTAGATATATATATATATATATATATATATATATATATATATATATATATATATATATATATATATATATATATATGTATATCTTATATAAAACGTATCGAATAAGTATAATAATGTAATGGTAGAATAGTTGCCTATATATGGTGATCCATTATTATCGTTACTGTTCGTGTTATATGTATCGAATAAGATGTTATTATTAATTTCTTACTATAATATCAGTAGTACTAACTCTAACATAAACTGAAGAACTACCCGACCACATCTAACCGATATCATATTCGCGTTGACCACTTTGTAAATACTGATATACTAGTTATCATTATTTTCGTCTAATTACTTTATTAGTGCTTGCAAATTATACTAATCGTACACTCAAATAGTGTTTAAATAGTAATTATAATGATATAATGTACTAGGATTAATTAATAATTTCAAAATTATCGGTTAAATAAAATTATAAAATCCTAAATTGTATTTATTTAAAATAAGGACAACTTCCGATGCATCTCAGTTGGCTAAGGTATTACAATAGTATTTAGAAGTGATCTTATATAATTGTGTACACAAAATGATCGGCTCTCGTTAAAATTATGGATGCATTAGCATGAGAGCGACTTCGAAGGGACATTAGAGCCATATATGGTTATAACTTCACCTACGTTCCTGGATGGGATGAAGGGACTCCACGATATATATATATATATATATATATATATATATATGTTTATTTATTATATTAGTTAACTAATCATTTTATATATATAATCATTGTAAATAATATAACGATAATATTGAAGCGAATAATAGAGTATACACATGTAAATCAATGGTCATTCAAACTTGTAATGCTTGGTTTAACAAAAAAAACTTCATGGAAAAAATTCGTTAGCATAATAAAATATTTTAAGATTGGATATATATATATATAATATGATTCTACAAATTATACGAATGGTTGATGTATGGATATTATAATATTAATAACAAATATTTAAAATATATTTAAATGTATATTTAATATAGTTTATGACATAATATGTAATATGAATTTATCGAGTATAAGTTGGTAGTATATTACTATTTATAATTAGTATAATAATAATGTAATTACCTTTATTATTATTATCAGATTTATTTAATATTAAGATATATTTGTATAGCGGAAAATATATAATTTTTAATATACATTTTATTATTCAAATTAATTAATGGAGTGTTATATACTACAGACTGCATTGATATAGTGGAGTGTTATATACTACATACTCCATTGATGATGATGTTGTTGTTGATGACATTCGGTTATTTAAGCACTAATATAGTATCATATCCCCTTCATTAGACCACTTCACTGGTGCGGGAAGAAAATAATAATAAGATAATAATAATACAATAACAATGTAATACTAATACGTTGAATGAATATAACATGAGACACAAATAATAAGTTGGATGATTTAATGATTAGATTTAATGATTAGAGGTGGAGAGAAAATAATAAGTAAGATTTGTACATCTTTTGTGGAATCTAATAGAACACATAGTACGAGGGAAGGAATTACATAGTGTGGGACCGGAATTTTTAAAGCTATAGAATGTAGGGAGGTTTTACTAGAGTTCAAGGAGATAAGTAGATGAGCATTTTGGTAACGAAGAAAGGTTAATATTGTACGTTTTTTAATTAGATCAGAGATATAGCTAAGGGTGAAAGAATATATTGATTTTTGTATTATAGATTTATGTATACGTAATTTGTTTGGTAAAATGAGGAGGATTTTTTCATCTGGAGGAGAGATAATTTTATTTGCCATTTTAAATAATTTGCGAAGATCGGATGAGATCAATTCTATCTTTTTGTTATAATTGATGGATTTTGAACGAGATATAGTAGATTTTTAATATTTTTCTAGCTAGTGATAGAGCTAATTTTGTTTCAGTAAAAGAATTTTTAAGAAATTTCTTCTCAAATTTTCGAACACTGTTATTGAAGATGAAATGGTTGAAAGAATATATTGATTTATGGATTATATATAGTATACTTAATTTACACCTAAAGGAGAAGCGTAGCCATATACGAGATTATTGATTTGATATTGTAGTAGAGTGATCCAGTCGTGTTATACAGTAATTAGTACGTATTGAGAACGGATAATCAGATTTAGTGGAGTAGTAGCTTTAGCATGAAGTAAATTCAGTAGGAAAGAACAGTAGTCAAGTCGGGAAAGTACAAGAGCATTTATTAAAGTTTTAGTAAGGTTTCTGGAAAGTGATGTTCGTATTTTTTAATTCTGAAGAGATGAAAGTATGAGGATTTTGTAATGGATTATATTTGATTTTTAAATGATAATTTGTCATCAAATACTAATCCTACATTTTTGGAATGAGAAATAATCATGTTATTTAGAGTAAAGTTTGGAAAAGAAGTATTAGTAGTAGATATGTTAAGTACAGTAGTCTTAGAGGAATTAATTAATTGTTTATTGGAGAGGAGCCATAATCGTATGCAGTTAGAGCACTCGATTAATTCAGGAAATGGTATTATGAAAATGTATAGGGAAATATGTAAACAGTAGAATATCATCAGCAAAAGTATGGTAGTATGTATTTGGAAAGTTATTAATTAAATCAGCAATTGGGCGGATATACATAGAAAATAGGGATGGACCTACGAGTTTGTCTTTGATCGAGATAGAGGGTATATCTAATATTTAAGATGGAGGCAAATATGTAAGAGTCATCATTACCGAAATACAGTTCTCAATGCGATTATGATATTTTTTTTAATATAATGTATGAAAACAAAAGGGATATATTTGATCTCAATGAGCCAATATTTATCAAGGCTATATTAGAGGCTAGTCAGGCTTGAGAGGAAGAATTATTTATAAATGATTTCATATAGTGATCAAAATAATCAAACAATATCGTTAGATCTGATTCAGGTATGAGAAAAGGTAGATATGAAAGATGATTATTATTATCCCTTAGTATCCCAATGTTTTAGAACGATTATTGAAAAATACTTTATACGAAATTGGCATGAGTTTGTGTTTTAGGGCATGATATAGTGCCTTATCAAGAATTCTAATATAGTCGAGTAAATAATGACGAATAAAGATATGCTTAAAAGTAATACGTGGTGAATCTTTCAAGGAAGGATAAACATATATCACGAGCAGAAGTATTAGTGAAACGTGATATAGCAGTGCTGGTAAAAAATGAGGCAGAAGTAATATACGAAGGGGAAGTTTTGTTAATTCAATTAATGAAACTATGAAATTATAGTTAACTTCAGAAGGAAGAAGGTGTTCGAGTAAAAGTTTGAGGGAATTATCTATGAAGAGTATGGATGATGACTTTGAGGAAGTTTAACCATATCATATAGGGATTAGTGTGTAATTTAAGGACAATTTTAAATTCATTAGCTTTGTAATATGTCTATGAGTATTTGCATTAGGATTATACTGGGGCTGGATATTAATAGTCGTAATAGAAGTATATATATATATATATATATACATCAGAATTTTGTTGTGCCGTTATCTTGGCACCAGTATGGTATATATATATATATATATATATATATATTTGTGGTTATAATATAAGTGAATATGACATAGGTATGGGTAATTGTAGAATTAGACGAAGAAAATGTGTATAAGACATGAGGAACATGAGAAGAAGAAATTGGGTTAATTAAATATAGCAATAGCATAAGCGGGAGGGGGGGTTTTTAGAATGAAAACATGATTTAGAAATAATAGATGCGGGGTATAAATTATTATAATGTAATATAGATGGACATGTTTCATATTTTAGATAATATTTGCATATGGGAAGCTTATAATGTGAACAAGTTGAGTATATATATATATATATATATATATATATATATATATATATATACATATTAAATGGTACATATATTTGTTATAGTTACTATCAAAAATATGAAAGAAGAACCTAAAAAAAAGTTAAGAATTGTATATATAAATTATTAAATATTTTATATATATAGTTATCATATATTACATATGGTAGTTAGTTATATATTTCATATATTATAGATCTATTGATATTGTATCGTTATAATATAAATGTATACATTATTATAATATGTTCATTTCTTTAATACGTTACGGTTGTATACTAATTATATCTATAATATATCTTATTATTGATTATCTCTTATATGAGCATTGCTTACCCAAGATCTTCGGTTGTATTACCTATCCTTTATGGCAACTTGTACTATCGGATCCTATAGATTGTTTCAACGGCTCGTATAATCTAATGTTTTATTTGTATTTTAATTCTCCGTTTATTTGTTGTTTTTTTTATATCGTGTCGTTTTGTCTTACTGTTATCACATTTATATATTTTGTTTATATATGTTATATAATTATATGGTATTTTGTTCTTTTTGTATATATAACCAGTAATTCAATACACTTTTGATCTATCTATATATATATATATATATATATATATACATATATACATATAAAAAAACTAACAATTCCATGGCATTATTTAATACACGTTTGATAGCCTTAACTAATGTAATTATCCACATTTGGTGAATTATTAAAATACATTAAATACATGTACTCAACGTTTATATACAAATATATATATACACACTTTTAATTATATGTAATACTATATAAATCAGTATATACTTCTATTACATTAATATAGTAACGTATATATGTATGTATTATATTTTCTAACATATAAATGATAAATATATTGTGATATTATGATACTTATATACTAACATACAGCATTAGCATAATATGCATGAATTGTGTAGGTATAAGAAGGTTAAATGCAAGTAAACCTACGGATTGTGAACTAGGTTTAAACTAAATAAGTGCTTAATATATATATATATATATATATATATATATATATATATATATATATGTGTGTGTGTATATGATGATGATGATATACGCTATATTAGTTACTAAAATAGGAGAATACTAAAATATAGACCCCTTTGCTCGTGTGGGAAGATAACAATATTACGATAACCATTATATATAACATAACACAAAATTAAGTTGGATGATTTAATGATTAGAGGGAAAACAAGAAGTAAGACTTATACATATGTTATGGAATCTAATAGAACGAAAGGTAGGAGGGAGGGAATTCCATAGGTGGGACCGGCATTTTTAAAATCTCTAGAATTTAGGGAAGTTTTACTAGAGTTCTGGGAACGAATATAAAGTAATATTTTTCGTTTTATAATTATATCAGAGATATAGCTAGGGGTGAATATATTGATTTATGGATTATAGATAGTATGCGTAATATACACCTGAGAGAAGGGAGAAGGGAATTCGCATACAAGATGATTGATGAAATGTTGTATTATATTGATCCAGTCGTTTTATGCAATAGGTAGACTTATACTTACTATAATAAGTATTGAGAAATGGTAATCCGATGTAGAAGATCAGTAGCTTTAGCAGGTAGTATGATCAGAATGGAAGAAATTATTAAAGTTGTCGTAAGGTTTCTGGAAAGTGATGTCCGTAATTTTTTAATTCTGAAGAGATGAAAGTTTGAGGATTTTGTAATGGATAATATGTGGTTGTTAAATTATTATATATCTATATATATATATATATATATATATACTATATACTATATACTATATAGTATATATAGTATATTATCAATGTTATTTGTAATATGGTTAATTTTGAAAGAAACTATCCCGTAAGGCATCTATCCTCAAACAAACTTACCATCGATTCCTCTCTTCCATACTACAAGTTATTCAAACCATAAGATTAGGATATTATGTAAGCGCTATTGCATTCGCTTTTAAACACACGAGGTCCGGATTTATACATTTTTAATAACCAGCTATTATTTATTAACTTAACAATTAAAATTAATTACCATCAAACCTAACTACTGAACCTATAGTAGTATCATAGCTTATTGATCCCGTGTGTTTTTGATATACTTGTCAGTGTTATTATAACATTTATAATACTTCAAATAATATTGAGTATTCATATTACGAAGGTGTTTTATAAATAGATACAATATATCTACGTTTTGATAAGTTATTCGTATTAATGGGTTCCTATATAACTAATAAATGAGACAGAATGAACATATTAGTTACAACATAATGAACTTTATTTTATGTAGAATTTGAATATAATTTACATATTCGAAAAATATAAAATATACAAATATATATTATATATATATATATATATAATTACGCTAACATTAACTTGTAGGTAAAGTGAATACAGATTTACAAATGTTAAATTGTAAACAAAGTTGTTTTACAATTGTTAAAATTACGCGCTTTATGGTAAAAATGAATTTAAATTAATTAATAAATATGTATATTTATATATATAAATATGTTCATAATATATATATATATATATATATATATATATATATATATATATATATATATATATATATATATATATATATATATATATATATATATATATAGTAATACATATATTTATATATTATATATATAATATGTCTATAATATAATACCAATAGTAAATACTAATAGTATATACTAATAGTATATACTAATAGTATATACTAATAGTAATTAATTTACACATCAGCGCATAACAAATTGCATGTGAAGCATAATCTAAATAATGTTTAATAGATATGCATTTAATTCTAATTCAATAAAAAACTCTTAACACAAATTAAATGGCAATAAAAATTCACACCAAACTCAATTCATGATTATTATTAATTATTAATATAATATTTACTTAAAACTATAATATTATATGGATAGTATGGATAATATGTGATGTAATTCATATTATTCATATGGTTGTATTTAAATCTAGCTATTAATAATATATATATTTATATATAGTTATCAAATCGATGCATATTCATAAAAATTCATATTCAAATTAATATTTAAATACATCAATCTAATCCATATTATAAAATAAATAATACGTACTTATTCAATTTAAATATTATTGATACTACCTATTAATTAATAGTAAAAATCCAATTACATTCTTAAATATAGACTCAACTAAATTATTATATAATATTAATCTAGAAGTTGCCTGTCTAGATAGGGCATATCGTATATATTGTTATGTATAGCGATCGTGATATATATTATCGAACTAAAATTTAAAAATATTGAATACAATAATATTATTATTTATAATGTGAGAATTAAGGTTAGTTTGAGATTCTTCGATTACACTTTACTTTGATAAATCTATATCAATGATACACAAACAACCTACGACATATTTTAAAGTAAAATACTGATCTATTTTTTTGGATATTATAAATTACATGGGGTCGGGTATTATATATTAAGGTACTTTAGGAGGATGGTAATAGGAAATTCATATGGGTTACTATAATTAAGATATATTGGTTAATAAGTATTCAAATTAAATTATTTTTATAATAATTATAAATGTGTTATTGATCTATAATATTATGTTCAGTATTATGTTTTATTTTGATTAATAAAGTATTTACAATGATTTAAAAAAAGTTATTATTAAAATATTTAAAAAGCAAAAACAGAATATTACATTTGATCAAATAACAATTGTAGGATTACATATTTTTTTAAACAAAATACTTATTCATATTTATCATTAAATTAGTAACAGTTCATGTATATACATATATATAATTTGTTGATATATCTTATAGTTACTGAGATACTAGAGGGGGTCGGTAATCGGAGACTATCTCATGTATATATATATATATATATATATACAATATACATAATATAAAATATCTTAACTAATTTAAAATTATAGATATATTACATATCAGATAACACTCAAACATACTTATATTTTATTAATGTCACCTATACTAATTCAAATTCCAGTTGTTTATAAATTATTAATAATAACTAATGTATCGTACTCAGGTTTGGGTAGTTCGAGGTTGTGAAAATGCAATGGATCATTCGTTACCGTTAAATGAAAAAACATTCACGTTCCTTGGTTCAGTTAAAATGGGTGAAACATTTACAGAAGTAAATTGTAATTTTAATACTGGTTTGCTGATTATGCTGATAACGATTACGATGCATGTGATGATAATGGTGATAATGATGATGATAATGGTGATAATGATGATGATAATGGTGATAATGATGATGATAATTTGATTTGATTTGATTGTTTATTTAAACACCGTAAAAATATAAAACGAATTACATTACTCAACAGTGTGTGATAAAAATGAAACAGATAAAAATAAATAAATATAACATGTTGATTTAAATAATTTAGATAAATAAATATAAAACAATATTAATATTAATGAAGTAAAAACAATTTTACTTTACGTCGGAAAATATTGTAATTAATATTGTACTCACAACGTAATTTTGTCGGAAGTTTATTCCAGTTGGTAGGTGCTGACACACAGAATGATCTACCCATAATGGTTTCATAGTTATATTTAGGTAAATTTAGTTTTACAGACTTGGCAGATCTAAGGGATGAGAGTGGTCGATAATAGGATATCCTTTCAGATAATATATTAGATGTATTTGAATAGATAAGATTGTGAACTAATGAAACAGATTTAAGGAAGGCTCTGTCTTTTAAGGAGTATTTGTAATTTATGCTGATTGCTGGAGCTAATTGATATATGGTTATTGAATTTAATATTATGAATTGTACGAATAGACGATCTAATAATTTTATCAATTTTATTAGTCCTACATTTGGGTAATCTATTATATAGTGAATTAACATAATCTAGGCGTGAAAAAACAAGAGAATTAATTAATATTTCACAAGTTTTATGTGTGATTAATTTTCTAATTGATTTTATTTTATATAGTGATAAATTAGCTGATTTACTCAAAGAATTTATTTGTGGTATGAAAGATAGTTTTTCATCGAATATAACCCCCAAATTTTTAACTTTGGATTTACTATTTATTTGAATATTATCTACATTGACTATTGGGAATCTATTCGGAGAAATTGAAATATTAATTAATTCAGTTTTATTTGTATTAAGAAGAAGGTTATTTCTTAATAACCAAACATTTATGCTATCTGCACATAGAGAGAGTTCATTATTAATGGAAGATTGGTAGTGATATGGAATTTTTGACAAAAGTTGAATATCGTCTGCGTATATAAAATACTGAATGTTAGGGAACGATTTAATTATGTATTTCAAAGGGCTAATATAAATTAGGAAAAGAAGAGGCCCAAGTACGCTACCCTGTGGAACACCATGTGTCATACTCACTAATTCAGATTCACATTCATCAATGACAACTGAATAATATCTGTCTTCCAAATAACTTTTAATGAATGCCAGAGCATTATTCGAAATACCAATTATAATAATACCAAATAATGGTGATAATGATGATGATAATGATGATAATGATGATGATAATGGTGATAAAGATGATGATAATGGTGATTATGATGATGATAATGGTGATAATGATGATGATAATGGTGATAATGATGATGATAATTTGATTTGATTTGATTGTTTATTTAAACACCGTAAAAATATAAAACGAATTACATTACTCAACAGTGTGTGATAAAAATACCAAATAATGGTGATAATGATGATGATAATGATGATAATGATGATGATAATGGTGATAAAGATGATGATAATGGTGATTATGATGATGATAATGGTGATAATGATGATGATAATGGTGATAATGATGATGATAATGGTGATAATGATGATAATAATGGTGATAATGATGATGATAATGGTGATAATGATGATGATAATGGTGATAATGATGATGATAATGGTGATAATGATGATGATAATGGTGATAATGATGATGATAATGGTGATAATGATGATAATAATGGTGATAATGATGATGATAATGGTGATAATGATGATGATGATGACGATAATGATGATGATGATGATAATGGTGATAATGATGATGATGATGATGATGATGATGATGATGACGACGATAATTAATTATACACAAATATAATAGCGAATGCTATTCTCAAATGTGTTTTAAGTTGACTAATAATAAAAATAATAAATATTGCGTGAGAATTAGTTAATGTATAAAGACAAAAATGTATAAAAACAAAAATATAAATGAAAAGCATTTATATATACAGCATATTCTGTTGATTAAATATTTATGTTTAATTTATAAATATATTATTAATATATTAAACAATTTATACCCTACATTTAGGATGGTGCTGGAGATACTGCTCTACTAAAAACAATTATAAAGGATGTAATAATATTGTATACAATATTACAAGTTATTTAAATATATATATATATATATATATATATATATATATATATATAATAATTCATAATATGGTATAAGAACCCGGATAGATATTGAAGCAAATCTTATCATCATCCGATGATAAATAAATTATGAGTATGGTTATAAAAACAAAATAAACTATGGAGATTGTATTTAAATTGTAATGGTAAAATATAATTATTATAAAAATTTAAAACACAAAATTAAAAAAAATAATATTTATAAATAAATTTAAAATTTGTAACAACAACTATGGATTGGTAAAATAATAAATTGTTAATAAAATAAAAAAACAAAAATTGTTATTAATAAATTAAAATCTGAAATAACACAAGATGAGCTTGACCCAGTAAACAACACACTACAGTCATATCTACACTTGCCACAATAATAACATATTGTCAATGGTAATAACCACGCAAACTAAAAAAAGCTGAGTTATATCCATTAAGTCAAATCTTCTCATCGATTGAATACAAAACTGAATAATGTTCATATTATTAATCCAAATTTAAAATCAATATATTGTATTGAATCACAATATTAAATTTAAATAACCATATTTAGTATATAATGTATTGAAGTGGTTAACGTTTAATGTCATTAATGTGTACATTTTACTGTACTCATAATTTCATATTCAAATGTCATCATTATTAAATAACATATAAAATAGTAAATGATAGAAATAATAATATAAAATAGTAATATAAATATAAAAATAGTCAATGAAATGAGGAAATGTACAAATAAAACAATATAAAAAAGTTAGTAAAACTTTGTAATAAAATGTTGACATTTTTTTTTAAAAGTTATAATATTTTTTTTTAATATTTATCATATTATAATTATAATTCCATAATTTTGGGACAATAATTGAAATACAAAACGATTTATTATCATTTTTTATTTGTGTTCCTTATAAATAATGTTTTCTGCAAGAAATAAACAATTTGTGTATGTTATTAGCACGAGTGTGTTTACTTGCTTTAAACATAACAATTAAACATAACAATTAAAGTTTTTGATTTAACAGCATCAGTCAATTTCATTATGTATTTTATGGTATAGAAATACGAACATCTTTGGAAATTAGTATAATTACTAGATTTTTGAGTTTTCATATTGGCTTAATATTACCGCATATATGTGAGCAATAATCAATTGATTATTCTTAAGAAGACTAAAATTAAACTTTTTCGTTTAATTTATACGTTATTTTATTTAATATGGCAATAGATATTGATAATTTATATATATATATATATATATATATATATAATTATATATTAATGTATTCATTATCAATAACATTAAATACTAATACTAATACAAATATTACCAATAATAATAATATAATAGGTGTAGCGAGTTTTCTTTCAATGCATTCTATATGGAATACGAAAGTAACACAAAATGGGAGGTTAACGGTTATTAATCTACATTATTTTAATTATAATATCTAATTTTTGTAATTCTTTAAACTGTATATTATATTGTATCATTATATTGGACTATAGGTTTGTAAGAAAATATTCTTTATTTTAAGAGATATACGACGGCAAATAGTAGTACAAGTGTATACTTATACCTTTACACTTTTTGTCGAGATATTTATTTATGTGCAAATAATATTAATTATAAATCAACGAGAGAGTGAAATGTACATAAAATAAATGGGATATTCTACTCATTTTATTAAGTATGGTCCACTGCTTTAGATTTAGAGATTTTTTTAAAAGAAACACGATACAAAGAATTATTTATAGTAAATTTAGTTTAAAAATAGAATAATAATTTATATTTCTGACATATTTATATGCTTATATGTGAACATTAATTCCATATAAATACATTTGATAATATAATTTAATTATCATATATATATTTGATTTTTTTATTTGGTGGATTCCTTTATCCCATCCATGAACTTAGATGACGTTTTCACTTATAACCATATGACTCTAATTTTCCTTCGAATCCGCTACCATATTAAGGTATCCATTGTTTTAAAGAGAGTCGATTATTTATATATAGACAATTATATAGATCATTTCTAAATATTATTTTGGAAGTGATCGGAAATTATTAAGTTATTTATTTTGGAGTATTGTTCATGATCATTAATTTTATTCTCCATATCAAATACCACTTTATCTTTAATACCAAGAGTCTCAGTCAAATTATTAATTCGTAATACTAAAGTATTAACTATATTAATAAAATCTGAGATAGAAATTCCTAGATTATTAATTTCTTCTTTATAAGATGCTGGCATTGTAACAAAAATAATGTTAAAGAAAAATATTAAAATATATAATCAAGTATAATATAAGCTGAATGGTAATTAGTAAACAATAGATATATATAAATATAATATATTAGTTAACATATATAAATAATAATATGTATGTGTATTATTTAATTATACATACACTGTATATACCATGTATTTAAATGTTTATAAATATAATATATTACCAAAATATATCATGTATATGTAATACTGAATATAAAAATATAATATAATTTAAAATGAATAGTAAAATTGTAAATAAATATAAATATAATTAAAAGTAAAATTGTAAAGAAAATTAAATCTTATAAATTATAATTGTAAATAATCTAAAAGTAATATATATATATATATTCAATGCAATGTCATATTGTTAATTAAATTAAAAATAACAAAATCAATGAAGCATGAATGACATATTAATTATATTATATATATGAAGTTATAAATTTGGAAATTATATGAGTAAACAATATAAATTAAAAATGATAATTTGCTTAGATTAATATAATATACAGTAAATATTATTTGAAAAAATAAATATTAAATTATTATCTTTACAGTGATTCTGATAGATTATATATACTAGGAAATAATCACAATACTATTAATAATAATGTAATGAATAGGGAGTATATAGAATTACAGTTAAATTAATAGTATCACATACTTTAATCATAGTTATATTTACTAGTTATTTAAATATTCATATTAAAAACATTACGAAATATTATTATTGTAAATTAAATAAAAAATTATTTCAGATTAAAGATGACATTAACGGCAATATAACAAACATTACTACATGTTATTTATATTATTAAAATATTATTATTATTTGATAAATACATATACACATACACATATATATATATATATATATATATATATATATATATATATATATATATATCATCAGATTTCACTGGATTTTTAGATTAACTACCAATATTTATAATTTATAATGATTATTTTAGAAAAATTATCATATTAATAAAAAAAAATATATATATATAAATTAAATGATACTAATATTTATAATTTAAATAATAAATTATCATCCTAATATAGGAATTTAATTTTTGAGGATGATAATTTCAGATACCTCTTCATTTATAAATACTTTATATGCTTTATGATAACTGTATTTCATATACATCTACACAAATACCCAATAACAAAATTAAAAATAAACAATATATTTATTTTAGTATACAAACATGTGTAGGGGAAAGTAACCTAATACGCACACTTTAACAAAAAATCGTCTTAACTTTTTATGACTCATTATTTTTATTCAAAACTTACAATATATTAATATTATATGATTATAGATTTGATTTTAAAATGTTATTTAATCTTTTAATTCCATAGATAACGGGGGTGTCCGTATTCGGTACCCATATGTCCGAATACATACGGTGTGTTATAATACGGACATCCTATATAACACTAGATGAACTATATAGTATTGATGAATCAAATTACAATTACATTATTTATAATTAATTTTATGAATAATTTATTCTAATTTAATTAGTTAATAATTTATTTATTTTTATTATTTTTTTAATTAATAATAACATTTAAGTATCTAAATAATAACAATTGTAGATTTAGCTTTGTTGGTGGCATTATTATTATAACGCACGCGATTTTTATGAAAATTAGAATAGTTCATACGCTGCGCGCTGATAGGTTATAGGGTGTCCGTATTAAGACATCTAGAGTGTCCGTATTATGGACGTATATGAACTCTAGATATATGCTTATAACTTAATGAATATTGTATAACAAATATAGAAATTATATATATAATTTTTAGAATGCTTTATTATTTAATAATATATTGATATATTTTATATCGATATATTTGTATATTCTTGAGACGGTTTTAAGATACTTGTGACATTTTATTTCATAAATTTAAAAACGTAATACAAAAATCCGTTTAATGGATATTTCAGCAATAATTTGACTTTTAAACTCACTAGGGTACAATATATATTTTTTTAGGGTACACATATGTTAAATAGGAGGGCATTTGATTATTATATATATATACATATCATGCAATTAAATTATGGTACATATCATACAGTTGCATTAGGGTACACGGTGTCATATAATTAGAGTACAACCAGCTAAAAGGTATATTGAGGGTAAAGTTTGTTCATTTGTAGGGTACTGGTGGTATTTATTCAAATTGTACCCTACTTAGGGAACGGTTATGGGGACACAACTTACACCCTAAAAAAAGGTACTCGCTGTATCCTAATGTTTAACAGTGTATATAAAATTGTATTTAATCAAATGCAAAATTAAAGAATACACAATGAATTAGGGTACTTGGTGTAGGGACACTAGAGTTTTTCTTACTGAAATAAAGTAATACTATGCTATATGTATACTACTATACCACGTTGTATATACAGTAATGAAAGTCGGTGACAGATACACGAATGTGTGTGGTATACTGTGAATTTCGTGTACTGCACACGTTACCCTGTCCATTAATGGTTTTATATTATTTCATATTATTTGCAATTCATCTATATTACTATATTCTATTCGAATTCTATGATATGTGTAAATTCGTGTGTTCGTTCGTTATTTAAATTCAGAGTTAATGTACTTTTGTATGTATTGTATTGATGTTACCTTTCGTAATCACCTGTAAGGCGAATACACAGATACGCTTTATATAGTGAGCTATAGCATTTATTTCACACACACAAATATATATATTATAAATTCTGTATTATTGGTAATATATTATATATATATATATATACTTATATAAATTATAATATATTCAATTTTACAAATTATACTTATTGTAACAGATGCAGAAAAAGGTTAATTGTATATATTTATATATTAATTCATATTAATGTAAAGATGAATAATTTAAATTACTTTTATATATATATATATATATATATATATATATATATATATATATGTATGTGTATTATATTCAATTACACATTTAATGATAACATATTTTATAATACAATAAAGTAAACTGAATACATATAATTATAACTAGTAATTAATATATATATATATAAATGAATTATAAAAGTTATGTATAATTAATTTAATATATTAATTTAGCACATATTTTTGAACAAGGTAATTATATATATATATATATATATATATATATATATATATATATCTATATTGTTATTATTATTGTTATTTTGGTGGAGTCATTTCATCCAACCCAGGAACTTATATGAAGTTTTCACCTATAACCATATGCTTTTAATGTCATTTCGAAGCCGTTGTCGCACTAACAAAAATATCCTAGTCATTTTCACTAGGTAGTCTAGTAATTTTCGAAATAAGCTAGTCATTTTTATAAATGACTAGCTTGTACACATATTATTTCTTATAATATTTTACAAATATGTATTATCCCCGTATAATTTATAAATTAACTTTAACATTGTAATATAGAAATGACTAGCTCGTAAATGATAAACGCCAAAACGCCTTAGCCCGCTGGTAAGGTATCCATGGTTTTAAAGAGAGCCAATCATTTATGTCTACACCATTTTATAAGTTCATGACTAAAAAGTATTTTAAAACCTATTTTAAATGGTCCTATAAACAATAGTAATCCCATAGTCGTATACATTTTAATGGTCAGTATACGATTCGTGTTGAACATGTCTTGTGTGTTTGACGCCTTAGCCAACTGAACATAGGCAGTTATATAAAGAGAGAGATATGTATGTGTGAGATTTAAATATATTATTGCGATTTAAAAATACAACTTATTTGATTTATTAATATATATTTATATATATATATATATATATATATATATATATATTATTTTATGAATTACCTCACTCCATAAATAATTAATTAAAATTTCTGAATAATGTATGTTATGATTCAGAAAATATGTTTTAGAAAATGTAAAGAATATTTCATAATAGCATAAAAACATAAAATGCCCCGGCATCTATGACAACTTGTCGAAAGTAGTATTTTAATGTGAACCATATCCTACAAAAATATATACTTTATCACAAAAATCTAAAATATACAAATGTTAAAAGAATATCTTATTATTTTAATATTTTTAATCATATAATAATATACTTTAAGAGTTAATAATATGTAATACGTATCAAATACAATCATTATTTACCCCCAAGTGTCCCCTATATACTATATATTGAATTACTCTATAATTTATATATTTATTTATATTGATTTTTATTAATATTTATACTTTATTCCATTTAAAAATGTATATATATTTAATTGGAATGTTATTAAATATACTCTATACTATAGTAAGGTTATAAAATAATTTTTTTTAAAAAGCAACGATAATTATCGTTATAATCAACTAATAATATTTTTTGCTAATTTCAATATTATTAATATAGAACAAAAAAGGCAAGAGCAGGAAGGTTATATATATATTATTATTATTGTTATTTTTATTTGATGGATTATATATATATATATATTACTAATAATAATACCAAATTAGATCAGAAGCAAGAATAGTTTAGATAGGTATCTATGTGTAAAGTAAAGTGTCGATGATAAAAAAATATATATATAGAACTTACAAAATAAAAATAAAAATTAGATAACAATCAAATATATAATTAATAATAATACTAATTATACCTTTTGATTAATTTTTTTTTAATTAATAATAATAATAATATAATTAAAGAAAGACTTTTAATTAGTATTTTTTTTTAAACGAAATATTTGTTTTAAATCATCATGTTTAAAATAATAAATACTATATTAATATTAAAAACTAGGTAAGATATAATAAAATTCAAATATGAATAAAAAAATGTAAATTTAATATTTCATTTTTTTTAATATTTCAAGACGTTTATATATTAGGTAAACATATAACACGAAACGTTAGCTCTAACACATCACGTATACTAAAACACATACTATACTAATATATAAGTGTAAAATGATAAGATACAAAAGAAAAAAATTAGTAATATATAATTAAATTAAAATATGTATAATAACATATAAATATTAATTAATGACAAGAATTTTTTTAATTCGGTATATTAATTATAATACTAAGTAAATAATTCCAATGACTTACACAAATATTAGTTAAACGGATAATTGGTTATGTGATGTTCTAGAAGAACAATAAATAAATTAAACTGGATTATAAGTATTTATGTCAACCTATATTGAATAGTAAGTGGTACAAATTAGTATATCATCTATATATATATATAAATTGTAATGAATTACATTTTAACAAATTATCAAATAACCAAATCCTTTTTTTTGAACATACATATGAATACAACATATGACACTACCTACCATATCATCGTTATTAGTATTACGTCATCCAGCAGTAGTATCGAAATCACTGAAATAAATTTAGGTTTGCCGCGATTTTAATACTACAATGTTGCCATGTCTATATTAAATGACATGCAATATAAATTAGCTTTTACTCGCCACATCTTTTAATGCGCTGTTGGTTTGTGTATACAAGATATAATTACACAAATTCGCGTTAGTGCTATATCTTTTCATAGAAAAGTATTTGAAATGACTGTGTACTATTATTATAAGATATATATTTTAGTGTTCGATTTTGTATTATATTATATATTTCTTTTTGGAATCATACATATTGCCACAAATATGGGAACAATAATTTAAATATGCCATAAAATCGATTTTAAAATTTAAACTAGATATCTGTATTTATATATTTTGAGATTATTTTTGTATATCGATTATTTGTGATAGTTTACTTGAAACAAATTTAGTTTCCGTTTCTAAACCATATTACTATAATATATCATATTACTATAGTATATATCATATATATATATATATATATATATATATATATATATACATATATATATATATATATATATATATATATATATATAATTATCAGATATACCAAATATATCAATAAAGATTCCTAGAAATTTGATGGAATTTACTTTCTCAATAGTTTACAATTCAGTATTGTATGTAGGTATACTGCCATAATGTATAAGTCGTACATTAGGTACAATAACATTACATGTATTACATTGACGGCTAATGTATCAATAGCTAACCATGAAGATATTGTACGTAATCTATATGCATAAGCATATTTAATCTAGATAATGTATTACTTGAAACTATTAAATTTGTATCATCCGCATAAAGAATAATTATAAAATATGTTGATATATTTGGTAGGTCATTTATATGTATTAATAACGAAATAGGTTCCAAAACTAAACCCTGTAGAGTATTCAACAATTAATAAAATTCGATAAACCGTTACTATATTCAACACATTGACTTCTATTCGATAAATAACTTTTAAATAAATTCAATTCTTAACCACGAATACCATAAGCGTAAAGTTGTTGATATAAAATATCATGATCAATTATATCAAATGCCTTTTTCAGATCAATCGATACTACCACAAATTTTTTAACATTTTCCAGATCGTCATTAATGTATTACATAACATCATCAAATGAATCATAGCAAGCATAATAGTATTTTTTTAAATATTAGTTTTATATTTAGATTTACAGTTTTTAATTATATTTAAAATGTCTAAGGAAGTTATAGGAGTTATACATAATGAATTATGACTCCTCTCGCTTATAGTATCGTGTATATTTATATTATTTGGACGTTCAATAAATGTTCTAATTTGTTATCAATATTACCTAAGTTATATATATATATATATATATATTTATATTTATATATCAACGTTTATTAATATTTATAACCATATTTAATATGTATTTATATAATGATTTAATTATAATATTATTTAAAATATTAAATATATAAATATTTATTTAAAATATTAAATATATAAATACTTATTTAAAATAGAACGAGATAGGATATACAGAGAAGGTTATTTATATAACATTTTATAATTATTTTGTATAATATAATTATTTTAATTTACAAATGAAATATTATACGTATTAGTAATATAATTAATATCACTATTATTGCTTTATATTATAATTATAATATATTAATAAAAATTAATAAATTAATTTAATTAATAGAATCTGCTGGAAATACATTCGCAAGTATTAATTATATAGTTTTATTTATATTTATCATATATTTACTTTATATTAAAATATGTAATATTACAATATTAGTAAAATTTATTATTTAAAGAGTATACTCTTTAAAGTATATATACTATTATATATTACAATATATTATAACTTACTTATAAATATTACTAGCATAGATTATATATATATACAAAATAAATTAATATATATATATATATATATATATATATATATAATTATCTGTATACATTCATTATACATTCATTAAAATATACTTTATATACAGCATATAACACACTATAATGTATATAGAGTATATTACCTACTATAGTAGTAATGCAATGCATATCATTAATTATTGACATGCATTGAAATACGCCACTTCTAAAAATCTAAACCGGAAATGGATTGATTATATATGATAACTAGTCGATGAGTAATATGCATATTCTTAATTAAAAGGTCGCGTTCATATGCGTTGTCGTACATAATGTTACTTTCAAATATTAAAATATAATTCGCTATTATTAAAATGACGTTTTACACGTGTAAGGCGAGTATGATGTTGATGATGATGATATTAAGTTTATTAAGCACTAAAATAGGGTCATGTCAAAGACCCCTTCGCTCGTGCGGGAAGAAAATAATAATAAAATAATAGTAATACGATAATAATTTAATAATAATATACATTCAATATGCCACGGACAACAATACTAAATAATATAAAGGACTATTATGTACTACAGTCTGCGTTGATATGGTGTAGTGTTATATACTACAGACTGCATTGCGTATGTTTATACTGCATACTAAGGTCACGTGATGACGAATAACGACGACCGTGTACAAATAATCGAAATTATATAAATTATATTCTAATATATAAAATAGAATAATCGTTGATAATGATAAATGGAAACTAACGGTTGTTCTGCCACCGTGTATGTTAATGTCGGACACTTTGCATTGTGTCGACGACGATATCTAAATGATAAGTGTGTGTTTTTCATCAAACAATGCGATAACGCTGACGATACGTGATTGTCGAAAACATCAAACATAGTAATTAAGGACGTATATTATCACTATAGTCACCTATGATAAATTTATGATATATATATATATATATATATATACCTATGCATACTAATAATATCCAATATATATATATATATATATACCTATGCATACTAATAATATCCAATATATATATATATATATATATATATATATATATATATATACCTATGCATACTAATAATATCCAATATATATATATATACTATTAATTAATTATACACCTTTATTATGTTTAAACATTCACATGTGTTATATATGTTATATCATTATATTATAGGATATACACATCGTGTACTTCATATATCCATAAACTATTGAAAACTAGCATATGTATTATATGTAATAGATAACTATTAACATATTATACATAACTTTCTATTATTAATTATTAATTAATATTTAAATAGATACTACCAAAAATAAAGGTAACGCATTTATTTATAATTTGTTTAAATATTATACTATAAATATAATTGTTCACTAATATAAATTTAATATATGGATATCCCCTTATAATTTCATTATATTATATTATTATTTTTAATATTATTTAATGGGCAACAACAACAGAAAATAGGCATATTATTTTGAAGCCCTTTAGAAGAAAATATTATGTAAATATTATTATGATTAAACAGCAACAACAATTATTATTAAAATTATTCTAATAAATATTATTATCATTATTAGTATTATTATTATATTGTATATTTCGTTATTATTACTTCCACGTGTGTTATTATTTATTTTATATTTTACATTTGCATTTACTATATGTTTCATCACATGATAATGATGCGTCATAAACCATACTTCATCATCATTTTTATATAGATATATATATATATATATATATATATATATATATAATATATATATATATATATATATATATATATATATATATTTATATATATATATATATATACGTTATCTATATAATTGTATTAATATATACATTTTATATTTAATAGTTAAAAAGAAAAAAGGTTACTAAATACTCTTATCTATAATACATTCGTAGTATATAGAATCTATTATTTATATTATTTATTTAAAATAAAGTTATATATTGTGTTATAATTACAATGCGAATATATTCCTTACTTATGTTAAATTAATAGTTATTAATAATACTATATATATATATATATTAATAATTATTAGGTGCCAACAAAAATTATGGAATTGTGTTTGGTGTAGCTGGTGCTTGTTTAATGATAATTGCGTTTGTAATAAATAACAACGATAGAAATAAAAGTTAGCATTTACTAATTAGTTAATTGTCATTCAACGTGTTAACATGATAATATAACCACCCTGAAAAAAAATAAACGACATTCAACTATCTTATTACTTTACAATATTAACATATGTCCATTTATATTCTATATGCTCCCTTATCACTATTACTGTTATTTATAATATAATTTTTACTGACGCGATAATAAATTCGTACCTATACCCATATACACTATGGAAAAGTTCGCCTCGACCACTAATACAATCTACAAATATATCAATGATTCATCACTTACAACTTATGTAATCTAAACACTTCATTAGAATCTGTGTAGGAAACACAACCAAATATTAATAAATATACATCTCTAACTTACTATGCCTACAAAACTACGATTACAAATCATTTACAAACAACTAATATCTTTACTGCCACCAATGTATTTAACCTTCAAAAAACGCCTTCAGAAAACACCATATTATCCCTATTCGACGAACTCCATAAATCCCTTGGTAATGACCTTCAAATATATATATATATATATATATATATTACTCCTCGACCCTATCTAGCACGTGACTTCGATACCTTCTCGACTACAATACTGTATTATACTCTGTTCTCACAAAAATATTGTACAATACCAGCAAACTGTAATAGCAGCATAATATACACATAATAGCAGCATAATAACAGCATAATAACACTGTACACGTTTGAGACTATTAAATATTCTATTGTGTTACTATTATGAGGCTATTAATGTTTACTTGGACAAATGAACGTATATCTAACAGATCGCATCGACTAATCCAACGTATATAGAAAATAACCTATTATACTAGCAGCACTGATCTATCCATTATGTATTCATTTCTACTGACTACACGACACGACTATATTACTAGTCTAACAACATAATATATACTGAACCTGGCACCATATATGGTATACCAGATGTGGTATACCACATCGATTCTAACAATCATACCACATCGAGATAAGCGAATGCCCTTTCTTCTGAACAAACTTGGTTAAAAGTTAATGTTAATGTTAACTTCATTTCCTCTTCATTTATTTCCGATTCAAAGTCAACTTCATTATGTCTTATTATTTATATATATATATATATATATATATATATATATTTATATATATATATTGTAATGATTATTATATATTAAAGAGTCATTAGTAAATAAAATATATTTATCATCATTTACATATTTAACATCATAATTTAATCAGATGAGAAACCAAAATACAAAGGTAGAGCCATGTCTAAATCAAGTAAGTAATAATTATTCTTATTATATATATATCAATGTTTTATATATAACAAATAATATATAATATAATTTATATATAATCAAAATAAGTAAACGATATTTTATTTTATTTATTATAATAATCATTTATACTTTTTAGTGTTGTAATTTGTATTGATATTATTTTATTTTATTTTGGTGGAGTATTTTAATCCTATATAGGAACATATATGACGTTTTTTTATTATAACTAAGGTATTCTAATGACCATGCTATGTATATTATATTTAGTAATGATTTATATTTATATAAGGATAGGCGCTGGAGTTCATCTACACCATGCTATTTATAGCTCTACCGAAAACGTTACTAATAAAAAACTAATAGAGATAATTAAATAATTTTATTCAACAGATACTATCCAAATTCATCTATATAAATATATTTCATAAATATAATTAATATAAAAGTATGAAATAAAATAGTTGAAAAACGGTGAATATTTTGTATTATAAATATATTACATAATCATTATTAATTTAATTAATATAAAATATAATATAACATCAAGATTTATTTATATTGGTGTATATGTTATACATTTACAGTAAAAATTTCAGTTAAAAATAATATACATTAAAAAAGTAGTAGGCATTTACATGTGGTTACTAAGTGAAAAAGTAAAAACTGGAGAAAATGACATTCAAAGTTTTTACATAAATAATCATAGATAATATGTAAAAATATGCAACTATATAAAATATACAATATAAAAACAAATAGGATTATATAACACATGATTTGTTTATTTATGTAATACTATTTAATCTATGATCTGTGCTAAAATAAATCTAGAAATTTTTAAATTAAACGATTATTCTAATAAATCGTAATATAATATTACATATTACAAGTATTTACATAAATACAATATATATTTATAAATTTATTACTCCTAAAACACTTTATATTGATAGAAATACTCAAAAATATTAAAAAATATTTTAGGATATTATAAATAACATACAGAACTTGGATAATACATAATAAAAAAATATTGTAAAAATTAAATTATTTAACACATTTTAACTCCAGCGACTACCCATAAGTCAACATAGTTTTTTTAGAATGGTTAACATTACTTTCCGAAAAATATAATATATACGAATTTTATACCGCGTAAATATATCGTTACAATATTGTATATATTTATTAAAGTAATGATATATATATATATATATATATATATATATATATATATATATATTAAAGTTATGATATCTATATTCTAAAGTAGAGATAGCATTTTTGAATACAATTAAATAATTAAATAATTCATACATTTTGTTAACAAAATAATTAATTCGCCTATTAATTAGCCTTAAAATAGTAATATTATATATATATAATAATAAATATAAACTAATATTAATGATATTAATGTTATATATATATATATATATATATACACACACATATTATCATAACTATTGTTCTTTATAATAAATATTATTACATAAAATAGTGTTTTTAAAGACCAATTCAAATACAGGTATAATAACTATAATATCGTATATTTGATTATATTTGATATCGTATATATATATATATATATGTATATAATTAATTTAATATAATTATTTATAAAAATACCTCGAGGTATTTAACGATCGTTAAAATGCAACATACATATTCACCGGTGTATTAGTAGCCGTCGTGTTGAACAACAATACCATAATAACAACAGTGGTAACAACAGTGGTAACAACAGTAATAACAATGTTGACGATAACTAATCGGAACGATACGATATGATACTGTAGTATAAGTATAATTGTTAGGTTAGAGGGTATGCTCATTTAATTATGTAATTATCATATAATAGGTATTACATTTAATAAATCTCTTTAGAAGTCCGTTTGTTATGCTTTAATAGCTTGTGTCGTGAAACCGCGCTTTCTGAATTCCATGATAACCGTGTAGTTTGAGTATATATGATATATATATATATATATATATATATATATATTTAATAAATATTATTTATATATATATATATATATATATATATATATATATATGATCGATCTATTTAGTATGAGGGCAAGTGAATATAGTATAGATATTTTGTTACCAGTGAGTATTGAGTTAGGTAGGTAAGTACCAGTTATTAGATGAGTTCAGTTGTTTTCTACGTAGAGTATATGTAGGTCATGTTTGAGGTCGACATAGGACATATGTTTTGTGTTGGCCGAGTTTAGCGATACGTGGTTATGCGATACACAATTATGTTAGGAATGTAATCACATTTGTGGAAACTTAGGCAATATTTGTATTAGGTTGGATATTGGAATTACGCGAACTATTGTAATATATGTATATACCAAATATTTTGATATTCAAATAGTTTTAAGTATACTTAAAATATATATTAAAATTAATTCATAGTATTATTTATTTTTAATAAAATTCACTAATGGAATAATTAAAAATATTATTATTTGGTATTGGTTGATATTTAATTTTTATATATATATATATTATATTTAAAACTTAACACATATTTAAATATATCTCTATTATTATTTAAATGCATGGTAACACTATTTATATATAACAGAATATATGAAGACAAATTCTGTTGCAGGTAATACATTTATATATATATATTCGTATTCTATATTTAAAGAATGTTGTAATCTAATTTTAGTAACAATTCTATCGGTTTCCGATAATCATTTACTCATCGGTATTATATTCTATGCCTTCTATAAATATGTATTGTCTCCATTTGTTATCCACTACATCATCATGTCCACTAACAGCTTATTTATGACGTGTTATCTGCATAGTTTGTGATGTATATATTAATGTATTATTAATATATATATATATAGTTTATTGACTACAAAAACACTGTGTTGTTATAGGCGTGGTTAGATAATAAAAAACAAAAACAAAAATAAATAGAAAACGAAAGTAGAACGAACTGCAATGACTTAAAATGGACATATAGTTTACGTTTAAACAATGAAATTGATGTTACACAACGAATATCATAAGGAAGTTTATTCCAGCTTTTCGAATTAATGTTTAATTATAACTGGATTTCAAACTTATTATCTTATAAACAGCTCTACACTATCCGGTTTATCTACTTATCTACTTTGCAATAAACTTTTACAATTCAGAAAATATAAATCCACAAATTTATCTTAGTGAGTGCATACTCGACTTATATAATACTCGATCAGCCGCTACTTCAATTGTATTAAATGTTACCGTGTTCTATATGATAAATCTCGTATACGATAATCGTAAAACTTTCCTATATTCTTTATAATAGCGCCATCTATTGAGTAACCCATGGATTAAGTTAAGATATTCAACTACAACTCAGCACATCTCGCGGAACCTATTAATCTCGTTATCATCAAAAACCCCTATCCCTTACCTGTATTGGAAATAGCACCTTTTTTAGTTATCTTAATATAATTAAAACATAATTAATTTATATTTATAATATTTTAATTTAAATGTTATTACATTCGATAATAAGACACAATTATAAATTATTTTCAAATATAATAATAATATGGATTACAAAATATACACACATATATCAATGGGTCAACATAATCATCCAGAAATATATTTTGTTTATATGTTATTTATGATTGATAGCAACATTTCAACAACAAAAATATGCATTATATAGTCGATACACATTATGTTATATAGTAGATATAATGTTCCTAAATGTTTATTATATATATATAATAAATACATTATTTTATACATACATATATATATATATATATATATATATATATATATATATATGTGTATATATATATATAATTATATATTAAGGGTTAGTAGATAGTTCAAAATATGACTAATTTGTAGAATATTTTTAAACAATATAAACCAAGCTTATATATTGTAATTCATTATTTTACTCTATTAAATAATATAGTATTAGATTTTTTAAATAATCGACTATAAATAATATACGATTATATTATCTATTAGGTATAAGTTACTTTAATTATACGGTATTCTTAGATACTTTTTGTTGTATACATTATCTATTTAGGAGACACGAATAATTAAATATATACGTAAATATATCCCCCAGTTACGTATACATATTTTAGTATTATATAATACTATAGACATATATCAATTAAACAAAAATAGTATGACGATGTATCTTATTATTAAAAAATGGCAAATTAAATGATATTTAATAAAATAGTATATTACTTATATGTATGACATATTATGTGTGTATTATTATACGACATGTTTAATTAGTATAACGATATATCCGTCCTTTAGCTGACTTATATTACCCTTTAAATAATATATGTCGGTGAATATAAACATTACAAAAGAGTATATTTTCGAAAATACGAAATGTATACGAAATAAATATGTTAAATATATAGAATATGTTAAATATAATTATAAATTAAGAACATTATTATTATCTACATTGATAAAGTATTACTTAAGCTATTACAGTGTGTCAACCAGTTGGATATTATTATTCAAAAAATGTCTAACTAAATAACCCATATAATTTATACATTACTTTACACACATGCATAATCTACATTGATATGTTACATATCTTAAATAAATCTAATATTGTACTATAAGTATTGATAAATATTAGACCATATTTATAAAATTATTATTTTCATATACTGTTTCATATACATGCCGGTATTATAAATCTAGTTTCTATTCAATATTCAAGACCTCTTACAAATACAATTCTATTACTAGCTAATGTATGTATAAATCAATCAATATAATCAGTATATTTGTTGTATATAATATATATATTTTAATATATATATATATATATATATATATAATTATATATATTATTATTGTAAATTTTTCTAAAAATATATACCCAACTCGATCTGACGTATTCCCATCAATTAGAAATTATTTAAAATATGTTCTATATATGTTCTATATTATACATGTATTATACATACATGTAATATTACTCTACTATCCTATAGGATAACCTTTGCAATAATAATTATAAATAATGGTAGATTCCTTATAAATGTAATTGTATTTGTAAATTAAATATATTATATATATATTATATTAAGTGGGATAATATATCAATGATATATATATATATATATATATATATATATATATATATATATATATATTATTATATAATATAAATAATTAGTATTAATATTTCAATAAGTTAATATATTAGTTAATTTAGATATAGTATAATAGATATTCGGGAATAAATCAAAAACTAAAATCAAATAGGTTTTTTTTTTATTAAACTTGATAAAAAAACTTAAAAAAGATAAATAATAATTTTATTTCTATATTTATATTTTCGTATTTATATATTGGTAACAATTGATTTGATACATTACAAAATATTCATACATAAATAATATATAGGATGGACATGGACATTATTTATATCGATATATTGAATTATATTTTATTTAATAGTAGTACTTATTACATAATATGTAATATATTAAATAATATTAATTAAGAATAATAATATAAAATGGATCTTGCAAAATATTTTGAATGAACTATCGATAATAATAAACATCATAAATGTTAAGCACACTATAATAAGTAATAAGTAATAACAATGTACAGATACGTAAATAGACATAACGATCTAAGATCAATTCAAATTAAATTATAAATAAATAAATAAAGATAACATCTACAGATAAAGGTAAACAAAATCTGTTACTACCTCGAAGATTCATCAGTAAACAACAAAATGAAGAAGATAGGACGTGGGAGAAAGGTTTTTTTATTCTAAAACATGGCTATTTAATGAACCAAAAGAATAGTATTGAATCTTTACTTATAATTTATAGAGATACAATTACATACATATCACATCAACTAACACTGAGACCAACTTTAACACAAACATTAATAATCCACAATAAAAGTATATATCATACAAAAACTAATAATAAAAACAAATTAATATTCTGCAATATATAATAATTATAATAATAACAAAATATTTACTAAGAATTTAATAAAAATTAAATACATTACTAAAACTGTAAATTAATATTATAATAATACCATTATAGGTATCAAAGATATTAATAGAAGCATATTAACTGTATTAATACAAAACAAATTAAAATCATCTCGACAATTTTAGATTATAAATATATTATCTAGATTATATTATTTTGTATTATTTAAAATATCATTTATATTTTTAAATACAATTTTATTGTTCTTGTTATAAGAAGTTATTCAGAATAATATTATTCTGAGCATATGCAACATTTTTTATTATAACCATTTCATATTTATTTTATTTTATAAATAATGTATTGTTTGTAGTTGTGTATCATTATAACATATCATCATTAGTTGAGTTAGATCTAGTTAATGGATTGCTAACATTGTAAATATATAAAATATAATTTATAAATAAATATAAATCAATGTTTATATTCCTTTATTCGTAAATGAATCCCAGCTGATTTAGAACCATATTTTGATTAGTAAGATTTGCCGTATTTAAGCTAACTTATAATTAATATGTTATTTAATGTATATTACTTGTATTTTTATATGGAAATGACTTATTACAAATAAGATACATTGGTAAATGGTCATTAAATCAACAATAAATATAGCATTATACATGTTCAATATCAACATTACTGAATATATTATCAATTAAAATATGCATTCATTATTATTTATATATGTGGTTATAGAAATATTATATATATGTATATATATAATACATTTAATTATTAATATAGATACTGGAATGGAAGGTAAATAACATAATATGTATATTATGCTATTAATATATTTAAATATTTATATTTATTTTTACTTTATATATACTTGATAATAAAATATATGAATATTAGTTATAATATTAAAAATAAATTCTATAAATATATTAGTATATATATATATTATATATATATATAAATACATATATTTAATATAATATGTGATGTTTTATATATGTGGGTTTGGTAGACATTATTTACGTTATAATATCCAATTAGTAGACGCACCTATTTGGTTGACATTCTTTTCTCTACCAAATAGTTAGAGCAATACATTATCAAATTCGATATACAATAAACGTGATATAGTATTATATTATGAATATCTATAATGATCTTATATATTATATAATTATATATATAAAAAAATACACAAATAATTTATGTATGGATTAATTGATTATTTGATTATCACTTTGTTTATATTTTGTAAAATATTGTGTATTTATTATGTTCTCTGAAATGCCTTGTTTTTACGAACGGGTATATACATTATATTACAAAGGGAATACATTTGTTTAATATATTTTATAATTATACACAATATATAATTCAAAATTAAATATGATTTAACGTTTCATTGTTAATTGATTATAAAACATGACTAATAAATATATGATAATATTTTTTGTTTACATTTAAATAATAATACATAATATTTTGATGTATATTTAATTATTATTGTCTACCAAATAGATTTGTTGATTGATTGATTGATAATTTATTTAAGCAAATACTAATTCGAAAATATAAATTATAAATATTTGCTAACGATAACATACGTTAGAGTAATAATAGTTAGGATAATACGAAATTAAAAAAATAAGAAATTAAAAAGTTTTACAGTTACCGTAAAAATAAACGAAAAATTATGGAAATAGAAATAAAGATAGCGTTAAAATAATTGAAAATAGAAATAAAATACATTATTTCATAAGTGGAATATTCAATTTCTACTTTAACTTTATAGAATTCTTCTTATCTTTGCACCCTGTATTAGTAATACATTATTAGTTATATTGTTTAATATTTAAACTATTATGAAATCCTAAATTGTCTACCAATACCATATTATTACATACAAATCTATTTGGTGGATACTATATTTTTATATAATAATGTATTAGTTATTTAAAAATACAATAATATAGTATTGCATAGATTAAAATAATAAATTACAATATAACATATCAGTTTTATATATATTATTTAAAATAAATACCTATTTAATCAATGTTGTCATTATCTGCCAAACCTTTAAAATATCACTATATATATATATATATATATATATATATATATATATATATATATATATATATATATATATATATATATATATATGTGTGTGTGTGTGTGTTTCTGATTACATATAATTAATGACAATATACATATGTTTAGTATCGGGAAGTAATATCAGTAGCAATATTTGAATATTGAAAAATGTCAACATATTGGAAGAACTTCAATGCAGTTGACAAAATAAAAATATATAAACTATTCATTATTATTTAGTGATGTATTATAATTTATATAATATTATAGTTTAATATTATATATATATGTGTAATATAATGATATCGGTATGACAATGCGAAGCTCGATATTTAAGGGTAGTCGCTGGAGTTCATCTACACCATGCTATTTATAGCTCCACCGAAAACGCTACTGATAACAAATTAATAAAGATAATTACATAATTTTTTTCATAATTTTGTATTCAATAGATACTCTCCTAATACATATAAATTCTTATTTTTATAAATACAATTAATTTAAAAGAATGAACAAAAATAGTTTAAAAACTATGAATATTTTTTATTATAAATATATTATACTAATCATGATTTATTTGTAAATATAAAGTACTAAATAGAATAATGATATACAAATAGAAATTCATATAGTATTATATATTATACATTTACAGTAACAATTTCAGATAAAAATAATATAAATTAAAAAAGTAGTAGGCATTTACATGTGGTTACTAAGTGAAAAAGTAAAAACTGGATAAAATGACATTCAAAGTTTTTACATAAATAATCATAGATAATATGTACAAATATGTAACTATATAAAATATACAATATAAATAAATATATATAACACGTGATTTGTTTATTTATGTAATGCTATTTAATCTATTATCTATGCTAAAATAAATCTAGAAATTTTTAAATTAAACAATTATTCTAATGAATCGTAAATATAAGATTAAATATTACAAGTATTTACATAAATACAAAATATATTTAGAAATGTATTACTCCTAAAACACTTTATAATGATAGAAATACTCAAAAATATTAAAAAATATGTTATGATATTATAAATAAAATACAGAACTTGGATAATACATAATACAAAAATATTGTAAAAATTAAATTATTTAACACATTTTAACTCCAGCGCACACCCTTAAGTGGCTCAATTTTAATTATTAGGAATACAAAACCTTAATATTAGAGTTTTCATTACAATATGTAATGTATTTCATAGTTTCTTATTATTCAACAGATCGTGTGATACAACATATTATATTACTATGACATATAAATTATTAAATTATAATATATATATATATATATATATTATAATTCACACACACATATATATATATATATATATATATATATATATATATATATATATATATATATATATATATATGTGTGTGTGTGTGTAGGGGAAAGTAACCGAATACGGACACTCTAAGTATCTCAAAAACAATAAATCCTTCAAAAAAATGTGTAATGAATAAAATATTCATAATTATATAAATAGTCTAAACAAATATTATTTATTTTTTAAGTATTCATAATATTGCTGATGTATCCAATAAACTGATTTTTTTATTACGTTTTTAAATTTATGAAAAAAATTTCCCTTAAAAAATTATCTTAAAACCTTATCAAGAATATACAAATGTATCGATATAAAATATAATACTATATTATTAAAAAATAAAGCATTCTAAAAATGATATATATATATATATATATATATATATATATAATTTCTATATTTGTTATCAAATATGCATTAAGTTATAAGCATATATATAGGTGATATAAGTCTCTAATACGTACACTCTATATGTATTAATACGGACACCCTATAACCAATCAGTGCGCAGCGTATGAACTATTCTGATTTACTTAAAAATCGCGTGCGTTATAATAGTAATACCACCAATAAAGTTTAATCTAAATTCTTTATTATTTAGATACTTAAATTGTATTATTAATTAAAAAATAATAAATTATCAACTAATTAAATTAGAAAAAATTATTCATAAAATTAATTATAAATAATGTAATTGTAATTTCTCTTATTGATTCATCATAAACATAATATATATAGTTTATCTAGTGGTATATGGGGTGTACGTATTATAACACAGGGTGTCCGTATTCGGACATTGGTACCGATACGGACCCCTCGTTATCTACGGAATTAAAATTGTAAATAAAATTTTAGAATCACAATTATATCTATAATCATATAATATTAATATATCGTAATGTTTGAATACAAAAAATGAGTTATAAAATGTTAAGACCATTTATTGTTAAAGTGTCCATATTAGGTTACTTTCCCACTATGTGTGTATATATAATTTACATAGGATAAATAATTGAACATTTTAATTAGTATTCTTACTATTTTTCCTTTTACTTTTGATACATCATAATTATTGATGTATGTGATTTTCTGTTGTTGTCTGTCTGATATATCTATCTTTAAATCATTGTTCGTTATTAAATATCCCAATAATTGAGGAAAGTAGCAGAATACGGACACTCACTGTATCTCAGAATCCTTAAATCCAAAAAAAAAGTGTAATCAATAAAATATTCATAATTATAGTCATACTTAATAGTCTAAATAAGTATTTTTATCTTTTAATTTTTCAAAATAGTGCTGATATATCCAATAAACTGTTTTTTGAATTACGTTATTAAATTTATGAAAAAAAAATCAACCTTCTCAATAATATACACATGTATCGATATAAAACATAACAATATATTGTTCAAAACTAAAGAATTCTAAATATTATATTTATAATTGAAATAGTTGCTATATAAGCATATATATATAGGTCATGTAGATCCTTAATACGTACATTCTATATTTCTTAAGGGGACGCGATACCATTGATTTTTTCGAGAAAAAAATTGAATTTCAAATTTTTTTTTAATGTCAAATTATAATATTTCAAATATTATCTTTAAAATTGTTTTTAAATTATGTTCATTACATTATTCATTTTGTTTATATTATATTATTTGTACCTGTATAATCATATTGTTTATATTCATATATTATATTTGAAACTTGATTTACTCAGAATAATTATTTGTGACCAATCATGCTGACATAACTAGTATTAACTTTTGTACAATTGAATATTTTTTCTTCATTTTTTAAATATAACTATATAAAACCTGTAAGATTAAAGTTATTTGTCAAAATTAAAAAATATTTATTTAACAATTTTAATTAGCAATTTAGTTGGAAAATTAAAATTTTTTATCAGATATTTCAATTATTTTTTTTAGAAACGTATAACATAAAGATGTGTAAACATCTATAAATTTTCAATATATAATAAAATAAAATATAATATAATAAAATATGGAATATTATTAATAGATTAAAAAAAAATAAAAAATAGTGAATATTTTTTGAGTTAATAGATTTCTAAAAATATCATTTTTTCGTATCTTTTACATGTAAACCAAACGATGGTATCGTGTCCCCTTAATATGGACATCATATAACCAATCAGCGCGCAGCATGTGAACTATTCTGCTTTTCATAAAAAATCGCATGCGTTATACCACCAATGTATTATCACCAATGGAGCTAAATCTAAAAAAGTAGTATTTAGATACTTAACTTATATTACTAATTAATAAAATAATAATAATTAATAAATGAATCACTAATTAAAGTATATTAAATTATTCATAAAATTAATTATAAATAATGTAATTTTAATTTATCTAATTGGTTCATCAATAAAATATAGTTTATCTAATGGCATATAGTTAGCCCGTATTATAATACATAGTACTCATAGTATTCTGACATGGGTACCGAATACGGAAACCCCCGTTATCTATTAAATAAAAAGATAAATACAATTATAAAATCACAATAATATCTATAATCATATAATAATAATATATTGTAATTTTTGAATAAAATAATGAGTTATAAATGTTAATACCGAGTATTATTAAAGTATCCTTATTAAAGTATCCTTTTAAGTTACTTTCCGCTAGTACACTGTATAATCTATGTTACATCTTGTATTTGTTAAATTTGTTAAATACCATATTTTATACAAAACTTCAAAAAGTTGTTATGATTAATATTCTGAGATTTGTTATCTTTACCATGAATTATAATATCATCTGCGATATAAATTCAATCTTTAAGGGGACGAGCGCCATTATTTTTATCATAAAAAAAATGTATTCTATTTTTTTTATATAGGAAAATATGTATAAATGATTACTTTTACGTCTCATAATCCACAAATTGTGATATAAATCATCATATGAGTATCTACAAAATGATGTTTTATAGACCCTATTTTTCACAATATTATTCAAAATAGTTACAATTATAAGAATATATATTATATGATAACATTATGAATACTTGATCGATTGAAACAATTTGAAAACCATTAGTAACTGTCATATTATGTTTTTATTTATAATATGAATTTATGAATATGTGAATACATAGGCGACGCTACATGTCATGCATTAGCCAATGAATATTCAAGCTGTTATACATGTATTTTCTGATAGCGTCATTTAGTTCACAATGTATTATTATTACAGTGATTTTTTTGTTACATATTTCTATATTATTATATATCTATATCTTACTAGTATATATATATATACTAGTATATATGTATTCATACTAGTATACTCATATATATATATATATATATATATATATATATATATATATATATATATACACACATGTATATATACATGTGTTTTTTATTGCTATATTATCAGTTATTCCATAGTATATCCAACAATATAAATGAAAATCACCATAAATTTACCATAAAAATAACTATTTACTTTGAACTCGATTTTCTCATAACTTTATTTTCTCGTGCATACTAACTTTAAAAACCACAAGGCTCTTTTTCCCTTTATTGGATTTTATTTAAATCCTCACCATTATAAATATATTTAATTGTATCTATATTGAACAGTTGTACTTTTTTATTTTAGTCATAAATATATAATACAAATAATTTAACATAAACAATTAAAAAATAATAAGTTTTATGAAACATGAAATATGTTATGATTAGTAATTGAAATAAAAAAAAGTTCTACTGATTTCATATATAATACTCTAATCTATATACAATATAGTTATACATTTTTTATACATCATATTTTTTCTCAAAATATTAAGGGTTTTCAGTGAACCATTTTTTTTTAATCAAGTAACTTATATTGACATTATATTGTTTAACAATATAAAATTTACAGAATGTAAATCGAATCAAAACCCTAAGTAAAAAATATCTCTCTTAATATATCGTATAAAAATCAGCGAATCCCTTTAAAAACGTCGTCGGCCAGTCTAAATATCAATTTAAAAAACACATATTCTTGTATCACCATATTTTATCTAATTCACTGATTTTTATATGCATTTTAAGATATAGACCACCCTTAGCGTACGTCGGCCAGCCAGATATTTCTATAACTATGCACACCGAAACTGCCCGATGTTTACATACGATGATATCAGGCTATACAAATCATCAGGCTATTTGTGGTATGAAAGCATCTTAATATAGTATCGGTAACGCCTCTAAAGGGGCGTATACGTAGGTGTCACGTGCTAATCACAGATATTGCACCGGCCACGAGTGAACTTTACGTGAGATACTTTCGTGTAATCGCTCGACATGCGTGTATCGTTATATTCCCCTATATTAGCGGAATATTGTTCCTATAACCAATACCATATATGGTAAAAAAATACTGACATCACTTTTCAGAAACTTACGAATACTCTAATAAATTATCTTGTACTTTCCCGACTTAACTACTGTTCTTCCATACTGAATTTACTTCCTGCTAAAGCTACTGCTCCACTTAATCGAATTATCCGTTCCTCAATATATACTACTTACTGCATAACACGACTGGATAACTCTACAATAACATCACATAAAACATCTCATATGTGGCTACTCTTCTCCCTCATGTGTAAATTAAGTATACTATCTATAATCCATAAATCAATATATTCGTACAACCCTAGCTATATCTCTGATCTAATTAAAAAACGTACAATATTATCGTTTCTTCTTTATAAAATGCTTATCTTTACAAATCTCCTTATCTTCCAGAACTGTAGTAAAACTACACTACATTCTAGAACTTTTAAAAATAACGGTCCCACCCTATGTATTCCTTCCCTCCTACCATTCGTTCTATTAGATTCCACAAAATATGTATACATATTACTTTTTCTTTTCTCTCCACCTTTTTCTTTTCTCTAATCATTAAATCATCCAACTTATTATTTTTGTCTCATGTTATATTCATTTAACGTATTATTATTATTACATTGTTATTGTATTATTATTATCTTATTATTATATTCTCCCGCACGAACGAATACATGACCTTATTTTAGTGCCTAATAAAACGTATATCATCATCATAATCATCATTAAGAGACTATATTTTTGAGCTATTTATCATGTACACGTATATGAAATGTGGAACTCAGCAACACAGCAATATAAACATTTGTAATGCATAAATACTGTTTTATCGAGATACTTTATTCGTAGATTAGATAAAGGAGCATTTTTAATTATAAGAAAATATATTAATATATTATCCATACATATACAAAATCGTATATATTTAAAACAAGTTTACACAGATTAGATACTATAATAGTCGATGATAGTTATAACCCGGGATAGTATATGATTTAAGTAAAATTATTATAAATAACAATTTTTTATTTTCATTAAAATTAAAAAATTTTAAATAAAATTAATTACGCATTATTAATAATAATGAATTATTAATAAAAAATAATAATTAAAATAAACACATATCACACGTATACGAACACTACATAAGATGAATACACTACTAACGTTGTGTATACTGTTAATGGTACCCCTTCGTACATCAGCTTGTGGGTTAGTACTTCTAAATGAATACATTGTATAACCAGTTATATTAAATATAGTATCAATATCGTATAAATATTATATATATATATATATATATATATATATATATATATATATATATATATATATATATATATATATATATATATTGTATACACATATTCCCATTAATATATAATCGGAGTATATATATACTAAACATCGCTTATATGATGATGATGATATACGTTTTATTAAGCACTAAAATAGGGTCATGTAGACCCCTTCGCTCATGCAGCGGGAAGAAAATAATAACACGGGGAGAGTAATACGATAACAATTTAATAATAATATACATTGAATATAACTCGGACACAAATATCGATGTTATACGATATATAAAAGTAAGTAAACAACGCGTCACAACTCATGTTTAAGATTTATTTGTTGCATTTACATATGTACATGTACATTAAATCGTTTCAAGAACAATCGCAGTCATCGATATATCTAGAGATTCGAATTCTGATTCTTTAATCACATATATTGACGATTTTTGTTCAAAACTAAGATTTAATAAACTATGAATAGATATATGTTATATAGGATTATTCATAATTATACATTATTCCATATGTGTATTAATTTCTAGTTTCTATAACAAACAAATGTTCTTTATATCCGATATACAAATCATAATAATACCTATACTTCAATGTAATATTTAACAATACTTTGCACATTAAATTAATAACATTATATGACCACTAATAAAAGTGAGTAATGTCATAGCTTGATATATGAGTCATACAATAAGCGAGAACGGTATTCTATTCGAATCGATTTATTTTATATTTAATCACCCCCATTTATATTAATTTTAATTTTTTTAAATAGCGAAAACTATTGTCCTATACGAACATAATATTCGAGATGATGTATTAAATAGTTAATGGCATTTATATGAAATCTACTAATTTTGAATTAATGTTGAATGCATTAAATCTAAAACTGTACAAGCATGCAACACATGTCTTATGTACGATTGTATAACCGTTATTTATAACCATTAATAAGCCAAAGTGTAAAATTGGCATTATTGGTAATTATCTATTATAATATCTATTATGTATATCTATTATTGATAATTATCTATTATAATAGAATCAAATGAAATAAATGTCATGATAAAATGTATTACTTTAATAACCCCCACCATGCCAACTCACACACTTAATGTATTTTCAGTCCCTTCCATGTCAGCACACTTCTTAAAGCAAATAAAAGTTGATATCCTCTTGACCCTATTTCTCTTTCCCTTTTACACGAAATCACTGAAACCCTCACTATCCCTCTCAATAATATATTCTGTGAATCCCTCGAATCCATTACGTTTCCAATATCCAATAAACATGCACTAATTACACCCCTCCTTAAGAAACCAAACCTTGACCCTCAGAGCCTCAACAATTATCGTTCAATCTCAAACCTGTCGATATTTTCCAAAACTTTGGAACGAATCGTCGTGAAACAACTAACGTCTTATTTAATATCACACAAAATCCGTCTCATCTTCCAAAGTGCATATCGTCCTTCCAAATCAACAGAAACCGCACTAGTGAAGATATCCAGCGATATTCTCACTAACCTTGATAACAAAAATGGCACAACACTCGCACTACTTGATCTCTCCTCTGCTTTTGACACTATTGACCACACGATTCTCATACACCGTCTTACATCTATAGGTATAACTGGTACTGCACACAAATGGCTATCCTCATTCATAACCAACCGAATTTCTTCAGTTTTAGTTCACTCAACCCGTTCATTTTCCCGTCTTGTAAAATACGGTGTTCCCCAAGGGTCAGTCCTTGGACCAATACTCTTTAACATTTACATAATTCCCCTTCTCCACCTTATCTCGAATTCTCCAATTAGCTTCCATACATATGCAGACGACATCCAACTTTATGTAAAATGTACAGAAAATATAAACTTTTCACCTGCCATCATATCCTCCACTATTAATATTAAAATAATTCAAAACTGGCTCAAAGTAAACTCCCTAGTATTTAATCAAATTAATACCGAGGCTATCTCCTTCACCTTTCACTCCGAAGTAAAACTTTACCAACTCCCCCTCCAATTAACATTAATGGACAGCTCATCATGTACTCATTTATACATTTTATACTCTCAGTTATATTTGACAATACTTTTAATTTTTACAGGCAACTGTCCAACATAACAAAACTATTAAACTATCAACTACATTCACTACGCCTCATTCGTCATTCAATATCAATATCCACTGCTACTATTATAGCTTCTGCTTACATCCTACCTCTATTCGACTACTGCAATTTTATTCTTTACAATACCCCCTCATCGTATATTACTAAACTCCAAATTCTTTGAAATTCTATAGCTAGGTGTATATTCAACATACCAAAATACTCCCACACTCATATATATCCATTCCTAGTTAAACTCCACTGGCAACCTGTACGCCATAGAATCCTATATAAAACTCTAGTACTGGCTCATAAAGCAATCCACCATCACTCTCCTGACTACCTAGCATCCCTACTCAAACTTAAATTACCAACTAGTACCACTACACGCTCCACCAATACGTTTCTACTTCAAATTCCTCCTAAAAACAACTTACATTCAACCAACACTCGCGCATGGGCAATATCCGTCCCATACTCGTGGAACACTCTACCCATATACATCCGTACTACATCATCAACTCTCAACTTCAAGAAACTATTGAAAACCTACCTATTTAATATTAAACATTAACTTAAAATATATATGGACGGCCGATTGCTTTATAAGCACAGTTCGCAGTCCGAAAACCGAAAAATGTAAAAAAATGTAAATGTATTACATTGAAATTAATTCATCCAGAAAAAGATATCGATAACAATGTGTGTAAGAACGCTATAATAATATGCATAGGTACCTAATATGTAGTTACACACGTACTCGTGATGTCGTACTGTAAAATGTAATCGCTAAATGTATGAAAGTAGGCGTATCCACTACAATTAGCCACACCCTCTTATCACATACAATATGCTATTTCAATAACGGCCATTTTTGGCTATTTTCTAGCATGTCTTTTAGGCGGGTTTCACTATCTATATATATATATATATATATATATATATATATATATATATATATATATATATATATATATATAATAAATTAGTATACGTTTACATTAATAAGAATATGTAAGCAAAAATAAAGGTATCCAACTATCGACATTTTTAATAAATTTCATCCGTATAAATTATAATCTAAATATAAATAAAACATTTTTCAATTAACACAAAATAGTAAAATTTTAAATAAGTTATTAATTGTATAAATAATTAATATTTCCATAAAAAAACAAGTAAAACATATACATTACATTAATATTATCGTAAACAAATATGCGTATTCTATCAACGTTATGTATATTGACATTATTTCCGAGACTAAGCTATGCGTGTGGGTTAGTGACAAATAGTATACTATAGTATACTGTAGTGACGATTAGTGAATCACGTGATACCACTCTCATTATCGTAATTAACATACGTACATTTCATAAGCATTGTACTACTGTATTAATAAGTATGCCGCTGAATGTGTGTGTGTGTGTAAACTCTCACCGATATCGGTTACTCCGAATAAATATAAAATGCCTAAGCAATATAAGTGTAAATATATAATAAGTGTAAATAATATATATATATATATATATATATATATATATATATATATATATATATATATATATATATATATATATATATATATATATATATACAGTCAAAGCTCGATAACTCAACATTGACGGGACGGAGTTTTCATGTTGAGTTAGCGAGTATGTTAAGTTATAGGATGTATAAATTAATGACTTAATTAATGTTTTGTTCACATAAATGCATTCAAAATAGTACTCGTATGATAATATAATAATTGTAATTGTATTTTTATGTTTATATATTTATATCCATATATTATTAAATAAAACCATGTTGAATAATGTATATTGAATTATATTTGTTGAGCAATGTAAAAGATACGAATCCAACAACATATGTTTGTGATATTTTGATTTTTCATAAATGTTGAGTTATCGGATGTATATTTACATGTAATGTATAGGCTAGGATTATAAAAACGATGTTGAGTTATATGTATGTTGAGTTATATTTGTTGAGTAATAGGGTTTTTGTTAACATGTAAAAGATACGAATCCAACCAAATATTTTTTGGATGTTGAGTTATCGGCAATGTTGAGTTATCGGCATATTGAGTTACCGAGCTTCTACTGTATATATATATATATGTATATATATATATATATATATATATATACACACATTAGTATGCTACGATAATTGATAAATGTATTTTGTATATATAATTGTACATGTTGTATTCATTATACAAATTCACAAGTATAATTGTAGTTGATAAACACATATTATTTTTTTTAATTAAATTCAAGAAACGTACAACATAATGTACAACATACAACATCACTCTAATATAATTCATATATATATATGTGTGTGTGTGTGTCTACGTATGTGAGTATATGTATATAGGGCATTATTTAATTAGTACAACTACTTATTAATTACCATAATTAATAAATAAGTTTATTAAAATAGTGGACATATTTTTATTACCAATTTTCAAGTTAAATAGAATCTATTATTAGATTTAGTGTTTCGATGGGGGCCACACTTTTCGTATACTAAAACACTACTTCCAATTGCATGTGAAATAATATTCTATAGACAAATAAGACTACGTTATATAAATCTAATCGGAAATTTCATTATTATTGTAAATTTATATTTACTATTCGGTTAAATAATAAATATTGTTTACCTCTATATACTGGATTTATATTAGAATTAAAACATAGTGATATGACTATTCACATTTTACGCCATATAATAAGTATGTAAAACATGTTTAATATCGTATTAACGAGATATTTGGAAATTTAAAAAGTGTATTGAAACATTATCAGGTTTTCTCTCGTACATTCAGCTTATATGTTGTACATATTATTATGCATAGCTAAATGTATACTCCATTTGTGTTAGGATTATATACCTTTTATATTCTATATATAGTTGTTCGTACTGTAAATATAGATTTATACGAGTATATCTCAAAACATTCCTTAACAATTATATTACTTCCTGTTATACCAACATATTATATATATATATTGACTATACACGTTGATTGACAGGTGTCAGTATTCTATTGTAGGGGATACTAGGCTAATTATTTAATAGGTATACTTTTTATTTACTTATACCAACGATTTTTCTAAGGATCTTGCTTCGAAAAATCGTTGCTTATACCGTATACACGAGAATCCTGTGAGGGCTAACTAGTTATGGATGTCATCTACGTAATCAATAATTATAATTGTTCTCGCGTGATCTCGGAATTTATCCGTATTCTAGAAGATACATTCTATATTTTGTAATAATAATGATGATATATATATATATTGATATTTCATATATGAGATTTATATTGAGATTTATATATATATATATTGAATACAATACAAATAGCGGATACAACTTGACCCTCGATAAGTCATATACATATACATGTTATAAATAACTGCGAGGGGCCCGGACAATGTCCAGTGGGCATATAATGCCGGTAATGCTAGGTAAACTCTGCGTGTTTGATAAATAGCTATTTTTGTGAATAATTCGAAATTTAATTTATCGTATTGTTCGATAAACATGAACTATATATAGGTCATCCTATATATATATATATCATCATATGGGTCATTCTATACTAGTCGCATAACCTTGAGATAACGTGATACAGTCGTGTAATGCATTATATTATTAGTCTATATTCGTTATGTTTGTATCGGTATATGTTCACCGTATTATTATTATCTAATTGATATCGTATTAGTGGTATCTGATTGTTATCGTACAAATAAATAATATAGCCATAAAACAATCAACTAATTTTAAATTCCTAGGCATTTTAATTGACGAAAATCGTAATTGGAAAATACAAATAAATAATATTAAAAATAAACTTTACTATGGACTTAGTTTACTACATAGATATAAATATAAATTTAATATTAATACTTAGGTTATGCTATATTTTTCTTTTTTTCATAGTCACGTTAATTATTGTTCTATTATATGGGGAAGTAATTTCCATAGCAATATAAAATACATTCAAATTTTACAAAATAAATGTATGAGAGCAATTTATAAACTTGATAACAAAACCAATATTGATTACATTTTTTTAACATTCTTAGATTTAAAGATATAATAAATATATCCATTTATAAATATATGTTTAGAATATATAACAAGCATTATTTGCATAGTTCAATTTGTAAGTTATTTACCTATAATTGCTCTGTATATATTTGTAGGTTAAATAGAACATTCTTAGTACCAAAAATATGATTTGATCATGAGACATTTAGTATTCGTTACAAAGGCGCATATTTATGGAATTCTTTAAATACAACCATGTCATCTTTGACGAATTTGAATACTTTTACAATGCATATTAAAAACATGCTTTTAAATAGTTATATTTAATCACTTACACCTTATCTGTATTGTTTGTTATTTTATGTACATGGTCATCTTTTCTTTTTTTAGCTCTTTTAAATTGTTCGTATTGTATACATATTTTTTATCTATGTAGCCTTACTTTGGTCTTTAGTTTTCTTTGATTTTTACAGTTTAACTTATTTATTATTTTAGTATCTTTTTACATTTTTAAATATTTTATTATATATTTTTATTATATTTTATTATTATTTTATTGTTATATACATGATGATTTCTTGGTATTGAGAGATATATTTAATTTTATTGTATTGCTTTTTTTTATGAGACAAAACACGAATGAACAATATAGAATTGTAAAATATTTATTTATATTTATTCATTTTGTATTAATTCTCTCATTACCAAAAGCAGGTTGGTATCTCGATAAGCTCAATATAACTTCTATACCATATACCCAGGTATACCTGGGTTTTTGATCTCGGTCATCAACTGAATCTGATATTATTATTATTATTATCTGATTACCATTGTCTCGTCCTCACGAGCGAACGTGCCTCGTGACCCTGTATTATAGCATAATATACCGTACAGTTATGATATACACATATCATCATCAACACTACCGTCATCATCTCTGTGTTCTACTTGTGAGTTGACTACACCTACACTCTATACTCAACTATTTAATGTCCGCACTATTGTTAATAGGATATATATATATATTCTATATATCATATATATCCTATCCTTTATGTATACATTAAATATAAATTAAATAAAACGTACGTTATATAACGAATAAGCATGTTATACGGTAGGGTACCGATACTGGTATCGCGTTGGTTCCGCGCTCGCTCATGCGTATTCTCAATCACGTGACAGGTTGGGCACGTGATGCCGTCGGTCACGTGACAGGTTGGCCACGTGATGACGTCGGTCACGTGACCGGCGCGGGGGGATTTAAATCATGCCGGTTACGCGTATTTTTACCATTTCTCACGGTCCGGTGTATTCTCTCTAGAACACCCGGAAAACAGTAATAGCCGCGTAACGGCAGCATAACAGCATACTTAATAGCCTCGAATGTGTGTTTACTTCGTGTTATTATTATACAGTAGCCCATTCTATAGAAGAAGTTATATTAGAAGAAGTTCGGTTCGTTCCGGTGGTCGACCACGTACTATCTTTCCTTCTATGAAACCTAGCGCAGTACGAATAATATATAAGCATAACACTATAGTTAATATTCACTAACTGTGACTACGGACGTGAAGGTGTGATGATCTGTTAGGAAGTGGTCACGTGTGTTCGCCCACGTGACCCGTGTAACTAGGTCAGCTTCGATGTACTCGCTGACCAATAGGGGCGCTGGAACGATAGTGTGTACGTAGCGGGGACCAACCAATCAAAATAAATGTTGTGTTAAAAGTGGGGGCGGGGGGACCAATACATAGAAGGTCCCCCTAGATTGTAAAGTTGGTGGGGGGGAGCATATCCCCCCCCTGTTGAAGCGCCCATACTTACCATGGTTGCATTTCATTTCATCTTAACGACTCTGTACCAGAGAAAGCAAGCGTCGAAAGTAAAAATAAAAAACAATAGAACTTCTAGCATTAATGTATACATTAATACAATATAATATATATATATATATATATATATATATATATATATATTATATGTTATTATTACGTTGCGAAATATTATATAACATTTAATTAAATAGTACATGATTGTATAACATAGGCTGGATATATTCTGTTATTCGTGTACGAAAAAATTAAAAAGATTCGACATTAACGAACTAGTCCGGGAAAATAACGATTGTTTGGACACCGATGGTGAGGAGATCGTGTGTTACGTTGGCACGATGTGCTACTTTAAAATAGAAGTCACAAAAACATATAATGACGACCCTGGCAATAACTTTAAAGCTCAGGTTTTTATTTAAGGCATATACACCTATATACCGTATATTATATATTAACCGTATATGTTCTATAGTATTCATTTTATTATCAAATAGATATCTAAACATATAAAAACATTACTATTATTTATTAGTTAATTGTATCTAAAAATTGTATTGCAACCGACATGGCTGGAACATTGAACCAAGCCTTACCTTCTTTTAAAAAAATTGGTATCTGGTATTATAAATTATATGTATATATATAAATATATATATATATATATATATATATATATAAGTATTAATGGTTTTATTTTTAAAACTTAAAACTTAAAATATGTTGAATATTATTTAAATATAATATATATATATATTGCTACTCTTATCATATTGTTATTATTATACGTATTATTATTTATTACAATGTATATTTATGTCGATATATATATATATATATATATATATATATATATATGTATGTGTGTGTGTGTGGTTTACATATCAATTATTTATATTTAATTTCATACACAAATATTATTTAGACACCATTAATTTAAGTAATAATATAATACTACTTAATATTAAATTTACACTTTCAGAGGGACGAAAAGTAATGTCTTGGGTTCAGATATATTGTGATACGGATTATTGTAACAATATTCAATTTAAAAAACATATTTATAATAAATGGGGTAAATACTTTAATATATATATATATATATATATATATATATATATATAATATGTTATATTAATCCACTATACCATTGATACATATTCGCTCCTTGAGATCAAATAGATCCTTTCTGTTTCCTTACCTCACAAATATATTATAATTATATTGAGTCCTGGATTTCTAAAGATGACTCTGACATATTTGCCTCCATCTCGGACTTTCGATATACCTCTATCTGGCGCCACGACACGCGGTGGTGGTGGGTAGGATGTGGTATTAGTAATGCTGGTTACCCATCTCGGTGGCATCATACCCATCTCGGTGGCATCATACCCATCTCGGTGGCATCATACCCATCTCGGTGGCATCATACCCATCTCGGTGGCATCATACCCATCTCCGTGGCATCATACCCATCTCCGTGGCGTCCACCTCCCTCCCGTCTCGTGTGGCGATTATCTTACGCTGATTCTTAATCTTCCTAGCCTAACTATACATCTCACCGTATCTGTCTATAGACACGATATATCGTCCCCCAAACCTGACACCATTGTATTCTTCGATGCATGTTATCCGTATTATTCCTCCATCTTCTTCCTATTTACCGTGAATACTTGGACACTTGATCACTTTAATTCTACCTTCTATCCCTATAGTATTTAAAGTGTAAACTCATAATTGGGTCTCTTTCCTTGTGTCAATATATATATATATATATATATATATATACTTTCCACACAATATAATTGTAATACACCTGCTATGCTCTTGATATCCCTCTCCGGTCTTCGAATAAAGCCTAACCCATTTCAACAAATTGAACTACTAACGAATAATTTACTGCGTAATTAAATCTATACATCTAAAATTCACCAAGAATAAACGAAAACGAATTCCGTATAGTGAATTTAAGTCTCCTAACAAACTTTCTATCAAACAGTGCACCCTCTTCTCCTAATTCGTATAAACTCTATATTTACAGTACGAACAACTAAATATATAGAGTATAAAAGGTATATAATCCTAACACAAATGGAGTATACACTTAGCTATGCATAATAATATGTACAACATATAAGCTGAATGTACGAGAGAACACTTAATAATGTTTCAATGTTTCACTTTTTAAATTTCCAAATATCTCGTTAATACGATATTAAACATGTTTTACATACTATAGTATACTATAGTATACTATATGGCGTAAAATGTGAATAGTCATATCACAATGTTTTAATTCTAATATAAATCCAGTATATAGAGGTACAAAATATGTATTACTTCCTACTCTGTGTTCTACTCACCGGACATAAGGAAGTAGGAGTATTCACCACCAATATATTAAGATATATTAAGATATATTAAGATATATTAAGATATATTAAGATATATTAAGATATATTAAGATATATTAAGATATATTAAGATATAGTAAGATATATTAAGATATATTAAGATATATTAAGATATATTAAGATATATTAAGATATATTAAGATATATTAATATATATTAAGATATATTAAGATATATTAAGATATATTAAGATATATTAAGATATATTAAGATATATTAAGATATTTTAAGATATATTAAGATATATTAAGATATATTTATATATTTTAAGATATATTAAGATATATTAAGATATATTAAGATATATTAAGATATATTAAGATATATTAAGATATATTAAAATATATTTATATATTTTAAGATATATTTATATATTTTAAGATATATTAAGATATATTAAGATATATTAAGATATATTAAGATATATTAAGATATTTTAAGATATTAAGATATATTAAGATATTTTAAGATATATTAAGATATATTAAGATATATTAAGATATATTAAGATATATTAAGATATATTAAGATATATTAAGATATATTAAGATATATTAAGATACAAGATCACCTACACGTGCTATTGATGTATTATACATTAGCAATGCAATCTTAGTTTTCATCGTTTATAAATAATAATTTAATTCATATTATTTTACATGTTAACGGTGTATATACGAATTTACATTTACAACAATACATAGTTCCTAAAATTACTACTCCATATATGGGTGTTTTGTATACAAAAATTAAATTACACAATTCCGAGTATTCAAGATTAACCATAAAACGCGCATTCTTATAAGTAGGCGTAACTTTAAATTAGCCATGTGATCAATGCCATGTCCTTGATATGAATGTGTCAAACAATCAAAATAAAAAAAGACATATGTATATCGATGGTATCCATGTATTCTCGTATACTCATATGAGATCAACCGGCTTATAATATATATATATATTGAATACAGTACAAATAGCGATACAAATGGCCCCTCAAGAAGTCATCTACTTGTACATGTTATAAATAACTGTGAGGGGCCCCGAACAATACAATACAAATAGTAACTTTTTTTCTTGTGTTTTGATATAACGTTTATTAAGTTATTGATAAACACAATAGAAAAACAAGAACTGCCATATATATATAATTAAATAAATGTATAATTATATTTAATTTTATATTAATTATTTTAAATAGTCTATAATCTATTACTAACTAATGAATAACTCTAGTATATATGTATATATTATATTTAAAATATTATATGAACACGAAAACTACATATATATATATATATATATATATATATATTAATATGATGTGAACGCACGTATGTGTACGCATATATGTACGTAGGTCCGACGATGCTGTTGACGTGTTTGGATTGCAATGGTAACATTCAAGATGGAGAATCCGACTGCCTAAAGAAATATATCAATGGTTTAGTGTGTTCGTGTATACGTGGTATGTGTCGTATAGCCTATAGGCTTTAGTTTCGTTAATCAACGTGTTAACGATATTGTATATATTTTAAGATTAATATATATATGTGTGTGTATTATAATATCGGATATTTTTTTAATTAAATACTAGTTAATTAATAATTCGTATTACTTATCGATTATATCCTGAATAATATGTTAAGTTATACTATATATGTTATATATATATATATATAAGTTATATTTTATATATGGTATTTTAGAATATTATAAATACAATATTAATATGACTAATTTTAAAAAGGATACGAGAACTTGAAAATATGCACAGGCGTGTGCTATACGATTATTAAAATGCCCATTGGACAATCGGTAACGTATTCATATATTCATAGTATATATATATATATATATATATATATATATTCACGTTGATCTATAATCTATTTAAAATAAGCTATTTAAAACAAATTAAAATAGTTATAATTTAAATGTACTTATAACACCATTAACAATACGACTACGTCTAGGACTCTGGGAAAGTTAAAAAAGGATGTTTACTTAACAAATATAAATATTCAACATCAAAATATTTCGAACAAACTTACACATCAGTCGGGCAGGATTATTCAAATAAAAATGGTATATATATATAAAGTTGATTTAATTAAATATTTATTTATATATATGCGTTCTATGTTTAAAACGGCTATAGCCGGATTTACAAAATTTAAATGGCTACTAATTCTCTAGAACAGTAGAATTATCATTGTTCCGATGCATTGTTTTATTTCCACCTCTACACCGATAATAATTACGTGAAACTATCGTTATAGAGATATATTCAACCTAGTTCCCTCTATCGGGGAAACTTTTAATATTAGAAGAAAATGTTTCACACATAAAATGTACGCGAATGTGAGGTGTATAGTAAAAATGTAGTTATATTCACTTTACTTTAATTAATGCATTCTTAAATAGTAATAAACGGTGATAACGTTTACGTTTTCACTATATTTAACGAAGTAATTTTAAATGTGTTTAAACACTTAAATATAAGTACATGTTATAAATAAATAAATGTCACCTAAAATTGAATATTTGTTTACATCTACTTTGCTAACGATCCCACTACAAGTAGAATACCCTGGAAACACAGAGTGGGGTCCAGCTAGTGTATATATATATATATATATATATATATATATATATATATATATATATATATATATATATATATATATATATATGAATGACAATAGTATATTGAGTTCAGAAGTATAATTTAGCTATTTTTATATACATATATGTATATATATATATATATATATATATATAAATAATAAATATTTTAATATATGCTACTATATATATATATATTTATAATTTAATATTATGATCTAACATAAATTTATTTATCATTTTAGAAAGGATTATTGTTAAATTATGTTTCGCGCGTCATTGGTATCCATGCAATTCTAATTTCGATTTTAGTAGCATTAATCGTAAGTATTAATAACTAAAGATTCATTATTATATAATATATACAAATGTTTACTATGTTTAATTATCTACGATGATTTAACATAAATGATATACGTTTTTATATACATATTCTGTATATTTAAATTTAAATTATTAAAATTATATTAATAAATATATAATAAGAATATAATTTAAAATTAATTACTTTTAATATTATTAATACAGGCATAAGAAATGATAGGTTAATTTTTAATTATATTTATATAATATATATATATATATATATATATATATATATATATTGTTAACGTAATTTCAGTCTCATATTACAAAGAACCAGATCGTGGTCACTATTTATTACAGCACCAGTATATGATATTGTTGATGATTTATGTATACTTGATTTCAACCTCTGAGGAGTTAGAATAAAATCAATTTATGTGTGTGACCATTTGGAGAGTGCCAAGTGGCTTTTCTTGAGTCGTAGTAAATTCGATAAGTCGAATGCCTCTTGAATTAGTCTTACCAAGAGCAAATTTAACTACCGCATTATTCAATTTTTTGTTCGAATCACCTACTATTGAATTCCAATCACCTTGTATAATTAAAATATCTTTTTTATTGTATCGGCTATTGTTTTTTCTATCTCTTCATAGAAAATGTCAATATATTCGTCATCTTAATCACTTGCAGGCGCGTATATCTGGATGATAGTCATATTTACTAGTTGTGTGGCTAGTATTATTAATATAATTCGGCTGAAGATTCTTTTGTAGTTTAGGATAGCCGAGGTGAATTCTTTTCATACTATAAAAGCTACTCCTTGTTGGTATTTGTGGTATTTTTCTTGTCCGCTATAGATAATCTTATGGCCTTCCTCAGTTATTAATTCATCACAGTTTTTCCATCTTGTCTCCGCCAGACCAATAATGTCCCATCGGTATCTATCTAGCTCTCTTGTTAATTCATTAATTTTACCTGCTCCTCTGAGTTTCCACGTTCCATGTACCTATTGTAGTTATATTCGTTGGTAATGTTAATGTTCTTTTAGTTATTGTTATTTTCTGTGTGTGTGTTGTTAATATTTATTTAGTTCCAGTAGCTAACTTAGCACATCCATCCTGGGTATTACCGATAGAATTCGATGACGTTATTATTCCAGGACACGTTCAATCCATCATTGAAATATTCTTGTTTATCATGTCATCTTTCAGTAGGCTTAATGAGTCTGATGGCGCCTGTCTCCTCTCCAGACTTTTCTCATCATTTGTATTAGCCCACTTGCTGAAGTAGTTACCAGGGGGTGGCACGAGGAGCCGACAATGACGATTGAGAGAGAAGCGTATACATTTTCTATCTAACCCATCTTACATAGGATGACAGCAGTAAGAAGAGAATGTGAAATACAACACTTCCCCCCTACCCCCTATATGAAATATGAAGAAAGGCAATAGAATACGGATTGACCTTGCAAAACTGAACAATACACATACATATAATGAATATAAAGATGAATTATAAGCTAAACTGAATAATATTAATATAGGTGAAATATCTACTGATAATGCTTATATACAAATATCAAAGTCAATAATAGATACATCACAAAATATTCTAGGAAAATATAGATTGAGAAAACAACCATGGATAACGTATGAGATTCTGGAATTATGTGATAAAAGATGAAGCTTGAAAGCAACAAAACATAAGAGTAGTAAGCATGCCGAGAAATACAAACAGTGCACAATCTTATAATAAGAAGCATGAAAGATAAAAAATATGAATGGCTGAAATCACAATGTAATCAAATTGATTATGAATTAAAAAGAGGTTTTCATAACAAGAGAGCTTATAATACTATAAAAGCAATCACGAATCCAACAAATATAAAAATATCAAATATTGAAGATGCTAACGGTTTACCATTAGAAGACGATACTGCAAAATTGGATATATGGACAGCATAATGCAAAGATGTATATAACTACCCAATAAAACCGACCGAGCCAAAGTAGAAACATATAATAGCCGTCAAGATGATGAACAGCCACTACCAATACTGAAGTCAGAAGTGATCCACGCTATAAAAAGTCTAAAAAATGGCAAGTCACCAGGAATTGACAATGTACCAAGCGAGCTATTAAAAGGATGATGCGTTAAATGATATAATCACAAAGCTTTGTTAGAAAGTATGGTCCACCAACAAGTGGCCAGATGTATGGTCAACCTCTCTAATCATCCCTATTCCAAAGAAAGGGGATCTCAAAAAATCTCAAACTATAGTACTATAAGTCATATCAGCCATACAAGCAAAATTCTCCTGAGAATTATATTGAACAGATTAATTCCACAAGCCGAAGATATTCTAACGGAAGAACGGTTTTAGAAAAAAATCGAAGCACAACTGAATACATTTTAACTGCAGACTAATAATGGAAAATACATCGATCAACAACGTCAAGTTAATCATATTGTCATTGACTACAAGAAAGCCTTTGATAGAGTATGGCATGAGGGTTTATGGCACGTGATGTCTTCTTTTTGAATAGACAATGATATAATTCAATGTATTAAATTATTCTATAATTCTTCTAAAAGCAGCGTACTGCTAAATAATAATATTTGAACAAAGTTTAATACAACAGTAGGTGTGAGGCAAGGGTGCTTATTATCGCCTGTTCTGTTCAATATATTCCTGGAAAAATAATGCTGGACTCTGTAACAAACCAACCATCTAGTATATCTATAGGAGGCAGAAAATTCAATAACCTGAAATTTGCAGACGATATTGATCTTATAGCAGGTTCCGAAAGTGAACTACAAACTATAACTGATGCACTAGAAAAAACATCGACAGCATACGGCATGGAAATTAATCATGATAAATACAAAATTATTGTCAAAGAGAAGGTCCAACACTAATGATTTATATGTAAAATAAACAGATTGAAAATGAGGAACATTTTAAATACCTCAGAGCAATGCTTACGAATGCCGGTGTCATATAATAAATCGTCCCCATTCAAAAAATCGTCCCCGATTGTCACGTGACTACAAAATCGATGATATTTCACTAAATACACATACGAATAACTTCAAATTTAAACCACATATAACTAATCTGTATATACACACATTTAGAATAAAATCAACTTCTAATTATGCATTAGAAGAAATCAATACACAAATATATAACGTATATCGGATATTACTTTGAAAATACCAGATTAAACGATAATAAATTAATATTTTAAAATTGTGAATCGACAGAAGTTATTATTTTTCAATGTTAAGTATAAAACTATAAGATCGTATTCTAAAATTGTCTCTATAACCCATTTTAATTAAAAAACATTATATGAATTTATATTCGTGAATATAAACATATACACAAGGGTTTGGCATATACTATATTTATAAATGTATGCGGGTGTCGCGTGCTCAACACCCGCATTAAATTCCAATTACAACTCGTTCAATAATTAACTGCAAATGCGTATAATGTTTTTTAATTAAAATGGTACATAGAGATAATTTTAGAATACCATTTATAGTATATGACCTAGAATTGAAAAATAATAACTTCTGTCGATTCATAATATTAAAATATTAATTTATTGTAGTTTAATCTGGTATTATCAAATTCATCTCCATTTTATTTATATATTTGAGTATTACTTTCTTTTAATGCATAAAGAAGTTGTCTTTTTCCAAATGTGTGTATATACATATTATTTATATGTGGTTTAAATTTAAAGCGATTCGTATGTGCATTTAGTGAAATATCATCGATTTTGTAGTCACGTGACAATCGGGAAATATTTTTGGAATGAGGACGATTTATTATTTAATACCGGCAACTCAAAAATTGAAATTCGTATAAGATTAGCTACGGCAGTTTCAGCACTAGTAAAACTGGAAAAAATCTGGCGTAGTGGAGAAATCGAATTCAAATTTAAATTTAGATTATTAACTCATTAGTTCTGTCAACATTGCTATATGGCTGTGAAATATGGACTCGGCTAGAAGAATCAAAAAAGAAGATCAGAGGTTTTGAGTCAAAGCTCAGGCGTCTCCTGGATATAAGCTATACAGAAAGAAAGACGAATATATTGGTCAATAATTTAATAAATGAGAAAGTCGGCTCATATGTACATCTTCTTGATATAATCATGCGAAGGAAAATGACAAATTCGGAAATATAACTCGACACGATTCCATGTCCAAAACAATTCTGCAAAGCTATGTCGAAGGTAATAGAAAAAGAGGAAGACCAAAGAAAAATTGGTTAAATTATATTTTTGAATACTTTAATCCCCCTCTTCAGCAATTTTTAGTTATTTTAAAGGATCGTTGTAAATGGAAAAAAGTTATTAAAAACATTGTCATGTTCTCCCCCTACGATGCCACCATCACGGGACTAAGTAAATTAACTAAGTAAGCATATATTAATTGATTGATTTAAAGTTTATTTAAACACTTATATAAATCATAAATGATTTCTCAAAAGTATATATATAATACAAATCATAAATTAGGTAAAACAATAAATACCAATAATAATAATAAAATAAAATGGAATAAGCCGTACGGAAATTAATAAATAAAATAATAATGACAAATAATATTAGTATTTCAGGTTGCCACCTGATATCAATTATTTTATATATTTCATGAATATTATATGCGATTTTATGGATCTAATATAGGGCGGGAGTGAATTCCATAGCTTAGGACCAATATAACTCAGTGCCCGAGTATTCATTTTTGAGGGACGTAGAATAGGGGTAGATAGAAGATGAGATGCATGGTTTCTAAGAGATGGAAGGGAAGATATTTGTACTAGAGAAGCAGAAATATAGGAGGGGCAATTCGTAGAGTATATTAAGAATGAACAATAGATAGTATGCGATAAGCAGAGCGTTTGTTAAATGGGAACAATGGAGGTAAGTGTTGGTATTAGGAAGTAGAGGCATGCTCTCGAATACGTAGGTTATATATTGTACGGATTGATGAAGGAATAACTCGATTTAAGGAAAGATAGAAGATAGTGGACAATTGATAAGTATTGATGAACAGTAATCTATGCATGAGAGGACAAGGGAATTAACTAGAGTTTTAGTAAGAGATACAGTAATTAATTTTCGTATTTTTCTAATTCTAAATAGATGATAATTTGCAGATTTAGAGATGGCAGTAATATGAGGAATGAAGGTAAGAGTAGAATAAAAAAATACACCTAAGTTGGATGTAGTAGGAGAAGGATATATTATTCAATATTACATATACAATATTATCAATAAGAAAAGGAGGGAAGTAAGTTGGTGATGGAGAAAGATTCAAAAATGCAGTTTTGGATGTATTAAGGAGAATATTATTATAAATAAGCCATTCTTTAATATCATTAGAATAATTTGAGAGTTTCTTATTGAGATTCAGTGATTATGTGGTTATATGTCATCTGCATATAGATGGTAATAGATATTAGGATATTTAAATATAATGGATAGTAGTAGATATACATAAATAGAGAAAAATGAAGAACCGAGTACTGATCCCTGGGGAACACCATATTTCATTGGAGAAGGGATAAAAACAAGTATATATTTTTAAACTGCTACCCACGGTCAGATAGATATAAAGTAAACCATGAGAAGTATCTAACTCTAAGCAGGTTTAGACAGGACAGTAGAATTTGTTGATCAAGCATATAGGTCAAATATGACTATTTATATCCTACTATATACAATTCAATATCGTGTAACATTTTTAGTATACCAATCACGATAACAATAATATAAATACATGCATACGCAAAATATTATTACATATTGATAATATACACTTAAAAAAAATACAATCCGTTAAACAATCATCGATTACAAAATATGTTTAGTTTATATACATGTAGTATTTACTAAATATGTAATTAAACCTTTTTTTTATTATTTAATATGCATATATTATATGATTACGTAAAATGAATTATAAATAAACTAATGCGTTATATACCATTATGGCTCCGCCCTTATCGCTCACATCGACAATCCGCTTATATCGACAATGTTGGAGGTTACACAACCATGTCGATGTAGCAGCGGCGTTCACTGTATCTTATAGTAAGAGTCAGGCAGGTATACAAATCATTATATATATTAGAGAATCTAGATATATCGTATATGGGGCAAGTATTTTGTATTATAGATATATGAAATAATACTTGCAATTATTTGCTAGTGCATTTTCAATTCTATTATTTTGTTGACGATATATTGTATTATTCATTATTAAAAATATGAATACTTTAAATTTGTGTGATATAAATTGATAAAAGTTGATATAGATAGATATAAGTTTATATAGTTAGATATAAATGTATATAAGTTTGACAATTCTATAGTGTACGAAACACATACCTTATCTAAGAAATACAAATATATTTGTATTTTCTAAATATAAATTAGCGGACGAAGTAAGTTAATATCTTATCAAGTATATGACTAGTATATCTTATAAATAAAATATTTGGTCATGCATTTTTTTATTATTGTGGTTTCTCAATCATATATAAGTACACGGTTACATTATGTTATTTTTGTTGTTGTTATCGTTAATTTATTTGGTGGAGTCCTTTCATCCCATTCAGAAACTTTGCTGAAGTTTGCACTTATAAACATATGGTTATAATGTCCCTTCAAAGCCACTCTCATATTAAATCAATCAATGGTTTAACGAGAACCGGTCATTTATTTATACACAATTATATATGATCACTTCTAAATATTATTTAAAGACATATTTGAATATGTATACACATATATTACCATTGATATTGGTTGGTATGCCTACTCTACGAAAATGCATTATATATTATAAGTTATCTATGCATATTACTAGATAAAAGTGTAATATGTTACATGTATCTTGATTATATTGAATGATATTATTAATTGTAATATATAACTTATAATTATCTCCATGTATTCGATATAACTGGTATCATTCTTTCACGATTATATATGATAATATTTACATTATATATAGATATATATATATATATATATTTAAAAAATAAAATAACTAAATAAATAAACATATAAAAAATAACTAAGAAAAGTATGTGTTCAACTCCTATTAATTAAATAATTATCTAAAATATTATCACTCAATATAATAAATAATAATGTAATATTATTATAATAATATAATTTTAATAATAATTAAATATTTAATATATTTTTTAATAATAATTTAATAAATGGCAAGTATAATACTTAACAACATTGTAATCAGGTTAACGTGTATTAGTTGTTTTTCAACAAAAGCATTGAACAAAGCTATAACGAAATGTGAAAAAGGTAATTTTAAAAAGTAATATATATATATATATATATTTTTGCTTAATTATAACATATATATATAATTTATATTAATTAGCTGATGTGGGGCTATTTCAAATAGTGCATTGTAAAGGTAAATGTTACACAATTATTCGGATCATCAGTAATATGGTTTTATATAATAATATACATATGTGTAATTATATAACAAACTTATAATATAATAGATAATATTTTATTAAGATATATTATAATTATGTTGTTATTGTTATTGTTATATCATGTGCATGTGTATATTAAATATATATTTATTTGTATGACATAAAGATAGAAATAATTAAAATACTTAAACATAATAAACATATATTTCAATAAACAAAATAAATATTATAACGATGGTATCAAACTTTCTGACAAATAAATCATATTTACATTAATAACAAAAGGTTCGAAGTTATTATTCAATCTAATTAATTAAACCTAGACAATTATATTTATATATACATATGTATATACATTTTTTTTAATTTATTTAATTTAGTAGAATATTAACATCGCACATATATTATATGATAAATAATATGTATATATCTATAAAGTATGATTATAATAAATGCATTATAAGTATAATACTATACACAAATAAGTAGAAATATATAAATAATGTATAATTTACATTATGATGGATTATTAAATAATATATATATATATATATATATATGAATTATAATACTCAAAATGTAAGTGAAAGTATATAAATCATAATATACGTATTATATGAAATATATAAATTTTATGAAATTATGAAATAATTATATTAATGTTGTTGTGATCGTAAATACTTGCATTCATTGAACAACTATTCGTAGTAATGAAGCAATAGAATAAATTAAAATGTAAACAAACAAAGAGTATTTGACGTTTAAAAAATGCACATCATGTACAAAAATCAACATTATTACAAAAATAATAATTACTAAATATTTCATAATTTAAATATCTTATAAAATGAAAAAGTGAAATAAAAGTGAAATCTTCGATAACTCATGTATGGTGATACCTTATTATATAAATAAGTATTACTTTATTATGATTTATATAATTCTATCTCAATATGGATTTTACAATATATTTTATTTTAACTAATAATATATTATCTTTAATTATACTAAAAATATCTAAAAAAATCAATTTCTTCAAGAAAGAAGTATTCATTATGCATAGAAAAATATAAAAATTTGGTTTGAATTAGTATTATTTATACAGCTTCCTGTTTACATTTTTACTATCAACATCTAATTTTGTTTACTACTTTAAATCGATTATTATTCTGATAAAGATAAGTCATCATATATATAGTTTTAGATAATAATTTGTATAAATATTATATTATTCTTATTTATCAATTCGTTATTATTATTATACTGCATAATTACAATTAAATACAGTTTACATATTCATACCTTGTATTATTATTATTTTTAATTATATTTGAAAAAGCCATACAAATATTTATTAAATTTTTTCAAGAATTTGCAAATGTCATAAAAATATCACATATAGTGCATATAAATCCATATATTCACGTATGTTAGTACATTTATATATGTATATATAAATATATGTATAAGTGTACATGCATTAAATTCAATATATAATTATTATAGAACCATATTATTTTCAATTACAATGTCATTTTGCATGAATTGTACCAACAATTGTGCTGATAATTATGTTAGTTGCATTACATGTAACAATAGATTACACTGTGTATGCTTTCATGATGCTAAGTTAACTAAATATAAATTTCCAAATAATAATTCTCCGCAGAAATATTGAATTGAGATTTTTAATTCACCTTTTTTTAATTTTACTTGTAAACCATGTACTATGTCACCTAATCAAAATAAGGGTATTGATAAATGTATTGACATGATTCAGAGTAATGCTAAGCTAATCCAATCATTAAAAACTGATATAACTAGTCTATCATCTATGAAAGCATACGCTGAAGCACTTAATAGTACATATCTTGCAAAATCAATAACTAAACAAATGGCCATTTTTGATAGGTCTAATACAACTTATGTCCGTATTCGGTACCCATGTCCGAATACGGACACCCTGTGTTATAATACGGAAACCCTATATACCACTATATAAACTATATATTATTGATGAATCAATCAGACAAATTACAATTACGTTATTTATAATTAATTTTATAAAAAATATATTGTAATTTAATTAGTTAATAATATATTTATTTTTATTATTTTTTTAATTAATAATACAATTTAAGTATATACATAATAAACAATTTAGATTTAGCTTTATTTGTGGTATTAATATTATAACACACGCGATTTTTATGAAATTCAGATTATTTCACACGCTTCGCGCTGATTTGTTATAGGGTGTCCGTATTAAGACATGTATAGTGTCCGTATTAGGGACTTATATGACCTCTAGATATAGCTTATAACTTAATGAATATTTGATAACAAATATAGAAATTATATATATAATTTTAGAATGCTTTATTTTTTAATAATATATAGTTATATTTTATCGATACATTTTTATATTCTTGAGAAAGTTTTAAGTTAATATTTTTTTTCACAAATTTAATAACGTAATAAAAAAATCAGTTTATTGGATATATCAGCAATATTTTGAATAATTAAACAAAATAAAAAATACGATTTTAGACAATTTATATAATTATGAATTTTTATTCATTAAACATTTTTTTATAGGATTTATGGTTTCTGAAATACCGAGAGTGTCCGTATTCGGGCAATGTCCGTATTCAGTTACTTTCCTCTATATATTGGCTATGTAGAATCGGAAAGATATATACTTAATAAATAATAGATAGGAAAACAATCAAAAAAAACGAGAGGGTCGGGTACTATATATTGAAATATTTGTTATATATTTCAAAATATTTGTAGACAATTTAAACAAATATATTTGGTGATAATTTGATATCTTTTTTTTGTATTTTTTTACGAAATATTTTACTAATATATCTTAAAATGAACAACTCTATCTCAGGAAATAAGTTTAATGTTAATTATTTATTAAACTTATACTTCCAATAAATTATTCATTTAATATACTCATTTGATGTTGTAAAGTTTATTTTATAGATCAAATGTTATATAAATATTGTATTATTTTATCTCTATCATAATAATTATTAAAGAAAATAATTTAAATAATAATTTCGAAGTACGTACCAGGAACTTCGTACCTCCCTTAAACTAGTGTATCTATAGTTATATGTAGTTCATGTTTGTATATAATACCGGGCATATTCCAGTATATATATACGTAATTCTGTATTTTAGTTATATATTTATAAATAATTAAATGATGATTTAATAACTATATTGTAAATTCATACAATTTATATTATTTTCTATTTCATTAATATTATTTTAATATATATAAGCATGAAATCAAATTAAAAATTAGTTTATGTTTTATTTGAACGTTTTTTAAATTGTAGGCTAGTTGTTTCTAGCTTTTGTTTCTACAGTTACCCGGCTGTGAAGACTAAATATGATAATAATAATAATAATAATAATAATAATAATAATAATAATAATAATAATAATAATAATAATAATAATAATAATAATAATAATAATAATAATAATAATAATAATAATAATAATAATAATAATAATAATAATAATAATAATAATAATAATAATAATAATAATAATAATAATAATAATAATAATAATAATAATAATAATAATAATAATAATAATAATAATAATAATAATAATAATAATAATAATAATAATAATAATAATAATAATAATAATAATAATAATAATAATAATAATAATAATAATAATAATAATAATAATAATAATAATAATAATAATAATAATAATAATAATAATAATAATAATAATAATAATAATAATAATAATAATAATAATAATAATAATAATAATAATAATAATAATAATAATAATAATAATAATAATAATAATAATAATAATAATAATAATAATAATAATAATAATAATAATAATAATAATAATAATAATAATAATAATAATAATAATAATAATAATAATAATAATAATAATAATAATAATAATAATAATAATAATAATAATAATAATAATAATAATAATAATAATAATAATAATAATAATAATAATAATAATAATAATAATAATAATAATAATAATAATAATAATAATAATAATAATAATAATAATAATAATAATAATAATAATAATAATAATAATAATAATAATAATAATAATAATAATAATAATAATAATAATAATAATAATAATAATAATAATAATAATAATAATAATAATAATAATAATTATAATAATAAATGTTTGGTTAAATATTGGTATAAACCATAGATATATTAGATATATAGATATATTATTTTAAATCATATTTAATTAAATATTAAAATATGTTCTATATGCATTATTATTATTTAAGGTTTCTATAGGAAGAGGGTGTACAGAATTACGTGTTTTTTCTATGAATAGCAATAAGAATGCATCTCAATTTTATTACGACAACCTCAAATATATTAAATTAGAATATTCCAGTGGAAATAATAAAGAAAAGACATGTAATTTAATTAATTTATCATACATATATATACTTTAGTTAATTAAATATAATCATTAATATAACTATATTTATAAATATATATATATATATAAATATTGTTATTGTTATATATTTATTAACTAATATATAATAGAGTACCATACTTATTTATGTATATGTATATATATAATATGTAGTAGTAGTAGTAGTAGTAGTAGTAGTAGTAGTAGTAGTAGTAGTAGTAGTAGTAGTAGTAGTAGTAGTAGTAGTAGTAGTAGTAGTAGTAGTAGTAGTAGTAGTAGTAGTAGTAGTAGTAGTAGTAGTAGTAGTAGTAGTAGTAGTAGTAGTAGTAGTAGTAGTAGTAGTAGTAGTAGTAGTAGTAGTAGTAGTAGTAGTAGTAGTAGTAGTAGTAGTAGTAGTAGTAGTAGTAGTAGTAGTAGTAGTAGTAGTAGTAGTAGTAGTAGTAGTAGTAGTAGTAGTAGTAGTAGTAGTAGTAGTAGTAGTAGTAGTAGTAGTAGTAGTAGTAGTAGTAGTAGTAGTAGTAGTAGTAGTAGTAGTAGTAGTAGTAGTAGTAGTAGTAGTAGTAGTAGTAGTAGTAGTAGTAGTAGTAGTAGTAGTAGTAGTAGTAGTAGTAGTAGTAGTAGTAGTAGTAGTAGTAGTAGTAGTAGTAGTAGTAGTAGTAGTAGTAGTAGTAGTAGTAGTAGTAGTAGTAGTAGTAGTAGTAGTAGTAGTAGTAGTAGTAGTAGTAGTAGTAGTAGTAGTAGTAGTAGTAGTAGTAGTAGTAGTAGTAGTAGTAGTAGTAGTAGTAGTAGTAGTAGTAGTAGTAGTAGTAGTAGTAGTAGTAGTAGTAGTAGTAGTAGTAGTAGTAGTAGTAGTAGTAGTAGTAGTAGTAGTAGTAGTAGTAGTAGTAGTAGTAGTAGTAGTAGTAGTAGTAGTAGTAGTAGTAGTAGTAGTAGTAGTAGTAGTAGTAGTAGTAGTAGTAGTAGTAGTAGTAGTAGTAGTAGTAGTAGTAGTAGTAGTAGTAGTAGTAGTAGTAGTAGTAGTATTAGTAGTAGTTGTAGTAGTAGTAGTAGTAGTAGTAGTAGTAGTAGTAGTAGTAGTAGTAGTAGTAGTAGTAGTAGTAGTAGTAGTAGTAGTAGTAGTAGTAGTAGTAGTAGTAGTAGTAGTAGTAGTAGTAGTAGTAGTAGTAGTAGTAGTAGTAGTAGTAGTAGTAGTAGTAGTAGTAGTAGTAGTAGTAGTAGTAGTAGTAGTAGTAGTAGTAGTAGTAGTAGTAGTAGTAGTAGTAGTAGTAGTAGTAGTAGTAGTAGTAGTAGTAGTAGTAGTAGTAGTAGTAGTAGTAGTAGTAGTAGTAGTAGTAGTAGTAGTAGTAGTAGTAGTAGTAGTAGTAGTAGTAGTAGTAGTAGTAGTAGTAGTAGTAGTAGTAGTAGTAGTAGTAGTAGTAGTAGTAGTAGTAGTAGTAGTAAATAGTAAATAGTAAATAGTTTATTATACACTGCATTAATGTTTTATAAACATTCTTAGAGTGTGAACGAATAAATTAAACAGAACAATATTACTAATTGTTTTTAGCATTTAAAAACATAACATGATAAATATATACATACATATATGTGTATATAAATATATAAACGTATATAAATAAATATACACAAATATACAGATACATACAATACTTTCGTATATGTTATAAACTTTAGAATATTATTATACAATTATTACAATCAATAGTTATTTAATATATAACGATGTAAATATTTCTTGAACGTATAATGGTTAATCATATTCTTAATGTTGGATGGAAGTTTGTTCCAAAGGTAAGGGGCATACCACCGATAAGATAGCTCGCCATATATTGAAGAATTAATTTTAGGTTTGTAGTTCAAGGTTAATTGTAGAATTAGATCTCAATTGCGAGTTATTAATAGATAACTGTAGCATATTATATATATACATAGGTTTCTTAAATACTATAGCTTTATGCGTTATAGTGAGTATTTTATATATAATAGATTGCTTAGTATTATGCCAATTGATTTTAGAACGAAGTTCAGAAATACTTGTAGAATAATCAGTATAAGGAATTTTAAATATAATTCGAATGCACCTATTTATAATGGAATCAAATTTTTTTAGTAATGTAGTATTAATTTTATAAAGAAAAGAGTTGCAGTAATTTAGTTTAGAAATAATTAGTGAAGTAGATAATATTTTAGCTGTATTTAGTGAAATGAAAGGGCGAATTTTTTTTAAATTGTAAACATTATATGATGCAGACTTAAGTATATCTTTTACATGTATTTCAGTCGATAGATCTTGTGAAATAGTTATTCCAATATACTTTGTACTAGTAATAGGAGTAATATTATCTGTACCGATATAGATATTTGGAAATGCAGTGCGAGTTCTAGAAATATTAATTAGTTTAGTTTTATTTGAATTTATTAGTAAGTTATTATTAGTAAGCCAGTTAGTAGTAGAATTAATACAGTCTTGAAAATAATTATTTTGTGTAGAGTTAGTTGCAAATGTGTGTAATACAATATCATCTGCATATATATTATATTTTAGTAAAGTATATGATTGGAGTAATTTTGATAAAGGTCGTAGATATATAGAAAATAGAATTGGAGAAAGGACAGAACCTTGTGGGATACCGAAATTTAGTGGATAGGGTTGAGAAAATGAAGAATTAATTTTAACAGAGTATGTTCTAGTAGTAATGAAAGATTTAAACCAATTGAAAGCAGTTCCAGTAATACCAATATTGGAAAGTCTAGATAGTAATATAGTAAAGTCAATGGTATCAAATGCAGCAGTCATATCAATAAATAATAATTGCAAAGATTTGTGGTTGTCAAGTGAATGGTGAAGGCTATCAGTAAGTGCAATAATGGAAGTTTCAGTACTATGATGTTTACGGTATGCACTCTGGTAATTATCAAATAAATCATTATAGTCAAGATAAGATATGAGCTGTTTATAGATAACTTTTTCTAGAATCTTTGAGAGTAATGGTAATTGAGATAGAGGTCGATAATTAGATAAAATAGAATCATCTAAAGATGCATTTTTTAAAATGGGAGTTATTATAGCATGTGTTAATTCAGGTGGTATAATGCCAGTAGTTAGTGAAATATTAATAATTTTATGATATAGAGGTGTTAAAGTGTTAATAATTTTTTTAGTAATAGAGAGAGGTAATGGATTATTTGGTGAAGTACATTTGGCGGTAATTATCAAATTATATATTTCAGTATGTGTTGGAATTATGAAATTATTAAAATTATTATTGGGAAATGAACATGTATCAAAACAATTTATATTGATAGATTTATTTACAGATTTACTTTTCGAGATATTATCACATATGTTGGAAATTTTATTATCAAAGAAATTTGAGAATTTATTAACTAGTAGATTATTTTTTTGAGGAGGAAAAGTTTTTCTTTTGTTCCTTCCCATTAATTGATTAGTAAGTTTAAAAAGTTTTTTAGAATCATTTTTATATAAATTAATTTTATTATTATAGTACATTGTTTTTTGAGATTTCATTTGTTTACGGTATTGAGATCTAGCAAATAAGAAATTATCATGATTAATTGTATTTTTATTTTTATTATATATTTTGTTTAATATGTTAGTATTTTTTTTATAAGTATGACATATATGATTAAACCATGGTGTTATAGAGTATATTTTAATTGTTCGGTTATTAAGTGGTGCATATGTGTCTAGAAGATTAGAAAGTGTATTATTAAGTGCAGTTATAGTAACATTATTTATGTCAAGATTAGATAGAATATCAAGAGAAAATTTAGTTAAGTCTATATTACGTAAATGTCGATAGGATAATAATTTAGAACTTATATATTTGTTTATATTTAATGTACGTTTAATAACATAATGATCAGTTAATAGTGTAGAATTAGTTGGTTGTTTAGCTAATAGAATAGAATTATTATGAGTAAAAATAAGATCGAGTACATTTCCAGAAATATGTGTAGTTTCAGTAACATGTTGAGATAAACATAATTCATTACAGATATCTTTGAATTTATTATGGGGATATGATGTAGAATTAAAATGAAAATTAAAGTCACCAAGAATTATAAGGAAAGGGCTAATGTGTTGATGTATTAGATCCGAAAATTCTTTAAAAAATATTATATGGTTATTATTTGGAGGTCTATATATAGTGAGAACAGTTATTATTTGAGATTGGTATGTTTTAAATTTTACAAGAAGTACATCACATAGAGTCATATTAATTCGAATTTGAGAAAGTATAGTATAGTTATTATTTAAAAGTAAAGCAACACCACCACCATTTCTACCATCACATCTAGGACTATGTATAAAATTAAAATGTAATGGTTCAAAATAAGAAGGAGTAATATCATCTAATATATGGAGCCAAGTTTCTGTGAGTGCGATTATTGATGATTTAGATTCTATTATATATTGTGTGATGATATCAATATTAGCAACTAGTGACCAGTAGTAGTAGTAGTAGTAGTAGTAGTAGTAGTAGTAGTAGTAGTAGTAGTAGTAGTAGTAGTAGTAGTAGTAGTAGTAGTAGTAGTAGTAGTAGTAGTAGTAGTAGTAGTAGTAGTAGTAGTAGTAGTAGTAGTAGTAGTAGTAGTAGTAGTAGTAGTAGTAGTAGTAGTAGTAGTAGTAGTAGTAGTAGTAGTAGTAGTAGTAGTAGTAGTAGTAGTAGTAGTAGTAGTAGTAGTAGTAGTAGTAGTAGTAGTAGTAGTAGTAGTAGTAGTAGTAGTAGTAGTAGTAGTAGTAGTAGTAGTAGTAGTAGTAGTAGTAGTAGTAGTAGTAGTAGTAGTAGTAGTAGTAGTAGTAGTAGTAGTAGTAGTAGTAGTAGTAGTAGTAGTAGTAGTAGTAGTAGTAGTAGTAGTAGTAGTAGTAGTAGTAGTAGTAGTAGTAGTAGTAGTAGTAGTAGTAGTAGTAGTAGTAGTAGTAGTAGTAGTAGTAGTAGTAGTAGTAGTAGTAGTAGTAGTAGTAGTAGTAGTAGTAGTAGTAGTAGTAGTAGTAGTAGTAGTAGTAGTAGTAGTAGTAGTAGTAGTAGTAGTAGTAGTAGTAGTAGTAGTAGTAGTAGTAGTAGTAGTAGTAGTAGTAGTAGTAGTAGTAGTAGTAGTAGTAGTAGTAGTAGTAGTAGTAGTAGTAGTAGTAGTAGTAGTAGTAGTAGTAGTAGTAGTAGTAGTATAAAATACAGTAAAATACAGTAAAATTACATAAAAATAGATAAAAGTAAACAATAAACACAAATATAAAAGAAATAATAAAAAAAAAACTAAAACAGATATTTAATTCCCATGTAAAAACAAAGTATTTTAAAGTAATTTATAAATTTTTCATAATTTTAATATAATATGAATCTAAATATCAATATCATTATTATAACAAAGAGAATGATCTGTCATTTCCGATAATATAAAGTATTATTAATAAATATAACTATATATATATATATATATATATATATATATATATATATATATATATATATATATATATGTATATATATATATATATATATATATATATATATTAATAATAATTTCTCATGTTAAATATAGTGGGCTATTTATTATGTAATTCTGCTACTCCTGGTAAATCTATTATACATTGCAATTCTAAAGATTATACTAATGCACATTTGGATTGTTATAATTAAATTATTTTACAATATAAAATTATATTATAATTAATTATTATTTTATAATTAATTATTATTTTATAATTAATTATTATTTTATAATTAATTATTATTTTATAATTAATTATTATTTTATAATTAATTATTATTTTATAATTAATTATTATTTTATAATTAATTATTATTTAATAATTAATTATTATTTTATAATTAATTATTATTATATAAGTAATTAATAAACAGCATATGAATACTTAAAAATTAAATTTCCAATTGTTAGTAACATTATTAAAACACATATCGTTATATTGCATTATAAGTTAATAATATTAAATAATATTGCTAAATAAAACATAATTAAATTGAAATAATAAAGTATTTAATACAATACATATCAGTGACATATACCTATATATATATATATATATATATATATATATATATATATACTTCCTTGGCGTATTACCATGGTTTCTTTATAGCCTAAACATTCTATTTGTTTCACAAATTATCTAATATTTCACACTTACCTAATATTACTAAAAATATATTATGTTATGAATTGTCTAACTACTTCACTAATATATATATGTACCACTTTCACAACTATTGAGTCTCTTCTTATAACTATATTCATCTCCTGTATACGCGTATAACTATTTATGTGTATACATATATACATGTTAATCGTTACGTATCTTTCTTCATTAATCTTTCACCTCGGATATATCTGATCATATCAAATCAACATCCTCATCTCTTTTATCCTATAAATATATCTTTATTTAGGAAACGAATTGATATTATTATTATTATTATTATTATTATTATTATTATTATTATTATTATTATTATTATTATTATTATTATATATATATATAAATATACAAATTTATATATTTTAGATACATTTATAAAATACATTATATTTACAATTTATGTTATCACCATATATTATTTTAACTTTCCTTCCTGGTGGAATGCATTTACTACCCTTTAAATGGCCATAATTACTCCAATACTTAAAAAATCCTTATCTTCTTTATAATAACCGTAAACGTCTCTAAACTTTCGCTCATTAGGATATTCCTTATTCCAAGCACATTATTGCACATGATATATATATATATATATATATATATTCATAATTTATTTTATATCAAGTTATTGAGGGTACGGTTCTCCACTAAAACCATCCAATAACAAATAATCAATAATGAATTAATATCTAGAATACAGCGTTTACTTGTTACCAATGTACTTGTTACCAATGTACTTGTTACCAATGTACTTGTTACCGATGTACTTGTTACCAATGTACTTGTTACTAATGTACTTGTTACCGATGTACTTGTTACCGATGTACTTGTTACTAATGTACTTGTTACTAATGTACTTGTTACTAATGTACTTGTTACTAATGTACTTGTTACTAATGTACTTGTTACTAATGTACTTGTTACTAATGTACTTGTTACTAATGCACTTGTTACTAATGTACTTGTTACTAATGTACTTGTTACTAATGTTCTTGTTACTAATGTACTTGTTACTAATGTACTTGTTACCAATGTACTTGTTACTAATGTACTTGTTACTAATGTACTTGTTACTAATGTACTTGTTACTAATGTACTTGTTACCAATGTACTTGTTACTAATGTTCTTGTTACCAATGTACTTGTTACTAGTGTACTTGTTACCGATGTACTTGTTACTAATGTACTTGTTACTAATGTACTTGTTACTAATGTACTTGTTACTAATGTACTTGTTACTAATGTACTTGTTACTAATGTACTTGTTACTAATGTACTTGTTACAAATGTACTTGTTACCGATGTACTTGTTACTAATGTACTTGTTACCAATGTACTTGTTACTAGTGTACTTGTTACCGATGTACTTGTTACTAATGTACTTGTTACTAATGTACTTGTCACTAATGTACTTGTTACTAATGTACTTGTTACTAATGTACTTGTTACCGATGTACTTGTTACTAATGTACTTGTTACCGATGTACTTGTTACCAATGTACTTGTTACTAATGTACTTGTTACTAATGTACTTGTTACTAATGTACTTGTTACTAATGTACTTGTTACCAATGTACTTGTTACTAATGTACTTGTTACCAATGTACTTGTTACTAGTGTACTTGTTACTAATGTACTTGTTACCGATGTACTTGTTACTAATGTACTTGTTACCGATGTACTTGTTACCAATGTACTTGTTACCAATGTACTTGTTACCGATGTACTTGTTACCAATGTACTTGTTACTAATGTACTTGTTACCGATGTACTTGTTACCGATGTACTTGTTACTAATGTACTTGTTACTAATATACTTGTTACTAATGTACTTGTTACTAATGTACTTGTTACTAATGTACTTGTTACTAATGTACTTGTTACTAATGTTCTTGTTACTAATGCACTTGTTACTAATGTACTTGTTACTAATGTACTTGTTACTAATGTTCTTGTTACTAATGTACTTGTTACTAATGTACTTGTTACCAATGTACTTGTTACTAATGTACTTGTTACTAATGTACTTGTTACTAATGTACTTGTTACCAATGTACTTGTTACTAATGTTCTTGTTACCAATGTACTTGTTACTAGTGTACTTGTTACCGATGTACTTGTTACTAATGTACTTGTTACTAATGTACTTGTTACTAATGTACTTGTTACTAATGTACTTGTTACTAATGTACTTGTTACTAATGTACTTGTTACAAATGTACTTGTTACCGATGTACTTGTTACCGATGTACTTGTTACTAATGTACTTGTTACTAATGTACTTGTTACTAATGTACTTGTTACCAATGTACTTGTTACTAATGTACTTGTTACCAATGTACTTGTTACTAGTGTACTTGTTACTAGTGTACTTGTTACCGATGTACTTGTTACTAATGTACTTGTTACTAATGTACTTGTTACTAATGTACTTGTTACTAATGTACTTGTTACTAATGTACTTGTTAATAATGTACTTGTTACTAATGTACTTGTTACCGATGTACTTGTTACTAATGTACTTGTTACTAATGTACTTGTTACTAATGTACTTGTTACCAATGTACTTGTTACTAATGTACTTGTTACCAATGTACTTGTTACTAGTGTACTTGTTACCGATGTACTTGTTACTAATGTACTTGTTACTAATGTACTTGTTACTAATGTACTTGTTACTAATGTACTTGTTACTAATGTACTTGTTACTAATGTACTTGTTACCGATGTACTTGTTACTAATGTTCTTGTTACCGATGTACTTGTTACCAATGTACTTGTTACTAATGTACTTGTTACCGATGTACTTGTTACCGATGTACTTGTTACTAATGTACTTGTTACTAATGTACTTGTTACTAATGTACTTGTTACCGTGGTACTTGTTACCGATGTACTTGTTACTAATGTACTTGTTACTAATGTACTTGTTACCGATGTACTTGTTACTAATGTATTTGTTACCAATGTACTTGTTACCGATGTACTTGTTACTAATGTACTTGTTACTAATGTACTTGTTACCGATGTACTTGTTACTAATGTATTTGTTACCAATGTACTTGTTACCGATGTACTTGTTACTAATGTACTTGTTACTAATGTACTTGTTACTAATGTACTTGTTACTAATGTACTTGTTACCAATGTACTTGTTACCAATGTACTTGTTACTAGTGTACTTGTTACCGATGTACTCGTTACTAATGTACTCGTTACTAATGTACTTGTTACTAATGTACTTGTTACTAATGTACTTGTTACTAATGTACTTGTTACTAATGTACTTGTTACTACTGTACTTGTTACTAATGTACTTGTTACCGATGTACTTGTTACCAATGTACTTGTTACTAATGTACTTGTTACCGATGTACTTGTTACCGATGTACTTGTTACTAATGTACTTGTTACTAATGTACTTGTTACTAATGTACTTGTTACCGTGGTACTTGTTACCGATGTACTTGTTACTAATGTACTTGTTACTAATGTACTTGTTACCGATGTACTTGTTACTAATGTATTTGTTACCAATGTACTTGTTACCGATGTACTTGTTACTAATGTACTTGTTACTAATGTACTTGTTACCGATGTACTTGTTACTAATGTATTTGTTACCAATGTACTTGTTACCGATGTACTTGTTACTAATGTACTTGTTACTAATGTACTTGTTACTAATGTACTTGTTACTAATGTACTTGTTACTAATGTACTTGTTACTAATGTACTTGTTAACGATGTACTTTTTACTAATGTACTTGTTACCGATGTACTTGTTACTAATGTACTTGTTACCGATTCTTTAACTTTCGTATTTAGAGAAAATCTCTACGTTTCGGAATATTCGTAATGATAAACTTGATTTTATAAATATTAATAGTACAACCTATAAATGGTTTCAATCATATATATATATATATATATATATATATATATATACATGATAATATGGTGTACATGATAATATGGATCCAATGACATAACCCTGAGGGACACTATGAAGTCGAGGATGGACACATATATATATATATATATATATATATATATATGTTTGTGTCTATTAATAGATCATCTAAAGTTAGAATATGTGATTTATATTATGGTCCATCCTCGACTTCATAGTGTCCCTCAGGGTTATGTCATTGGATCTATATTATCATGTACACCATATCTATGACAGTACTACCAAAATGTCTAATGTTTACTAGAAAATGAATGCTAAGCATATACTAATTGTTATCTTTCTTCTCCCCAGAACTATTAAATATGCCTCGTTTATTAAAGGTAATTTCTTTCTAGTAACATTATTTTAAATACAGCAAAGAATTCTTAACATACCGTCATTGTGTGTATAAGTTCTTCCATTTTGTATTGATAGCCATGTTATTCCTTCTGCATCAATTTTAAACGTCCATTTATTATTTCCTACGTTACTTCCTACTTCATAAATATCTCTAAAGTATCAAATCGGAAAACTATAATCTTGTTATGGTATAGTGTGATCGAAATATGGCGCATCGTTCTCATCAGGTCCTCGTGTATTATTAGATTAACTCGTTTAGAACCATATCTCTATTTTTTATTACCTAACTGCTCCATCACTTTCTTCTCTAAATGTAATAACTCGTTCATATTTGTATTTGTTATTTACTATATATCTTGGAAACATTCTTCTACTGGCTCTCTGGAAACTCTATCTAACTATCTATGTTAACAAATTCATCGTTATAATTCATTCATACATTATAATAGTATTATTATTGTTTTTATTTTGAGTAGTTTTCTACATTATAATTATTATGCGAATTATTATTATTAACATATATATTCGATATTAATATTCTGTTATTACATCCTTGTTATGATTATATTTTCTTATTTTATTATTATTATGGTATCCTTAATATGTATATCCTTAATATGTTATATAGTTGCTATAAGGATATCCTTAATATATACTACTTATACATTCTGAATATCCTTCCTTCCATCTAGTAATTCAATATTCTGGAAATAATAAATATTCATATTCAACTGCTTGCCACGATCTATATGATGATGGTGATGATGATGATGATTTATTTAAAAACTAATTCAATTATAAAATTCTTATAGTGTAACAATAATATATAAAAAACAATAAATAAATGAATTATAAGTACAGATAAGTGTACAACATGTCGAAAACGAATATATTTCAAGTTGAAATATCATGGTCAAGGAAGTACTTCTTTAGTTAATATTTGAATGTTACAGTTGAGGTATAGGCTGTGTAGGCTGGTTAGATATTACGTAACTTGTTAATTCTTCAAGCTGTCCATTCCGCTAATCAGTGTTATTTGTCAGTTTTACTACCTGCTGTACTATTCACTCATTAACGTAGAAGGGTCAAACAACGAGGTCATGGATTAACCCTTATCTGCCTACCCCAACTTCCGTAAAATTCCTTAATTTTGTGTTATGGTATTATTCTGTTATGTGTTATTGTTTTTAGTATTATGTTGTATTGTTATTGTTTTTTATAGGTATCTCGCTGAACTATGACGAGTTTTTATCGGTTATTTTCGTATGCTAAACTATTTTATTATCGTCGCCGGAGAATCACATATTATATTCACTTAATTTTGTATATTTATATTATATCGTATCTAACAAATTAGTAAGCTAAATAATATGTATATTTTGTTTTAATTATTTATATATTATATTTATATAAATTGAAATTTATTTATTTACAAAATGTATCCATGCTAATTATAATTATAGATTACTGATGGAAGTAAAATTACAAAATCTGGTTATAAATATATATATATATATATATATATATATATATATATTAATTTTGTCTATTACTATATAATCATATTAATCAATCAATATTTATTTAAAATTTATGTAAAATCTCAGGATATATAAATGCCTAATAACAAATCAAACATACTTGGTATTGAATAATAAACTGAATATTAAACTAAAAATATAATAAATTGAAATTCGTAAATAATTTTTAAATAAATATCTGAAAAATGTTCAATCATATTATATATAATATATATTAGAAAAAATAGTAATGCAATATATCATTATATAAATATATTTATAATTTTAAAAATAATAAATAATATCTTGTAAAAGCGAACATACGAGTGAAATAGATGTGTGTAAATTATAATTATATAAATTTTAAAAGCATATATATTTATAATTGATAACTAATACTTGATTACAATGAATGTTATATTTTTATATATTATATGTTTATATAAATATATGATAAATTAAAACACGGTTTTAGAATAATATGGACAAATGTATTCAACAATATATATATATATAACAATAGTTATATAATTAATGATTCGAATCGATATTGTACAATATACTAATATATTAGAAAATAACAATTCCTTGCTAAAATAAACAAACTAACATCATAATTGTTATTTTTTACTGTAAAAACTATATCGACCAACTATATATATATATATATATATATATATATATATATATATATATACTATTAGTGTTACTATGTATCTACTAGAAATATATCCATATGATAATATATATGTAACATACAAGTTACTATAATAATATTATATTTTATGAATTTAATAGTATTAATATATATATATATATATAATATGTTATATATATACATATAATTATACGAATAAATAGCGTTTAAAATATGTATATTCATGTAATTATTTGAATATTTGAATATTTTATATTTACGTAATTTTAATTAATTTTATTTAGATTCACAAACGACTCCACAATATACCAATGGTTAGTATTAGCTATACATAATGATATCCTAAATATTTATTTTATATAAAATATATCATATAATAAGTAATTTATTATAAAAAAAAACAAATATTAAAATTACCCTTTACAAATTAAAAATATTGATTTAATATAATGTATTCATAAATTAATAAATAATAATATATTATTTTGATAAATAAATTACATTACTAAATATTTTCACAAATTATCTTCTACTCATATTATTTAGTATGATTAATTATGTTTCAATTATTAGTAAATATTGAAATAATAGAGATGTTTATGAAATATGTAGATTCGAAAAATAAAATTTATTTTATAAATATTATTGAAAGCAGTAAATAATAATTGTTATATAACATTATATATCAGAATATTTAATTGTTATAAGATATTAATAAATTTTATATAGAAAACATAGTACTTTGGAAATGAGATAACTAAAATTTAACAGTAAGTTACGGATGTGATACCTTGTGCAATATTGCTCAATATCCATGATATTTATATATTAACGGCCTCAATCTCAGATTTCATAACAAAAAAATCCAATATGTTATAAATTTAAATGCAAAACCCGATTAACATTTTAATTTTATTGTATTTTCTATACTTTATATATATATATATATATATATATATATATATATATATATATATATACATATATATATAATACGGATTACTAAATGGTAATCAATGTATGTTTAACAAGTTTTTTGAATGAATCGGTTTGAATTACTCTATAGAATAACTATAGTTGAAAATATTAAATATAAAATAACCATATATATATATATTTATATTAATGTTTAATATTTAATAATTATAGATTTTGACAAGAACAAAAATGGTAATTACATACACACACATATATGTATACTATAGTATATTACTATATATGTACAATATAATATATATATATATTGTTATTGTTATTGTTATTTTTATTTTTATTTGGTGGAGTCCTTTCATCCCATCCAGGAACTTAGATGAATTTTTCACTTATAACATTATGGCTCTAATGTCCCTTCGAAGCCGCTCTCATGTTAAGGCATCCATGGTTTTAACGATAGCCGATAATTTATGTATACACAATTATATAAGATCACTTCTAAATAATATTTTAAGACCCATTTTATAAAATTAATTAATCCTCCGGACGAGGGTCGAACCCGTATCCTACTGCTTGTGTGTATGACGCCTTAGCCACTGAGCCACACAGGCAGTTAATATATATATATATATTTATATTTATATTAATTTTATAGTATTCGTTCTAAAGATTTACAATATAATAATGAAAAATGGATGAAATATATATATATATATATATATATGTATTGTTAATGTTATTGTTATTTTATTTGGTGGAGTCATTTCATCCCATCCAGGAACTTAGATGAAGTTTTCACTTATAACCATATATGGCTCTAATGTCCCTTCGAAGCCGCTCTCATGTTAATGCATGGTTTTAACGAGATCCGATCATTTATTTATGCACAATTATATAAGATCATTCTAAATAATATTTTAAGACACATTTTATAAAATTAATTAATGGTCCGGACGATTGTACTACTGATTGTGTGTCTGCTGCCTTAGCCACTGAGCCACACAGGCAGTTATCAATATATATATATATATATATATATATATATATATATTGTTATCTGATGTAATTAGCATTTCCCTTATTAATATTCGATATCTTCGCTCTAATATTGTACTACTCCTTGCCTATCTAAAAATAAACCTATCTCTATTATTGGGATCACTGAAACCTGGATTAACATTGATGATACGGATATATTCTCATTGTGCTGCGAGGCGGGTTATAATGTTTATCTCCAACCTCGTAATTATGGTCGTGGGGGAGGCGTTGGTTATCTTAATTCATATGGACTTACCAACGTCTTCTATTTCTTCTTTTACTTTTTCTTATAGTGATTGCTTATCTTGCACATTTAATTTCCCTTTCGATATACTTCATATTATAGTTATTTATCGGCCTCCTAGGCCTTATTATTCCATCTTCTTTGATGAATTCTCTGATTACATAAATAATGGCTTACATTCTAGCTCTTTTAAATTCATTTGTATGGGCGATTTCAATTATCATTTTGACTTCATGTCTCAACCCCATTCCTTATTTAGGCAATTAACTGAATCCATTGGTCTTCATCAACATATATCCTGTCCTACTCACACAAAGGCAATATTCTTGATCTGATTTTTACTCCTAATGATACACCCACTTAGTTCATTTCACCCTGTATTCGTTCTGATCTCTTAACTGATCATTATCTGATCCATACATCTATTTCTCTAAGGAAACCTGTATCAACTAAGTCATTAGTTTTTTATAGGGAGTTGAGGAAATTAAACTATCATGAACTTGGGTTACAAATTGAGAATAGATTATCCAGTGATCACATATCGTTTGATTTTTTAAATTACTGTCTTTCATCTACTTTGAATAACTTAGTTCCTTTAAAATCTTGTTACTTCACTCTACATACTTCATCACCTTGGTTTTCTTCTCATATTGCTATAATGAAACGTTCATTAAGGAAACTTGAGCTTAGAATTCAATCTTCTTATCATAAGTATATTTTCTTGGAGGCAAGGATGGCTTATAAGAAAGCAATTTATTCACAAAAAGCTAATTTCTATGAGCAAAAACTAAATGCCTGTGGTTCAAATTCCCAAAAAAAATTAAAAATAGTGAATAGAATACTTGGTAGTAATTTAAATCCCATATCAAATAGACTTTCCGACTATAATATGTGCTCTTCTTTTGTATCTAATTTATATAATAAATTATCTTGTATTTCTAAATGTATTAAATCTAAACTGGCTTTGATACCTCCGAGTATGATTGTCCATCAAATCACTGAACCAACTTTATGTAAATTATCTAGTTTTTCCTCGCCTTCCATTTTTGAAATACACAAATTGATTATGATGTCCAATTCAACATTTCCTATTGATCCTCTTCCTTTGGTTGTCTTTAAAAATTTAGTTTTATTACTTTCGATTACTATCTCGAATTTAATTTCGGAATCACTTAATGATGGGATCATGGCTAAATCTCTAAAATCATGGAACGTATAGTCAGTAGACAATTGATATTTTATCTTGAGAATGACTATTTAATACCTACCAGAGTGCTTATAGAACACATTATTCCACTGAAACTGCTTTACATAGTATTACTGATACGCTCTATAAATCTATCGACTCCTCTCATTATGCGCAACTATTGCTACTCGACCTTTCGAGTGCGTTTGATACTCTAAACCACAATATTCTTATTGAACGCATTAAGGAACTGGGAATTGAAGGTTCTTCTCTCAGCTGGTTAACTTAATTTCTTAACGATCGAACTTCCTCAGTAAAAGTGAATGATTATATTTCACCTCCCATTGATATACTATGTGGAGTTCCTTAGGGATCAGTACTCGGTCCTTTATTGTGTTCTATTTACTTGCGTCCTCTATCTAATATTATTAGTGAATTTCATAATATTACCTACCATATATATGCTGATGATATTCAGCTAATTATTAAAATTCCTGTTAACTCGCTTAACTCCAACTTGGAACTTCTGGAATGTTCATCTGAAATAATTAATTGGCTTCTTAGAAACGATCTACTAGTACATACCTCTAAAACCGAACTACTAAATGTATCTAGAGTATATACTACTTTTCCACCGGTAATCATTGATGTTAGGGTTATACATCCTTCTGCTTCAGTTCGTAATCTTGGAGTTATCTTCGATAGTACATTATCTTTTGATGATCACATTAATTCTATATCAAAATCAGCTAACTTTCATCTACGTAGGATTAGACATATTAGAAAGTGTTGCTCTAAGCGTATTACTAAACTACTTATTAATGCTCTAGTATTATCAAGAATTTATTATTGCGGATCATTATTTAGTAACTTAAAGAATATAGAGGTCAACAATATTGATAGAATTATTCGAGCTTCTTTACGCCTTATTTATAATATCAATCGTAGTTAACATTTGAAAACAGATGAACACCAACATTATCTTAAATGGCTATTATTTAGAAAGCGATGCAAATATCGTTTACTCTGTCTAGCTCATAAATCTATATTCCTAGGTAAGCCTGAATATCTACATACTCAACTGAAACGTCGTCGCATACTGAAGAAGATTCGAACATCTGATGCAATACTGTTGGAGAGCAATACTTTATTCAATGGATTTAGTAATCGGTCATTCTCCTCCGCTGTTCCTCGCATATAGAACGTCCTACCGTATGACTTACGGATGGTCCAATCCTTATATTGTTTTAGAAAGAAACTAAAACATTATTTAAACACTTCTTAATTTATTTTTGTATACGCGTTATTTAATCTTTATATCTAAATCTATTTAATTTAAATTGTTGTTATTTTGTATTTTCTATTCGTTTGTTTTTATTCTTTTTCGTTATTATTATACACCAGAGAGGGCATCCACTATATTGGTGTTTGAATAAACAATTCAATTCAATTCAATTCAATATATATATGTAAATACAGATGATGAATTATCACATTATATTATTAATGCCTATGAATATTAATATTTAATTATATATATAATATTCTTTATTTAAGCTTTTAAGATTCTAAAATTATTCTTATATTCATTAAATAATACGAATATTAACTTAAAATAATTTTTTTTTATAATTATCATTATAATGTATTTAAATGATATACTTTAAAAGTATTATTTTATAATTATATTTTATGTAAATATATGATTTATATATCAATTTAAAAATAATATTTAATATTTTAATAATATTATATAAAAAAATTAAGCACCAATTTTGTTCAGAGAAATTATTTCGAATCGAGTATATTACGAATACGTTGTTTTAATGTCAATTATCTTTGTGGTTAAATTAATGAAAAGTAATCTATGCATAGGCTATAATAAGTTTTGAGACCTACTTTAGGTAATTTTGTTGTATCAAATGTGTAAATTATTTCCTAACACACAATTTGAAGAATGAACATTAATATTAAATTGTATATAAAATACATTAATTATATCGATATATTGTAAAATTTATATAAATTATATTATATAAAATATAATATTTATAAATATAATTGTTACAGACCATTCTGAAAATAAAGGTTTTTAAACATATATAGTATACCATATAGTATGCTATTTTATATATTTTTTATTTATAGATATTTCCAATATTCATATAAACGACATATAGTTTATGAAGTATTTAATTAGTAACGTATGTTAATGATATAATTACTAATTTAGACATTAATTTATCAATATTTATATGTGTTAATATATTTAAAGGAATTTATTAAATCAATCTGAAATATAAATCAATGCAAATTGATTAATTATTTTTGAAATTATTTTTGAAATAATCATTTCAATATGATTACCTATTACCGGGAAGGGATGTGTGCACTAGCTATCTTGCAATACTGCAGTGAAATATCACGTGATTGTTGAGCTAAGTCCGGTGAATATCGTGTATCCTACGCGGATTACATGTATACGAATATTTCGAATACACTTATATATAAAAAGTAATATTTAATGTAGAAAATGTTATATTTATTTAATAAATAGTTAATTATATATGCACCTATGTGTTTATATTTATTAATTTAGTATAGCTTAAAAATTAAAGGTGAAATAAAAAAAATTATTAATTTTTCGTGAATTATTTTAAATTATAATTGCATACAAATTGAATACACTAAACATATTCACTAGAGACGAAATATATGACTATACTATTGAAAATATATGTTATTAAAGAAAAAAACTATATATTTATTTATAAAATAAATTGTTTGATATATATATATATATATATATATATATATATATTAATATCTCTATTTAGTCTCTGATTTTATTATAATTATTATATCATTTATATATATATATATATATATATATATATATATATATATATATATATATATATATATATATATATATATATATATATATATATACATTATATTAATAACTACATATATATATATATAATTATTATAAAAAAAAAACATAAAATATAAATATTTTAAAGCATATTAATTATATATATATATATATTAATTTCAATATATGTAGTATAATTTAATCCACTTCGCTTGCTCTGTATGAGAATAACCGTGAAATGTACAAATATACATGACTGCGAGTGATTTACAAGTGATTTCCTGATATATTTAAAAATGTTATCACATAAATATATTCTTCAATACATCAATTAATCAAATAACGTATGTTATCGTTAGCAAATATTTATACTTTATACTTTCGATTATATTTTCGGCTATGTATTTGCTTAAATAAATTATCAATCAATCAATATGGGTTGCAAATATATTACTTGTCAATTTGGTAAAATCAAACTATATTCTTCTGATATCAAATATATAGAATGTACACATATTTTGTTCTCAATTTTGCACATTATTTTACCAGATTTATAGTTTATAATATTAATAAATCAATACATCTTAAATTTGACAATCTATATATGTATATAAATATATGTATAACAATATATAAAAGTACAAAGTATCATAATTGGAAATTATTTATTATTATTATCATATTCAATATTCGTATCTACTAATATATACTAATAATGTAATATATTACAGGTTAAAATACATATGATAATCACTAATATATATATATATATAATCTATCAATATATTAAATATTTTATATACATTATAGTATATAAAATATAATATTGATAAATTTAATAGCTACAGTAACTACCGAGAAATACAAAGGTATTAAACACATATATTATACCAATTTTCTATAATATTTTAAATATGTTTGTATTTATTTATACATATTAATAAAGTATAGTTTATAAAGTATTTAAAAAACGTTATTTAATAATTATAATATTTGTATAATATAACTCGTCATTAACTCGTCAATATATATGTTTTATTAATATCGTTAGCGAATTGTATGTTGTGTGTATTAGTACTATGTATGTGATAATATACCTAATAATACGCGGTGTAAGTAACATTATCAAAATAATGATAAATTATATTATTTAAGAGATAATATTGATAACAAAATTTACAGATAAAAACACTCCTACAGATGAATACGGTTAAAAACACTTATAGTATAATTTAGAATAATAGCGTATATATTTGTTATTTATATATTTAGATTAATAATAAATCGTTTATAAACTATTTAAATATTGTATTTAATAATGTAACTATCTTTATATTATACATAAATATAAGGTCATTAATTGATAAATATGTATAATAGATTTTTTGTTAATAATATTAATGGAAAATATTTATTAATATAGCATTACTAATATAATAATATTTTTTACATATTAATCATTAATATTATAGCATTGATATATCACAATAAAATAAGTATATTCTCTGTATAATGAATGTATTTAAAATTCTAACAAAATATTTAATAACATTGTTTTTGATTTAAGCCCTTAATTGAAAATGGATCAAATAGTTTTAAAATTAAAACTATATAATTAGTTTGTTTAATATCACAATGTTCCCGAATTATTGATATATCTAAAAAAAATTATTATCACCTATATAATATATCTAACAGTTGCACTAATTAGTAATAATTTTAGAAATGATATAATATATAATTATAGACATTGATCCCCTGCCTTTAATGTCGTCTTATTACGATATTTTCTTATGTTAACTTGTACTTATATCGACATTTTTACCAGGGTCTAGTAAAGTTGTACATTAACAACGAATACCTAAAAATAATGATATATTCAGAATTTAAAATAAACGAATCTAAATCTCTACTTTATTATCGCCACATTGAATATACGTGTATTGATGACTCACTATTTACATTCTCGTATGATATCACGTGATGGTCTCGTGTATATAGTCATTATTTATTGAATCGCGACTTCATAACAATATCATATATATATATATATATATATATATATATATATATATATAATATACTATCAATGGCGTATTTTCTAAGGATATAATACGTAATATAAGCCTTAATTCAAAAATAAATAAACAATAGATATAAATGCTGTGTTACATTTTTACGAATATAAATGTGTTACATACTTCCGGTAAAGTATGAGTCATAAAGTATGACCTACTTAACGTATGGAATAAGTTAATGTATCGGTATTATTTAGTACTTTTAATATAAACGATATATTGCGTTTAAATTATGGTAAATGTATATATATATATATATATATATATATATATATATCAATACTAATTATATTCGAGACCTACTATAATATATTATATTTACTATAATAAATGCGTATAAGTATTTGCCTTCACATACTTTGAAGACAAATTACCAATATAATATTAAATATAATATATTATCATATGTGAAAATTAGTATTACATTATATTTATTTAATATCATATATATATAGATATATATATATATATACTATATTAATATGTTATCAAATTTATTTAAATTATATTATATAAAATATAATTTTTCTAAATATAATTGTTACAGACTCTATAACAAAATCTAAAGGTTAATAAACACATATATTATACCAATTCGCTAGATATGTTATATATGTTTAATTTATATATTACTAAGATATAGTTTATAAAGTATTTAAAAAACGTTATTTCTTAAGTATAGTATTTTAATAATATAAATAATATTGTGGCAATTAATTTATCAATATATATTGTTGTTTTAAGATAGTGTACAATCTAATAGCTAGATGTCGATTACATAACCTTGAGTTACCCTAGTATATTGCGGTATGAGATACATACAGGTAGAGTTTATTTTCGTAGATGCATATTTGGTAATGTATATATATATATATATACATATATACATATATATATATATATATATGTATGTATATGTAGAATAGGATAACGTATAATTCATTCTCCACAGAATCCAAACTTAAGAATCTTGTGATGATATACATATAATATACATAATGTTCTATTTACACCTTTACTGGTATAATGAATCCATATATCCGTCACTATCAAACACTACATTGTCCTGCGCGTACCACTAGTTCTTGTTATTGATATCGTTATTTGATAATACACACCCGTAAATCGTTATACGGAATGGTCCATTATTCGTATTCGTATTCGTATTCGATTATACTTAGACCGTCACGCTTCATTGACTATCATCAGCGGGACAATCTCGTAGGTACGACAGGCTAATAAATAAATATACTAAAACCGTGTTTCTAATCTTAACAATTATAATATACAATTATTAAACAATTATGTGTTCACATTTATATATTTTGTTTATATATGTTCTATAATTATATGTTTATATATAATTATAACTTTCAGTGATTCGATAAACTTTTGATCTATCTATGATCTATCTATCTACACTAAACTGCATAGTTACTTCTTCGCACAATTAGATTATATTCCCACACTCGATCTCTTTCGTTGACCACTGGCTAGGTCTCTATACGCGTGCCACTATAGCCGAGTCATTTAGATCGAGCTACCCGCTAAAAACCACGCGTACAATTAATTATAAACTTTTCACTGTAGCCTATGTAGGCTATTTATTTCTCGAACTATTTATCAATTAACAATACTACCGTTATCGATGAAACTAGCGACACAAATTTACCCGAAATTTTTAAATTATATATATATAATAATAATAATAATATTTATTAGAAGAAAGTTGTATATATATATATCATGTGAATTATTAAATTCATTATATTATTGTTTCCTCTAAAAGGCTTCAGATGAAGATAATTATCTTTTCTATGCTATCGCCTGCATCACCATCACCAGAACTGCCCACCATCACCGGAACGTTTTTTTTTGTTGAATTACTTTACTTTTTTTCATTTCGTTTTCTTCTTATGTTTTATAAGATATATTCCATTCCAATATTCCTCGGTCTAATACTTATCTACCGTCTATGAGAGACGATGTAGACGAGATAACGATTGATCATAAACCTTGGTATTCGCCATTTTAACGGTCTTCTGTTTTAAAGATATGTAAACTATTTTCGGACTCCTATTGTTTAAACTCTCCGATTGTGTATCTCGTATAGCGTTCGTAAACTCTCCACGTACCTATTAACATTGTAATCTACCCTCCCTTTTCCTTCATTTTTAGTGTACTCCATTTATGTTATTAATAAACACGTTATTACAACAATTATTGTTTCCTTCTCTTGACGCCCATAACCACCGTAGTGAATTAACTAGCGTAGTCAATTAAACATTTAACAATAAAACAACATAAAATTGATGCTATCTATAGATGCTATATATATATACATTAATTGTATATCTAATAAATGTATATTATGTAAAGTATGTAAACTACCGACCCAGAGTATAGCGTTTGTTGGTACCGTTCATTAAATACGTGCCAGATTGATTACAGTCGAAGTAAAGTCACGACATCCCATCAACTGTTATTTAATTACATAATCTATTGTCCGCGGTATTAGTACTGGATCTATTACTATAGTACACCAACTATAGTACACCAACTATAGTACACAACTATAGCTATGCTATGTGTTTCTCTACATTAAATACGTCCACACATTTGTTATTACGTATATGCTAATGGCATAGATTTACAGAAAACCTGTTAACCTCTTATAACGTCGTGTATATCTTCAATATCGCATACATATATTATATAGATATATTATACAATGTATATGAATTATATTATATGAAATATAATATTTATAAATGTATTACAGAATCTAGAACAACACCTAGGGGTTTTTAAACACATATAGTTTACTAATTTTATGTAGCACAATATATATATATATATATAATGTATATACAAATATATATATATATAACATTATATTATTACACTTTATTATTTTAAGAATATTTAATTTAAAAGTATTCTATAATTATTTAAGTGTCTGAATAAACTTTTATTATTATTATTATTAGTAGTATTATATATATATAAAGTATTTAAATAAATGTTATTTAATAATTATAATATATTAATAATTTGACTAATTTTCAACTTGTCTTTAATTCTATATTTTATTAAGTCATATATATAAATATATTTCAGTAGATACTTGAATATTGCGATGTTCACAAATGATTTCGTTATCACTACCAATATTTGTTATTTAACATTTAATATAAATGTGCCGATTTAAATTACTGGAAATTAATACGTAACATATGAATACATATCACATATCACTCTAATTATATTTAAACATACTAGTTTACCCCTTAGTTAATCATGTTTAGAGTATTAAATATATATTATAAAGTATTACCTAGTATACAATATAATAGTTATACATATAATGTTACAGGTGGTAGAAGAGGACAAAAGGGTTATGATTTTAATCACGTATACTATACATTTATATATTATACCGATTAATTAAATAAAATATTAAATAATGTTTAGTATAACAATGTAGTATAATATTTTATATATTTGTTATTTATAAATATATTCAGATTGATTGACGTAAGAGTTTATAAACTATTTAAAAACTCTATTTAAATAATGTTTAATACTGTTACTATTTAAATAATATTAATAATTACGTTGTCAATAATTAATATATTTCTATATATGTTAACAGTATTAGCGGAAATATATATTTAAAAAGGTATAGCAAATATTAAAAACCAACTATATTTCATTATGATTAATATCATTAATAATCATTGATTATAGTATTAAATATGTTTATTAGCATGTTTGTATGAAAACAAGTATGAAAACATAATTTCACAATCGATACATCGATATATTGTCATTGTTATTTTTATTTGGTGGAGTCCTTTCATCCCATCCAGGAACTTAAATGAAGTTTTCACTTATAACCATATATGGCTCTAATGTCCCTTCGAAGCCGCTCGCATGTTAAGGCATCCGTGGTTTTTACGAGAGCCGATCATTTATGTATACACAATTATATAAGATCACTTATATGAATATATGACTCAATATGTTAAGACCCATTTTATAAAATTAATTAATGGTCCGGACGTGGGTCGAACCCGTTTCCTACTGTTTGTGTGTCTGACGCATCGATATAAAGAAAGTGGATAAGCAATTGACTGTAGTGTATGGCACTATCCGCTACGAGCGCTGCAGTCGAAACCCACTATCTGGCCCACTACTTTTTATTTATAATAATATGTATTTATCATATATATATTGATAATCACTACCAATTTTAATATACTATCGATACTAAAAATAAAATTATATATTTAAAATACATAATATCAACATTCCTCGTAATTTTGTGTATTTAAATTGAGGTTATAATACTATTTTATTGATTTTATTGATATTTATAATTTAAATCCATTGATATAGATAGAAGTCACTTTAATCTATTTCGACGAAAAGACTACTGTTTCAATATTTGACATATATAATATGACTAATATCCAATCAAAATCACTGATACCATTTTGTTAATTTATCGATAAAAGTGTCATTCACGTGTATATCTTTTACATGCATTGCGTGCGTCAATTACTTATCCACTTTCTTTATATCGATGGTCTGACGCCTTAGCCACTGAGCCACACACGCAGTTAATATATTATATTATTTAAAATATAATATTGATAATTAAATTGTACAGATCGAGAAACTAATACAGAATACGACGGTTTATAACACTTATAATATATTGATTTAGAATAATACTATACATGTAAAAACGTTATCAAATAAGTTGATTATTTTAATAATATTGATAATTGTAACGACTTAGTTTAAATTATAAATGTTTTATAAAATATTGTATTATATATTAGTAATTGTAATATTACTTAATTTAGAAACGAATACCTATATACATATATATATATATATATATATTGTATTTTTATCAGTTGCTAAATATTCATATGTCGATTACTATATAGATAATCTATAAATAATATAATGTTAAATATTGTTTATTATCATTTTCATAATTATAATATATATATATATATATATATACAGACGTGAGTACTGATTACGATACTAATGGAAATGGTAATTATATATATATATATATATTTATATATATATATATATATATATATTATTATTATTATTGTTAGATAAATATAAAATAAATATATATATTTTTAAGTTTTATTAATAATTGGCTTTAATTATTATAATAAAATGCATAATGCTATACAAAAACACATACACACATACACACAAACACCTAATGATTATTATTCTCTATCTAGGCGTAATAAAACTTCTCATAACGTATATATCATTATAATTTTTCTAGTATAAATTTATCTATATATTAAGAAGGTTATAATGTATAAATATATATATATGACCTACATTTGATTATGTGTTCAGCACGTTTGATCAACATCCCAAATATTGCTTTATTATTATTTTATTTACTTTCGGTGTGTGTAAATCACAACTTATTTATATTTGCTAACTATTATTTATATATTTCTGTCATTATTATGTATTGTTATCCATCGTTATGATTCTATTCAATAAACTATTATCTATCTATCTATAGAAAACATAGTACTTTGGAAATTACCTAACTAATATTTAACAGTAAGTTACGGATGTGATACTTTGTGCAATATTGCTCATTATCCATGATATTTATATATTAACGCCTGCAATCTCATATTTCATAACAAAAAAATCCAATATGTTATAAATTTTAATGCAAAACCCAATTAACATTTTAATTTTATTGTATTTTCTATACTTTTATATATATATATATATAATACGGATTAATAAATGGTAATCAATGTATGTTTAACAAGTGTATTGAATGCATCGGTTTGAATTACTCTATAGAATAACTATAGTTGAAAATATTAAATATAAAATAACCATATATATATATATTTATATTAATGTTTAATATTTAATAATTATAGGTTTTGACGAGAACAAAAATGGTAATTACATACACACATATATGTGTATACTATAGTATATTACTATACATTTACAATATAATATATATATATATTAGTGCTGTAAATTTTCAAATACTTGGTTGTTCTCGAGAACTTCAAATCTTAAAATTTGTGTTCTCGAAAACTTCAAATCTTTAAAAAAATATCAAGTTCTCGATAATTTCAAATCTCTCATATTTAGGTATGTTCTTGAGCATTTCAAATCTTTTAATATTATTAAAAATAAGTTAACGAAGAAAAAATTGAGATATTAATTAATTAATTATTATTAATAATAATAAATTAATTAATAAATAATTATTATTAATTAAATTAATTATTAATTATAATAATTAATAAATAATTATAATAATTAATAAATAATTATATTAATTAATAAATAATTATAATAATTAATAAATAATTATAATAATTAATAAATAATTATAATAATTAATAAATAATTATAATAATTAATAAATTATTATTATTAATTAATAATAATAATAATTCATTTATAAATAATTATTAATTAATAAATTATAATTAAATAATTAATAATTAAAATAATATATAATTAATTATATTAATTAATAATAATTGATAAATAATTATTAATTAATAAATTATAATTGAATAAGTAACAATAAATAAATATTAATTACTTGAATTATTGAATACGTTACTATTCTAATAATCATATATATCAGTATTTAGTAAAGGTGTACGAGGAAATATAAAGGTATATAGCTATATACTATATACACCATATATGGCATATATGCTATAGCATATATATATATATAGAAGGATAAATATAAATATTATATTTAGACTATAAATCTAGTAGATATATCTAGTATTATATATATATACCATAGTGCCAAATATTTATTCAAAATGTACTTGTAGACAAATATAGTTTTAAACGGTTTATGAATTAACATTTTTATACATCAATACAGAATATTTATCATTTAAACTTAGTGTAATGATATATATCATTAGGAATATTCCTTCAGGAATATGCAGAATATACATATTAATTTTTATATATTTTTATTAATGGATAATAAATCAAGGAAACTCTGTCCTTGATAACATTATTCGATTTTAAATATATTATCATATAGGTGGCAAAACTGATAATCGAATTAATAGTATCTATACATTTTAATGGATATTTTAAAATAGTTGAAAGAAACTTATTACATAATTATTTTAATCGATCGTTACCCGAACAATTACCCGACATGATACCCGAACCGAAACTAAATTTAAAATAAAGATTTGAGACCATCAAATCTTTCCAAATACCGGAAAATTAAAGATTTGAACCGAACCGAAAAAAAAAGAATTGAGATTTGATATTTGAGATTTGAAATTACAGCACTAATATATATATATATATATATATATATATATATATATATATATATAGGGGCTTCGAAACGATATTTGTTATGGGGGGGGGCTATTTATTTCTATTTTATATTATATATCCTATTATTTATTACTAATATAATTACTAATTATATTTTATTAATATCGTATACCTCTTTAGTCTATGTTAACACTTTAATGTGGAATTAATAATATTCAATTATTATAACAATAAGTAGGAATATAATAGAAAATAAATAATAAACATTACATAATTTATTATTATATAAATAGGTTTCCTATAGATTTTTATTTATAAATATATCCATCTCGATTGTGTGAATTATTTTTTGATTAAAATATCAATTGATATTTTCTAATACTAATGAATTGCATCTACTATCTAGTATAATAGACCGTAGCCACTTCTTTATTATTCGTAGCTTACTAAATGCACGCTAACATGTCACAGAACTTGAGGGGCAAACCAATACAAGTTTGATCAAATTTATTATGAAGGAAAATATATTTGAATTTTAGGAGATTGTTCCATCTTGTATATGTTTATGCTCGTCAGATGGTATTGAACTTATTGATTGATTTGAACATATGGAAATTCGATCTTTCATTCGTTAATTCTTCATACATTTTTTAATAACATCTGTTTAGTGTAGAAAATTAATAGGATTAATAAGATTAATCTAACAAAATAAACCTTTTTTTCATGAATTATTTTATTTGTAATAATGATTCCTTTAATTTATAATAATGTATAAATAATGTTTCCTTTGTATAATATTTGGTTTTAATTTTCATCATTATAGAATCAAACAACTCAGTATATTTTATTCTGTAAATATTAATGATAAAGTATATTAACATATTAACTGATAATATCTAATCACATTCATATATTGACATAACATTCATGTTATATTATTTTATCTAGATGATGTACCTTACATAGTCTTTTGAACTTTCATTACTATTCATCTCATACATATTTATAATAATGTATATTATATGTCTTATTATTATTCTCTGAATTAGATATACGTATATCTAATACAGAGAATACTAAGTACTAAGTACTTAGAAATTAAATTATATATATTTAAAATAAAAATAAATTATTATAATATTTTATTATAAACATTTATTGTAAGCTATTTTGTATTTTATAAAATATTTTATATAATATGTTCATAAAAGTAGGTTATTAATCTTGAATTAATATAAAAACTTGTATATATAAAATATAAAATACTTTTGTTTCTATATCTTCAATGAATGTTGCAAATTATTTCTATCATTATTAAATTTAATTAGAATCATATTTACTATTATATGATCATTTATGTTTATTTGTTATTGGTTTTTATTATGAATATATATAATTATAATCATATATGCTTTCAAGGATATTTTTTATAAATGTTACCTTCAATGTTATTTGTTGGTATTATGAAAGCTTTCATCTTCATATACAAGCTTTCAAATAGCAAACTTGAAATATTATTATACAACATATTTGACTTATTCATATTATTTAATAATAAATTTGCCATGTATTTGTTGTCATTGGTAATATAATCTAATTCTTTATAATATTTTAGTGCATCGATTATACCACTATATTGATCTAATATTGTTTTAGTACATGATTTTCGCAGTCCATCTTGTTGGGCATAATGGTTTCAATGTCTTTGTTTTGTTATTATTAGTATTATATACAATCCGGAATTTTATCATTTGTTCATATAATAATCCCAAATCATGAACCACACTCAATACTTTTCTTATATTTATATTATTATCTAATGAGTATGCTATTAAGTTTGTGCAATGAGCTCGACATTATGTATAAAAAGTTAATGGTGGTGTATTCATCATTATAGTCTTTAAACCATTATAGTGACCAGACATATTAGCCGCACCGTCATATGAATGTCTTCTTAATTTAGAAATAGGCAAGTTAAGATGTTAAAGTTCAGATAACATTACATTTGCTATATTTTCTAAGTTGTATCCTCAGTCATATTGCATATTCCTATGAATATTTCTTTAATTTCTAGTTTTATGTCAAATAACGAACTACCAAAATGTCCTGCTCACTTCCGGATATATCTTGAATTCCATCACATTGAATTGAGAAAGTCCAATTAATATCTTTCAATAAAATATTTAATAATTCAGATTTATATAGTTGAATAATTGCATTCTTAATATCACCAGATAACAAGTATCTCTCAGAGACTCTCTCATGAATATTATCATTTTTCATGGATGGGGAGGGAACAATACTTAGCCCCCCCCCCCGTATGTTTGATAACATTCTTTAGCAAAAATGTGTATTAACAAAGACAATATACTAGATTTAATATATATAAAATGTATTAATACACATTTATTGGGGGGGGGGGCAAAACATACTTAGCCCCCCCCCCATATTTTTGAATGGGGTATCCGATACCCCCCGCCCCCCCCCCCCTTCCGATGCCCCTATATAATATATATATATATATATATATTGAATACAATACAATGAATGGATATAAATTGACCCCACAACAATTCGAAGACTTATACATGTTATAAATAATTGCGAGGGTTACATGACAATACAATACAAATTATAACATTTTTTATCTTGTTTTTATTTATAATTTAATAATTGAAAAAAAGTAAAATAATTACACAAGATAACAGAATAATCCCTACCTCAATCCGTATATAATTTATTGTATGCAGTATATAGTATATATATATATATATATATATATATATATATATATATATATATATACAGTATATAATATATCATATTTTCAATATATATATATATATATATATATACAGTATATAATATATCATATTTTCAATATATATATATATATATATATATATATATATATATTAATTTTGTAATAAAATAAATTATTTTTAATTTATTATAATGTTATAATTAATTAATCATTAGATATATTGTATTATTATTAAATGTAATTTTATGCATAAATAAATGAACGTTTAAATTTTTTTAAATATGTAATATAGTATATATTATATATTATATATATATATATATATATATATATATATATATATATATAATAGTTATATGTAATATTACTAACTATTCAATATAAATATAATTAGTTGTGAAAAATCCTAAAGGTAAATATCATTATAATTCATAAATAATAATGTATATATAATATATAAATATATAGCAATATATATATATATATATATATAAATTATATATTATATAATTTAATAGTTCTATATATATAAATTATTATTATTATTATTATATTTAATTATGCAATGAATAATCTAGCTTAATTACCGCATTAGATCGTTATACTTTAATTAGAATTATCGATATTTCGATATAATATCACTAGTAATAGTCACACCTATCACAACGTCCCAATACCTACGCTAGATGATGATTCCGTCCAGCTGATCTTTATTACATTGCTTGGAATCGGTTCGCTGGTAGGGGGGATCTACTTCTTAGTCGCCGGGCCCGGTGTTAAAGGTTTGTTAACGTTGTTCGTTAGAATATATGTGTATGTATATAGATTCCTGGAGTTGATACATTATCAGAAATAATTACAGATACCATTGTGTATAATAAATAATATAATATAAATATATATATATATATATATATATATATATATATATATATACATATATATATATATATATATATATATTATATATATATATTTAAATATTAGAATAAAATTAGATAATTTAAACAAATATGATATATCAATTAAAATTATATATTAATAATCATTATTTCATATAATATTTATTCAATATTATATATTGGAGAATACACAATTATACATAATTAAATTGTAAGCTGTTACGTAAGTAATTGTTGCGTAACACATACAACATTAATACACTTATCAGATGGCAAGAAACCGTATGGTAATAGAAATTTAAATACGGGTTAATAATACTATAAATATTAATGATAATTAATTAATTCAATATGTGATATATATATATAGTAATTATCAATATTTAAATATAATTAATTTAACGAAGTAAATTTAGTACCTTTATCGTTGTATTATTCATTTCATAATGTCGCATATTTTATAAAAGTGAAAAATATTTATTTTATTTTATTTTTTATTAAACTAATCTGAAATTACCCCAATAATATTAATTAGGAGGGGGTTAATATTTAGTAAATACACAAACGGACATTTACAATGTACATTGTACATTACGTTAAATATAAGTAATGATATATACACACACACATATATATATAAATATATATATATATGTATATCAATAATATTCAATAGATCGACGATATACAAGTGAAATTCGTAATTTAGGATCAGTTCGAAATTTGGGTTACTATATTATTTAAATATACATATTTAGATATCAGTATTTACTTTAATATCTATACATATGTATACAATGTGTGTTGTTGATTTTGTATCTAAAATTCTTATATATCGGGTATACATTATTTATATACATTATTGTTTAGATATTATATGAATATATATATATATATATATATATTCGTGTGTGAACATCTATTATACATTGCATACATCATATTATATACACATTAATAATATATACATATTTGTAAGTATCATATAAATATTTAACAACTATAATTATATACATTAGATTATATGAAGACCCAGTCTTGTGATGGTAATATATAATTTATAATGTATAATATATATATAGTATATATATATATATATATATATATATATATATATATATATGTGTGTGTGTATATATATGTATATATAGTGACTATAGTCACGTCGGCTTTTATGTGGCTATGTACAATCATAACAGAATAACATAATGTTAATCTTATCAATCACGAATCACATCTACAAAGCATTACTAATTTCTCTATGCTACCACGGAATCGACGTATGAACCTTAGAAACGGAATTTAAAAATCATGACTTCGAAAATAATATTAATTGAAATAAATAGTTTGAAGAAGTGTACTAAAGTGTAGTTCGTTAAGTTAATTAGTAGAGTTCAAGTAAGTATCTATGTAGTTGGTTCTAAAATGTATTTAAGTATTTGTTGATAGATTACACTGCGGAGTGTATTCCAATGAGATGAGTAGTTCATCATCGATAAGCGTTGTATTGTCAGATGTGTTGTGATCTAGTAAGACTCTGAGGCGCAAAGGGTAATCAAGAACTACTGAGAAGGACACTGCATCGCTGTCATAGTAAATACAGTCAACTCCCGATAAGTCGGACTCGCAAGGGACCGGGAAAAGTGTCCGACTTAGCGAGATGTCCGACTTATCCGAGATTAAGAATACCATGCAAATAAGACATGAAATGCGCAGCGCGAGTTAAATGGTTACTGAAATATGGAATTATGCAACAATCAACAACATAAAATGTTGCATTCAATATTATTACTTACTAAAATTATAATATTCATTATTTAAAGTAAACATTTCTGACAATTTATAAAAATTCCGACTTATCCAGTATAAAAATCAAAAAATGACTATAATATGTGTCCGACTTATAGAAAAGTCCGACTTATACAATCCAACTTATCCGACTTATCCGATTAATTTATCATGGAACTAGATACAAATCCAACCAAACCAACTAAATGTGTCCGACTTATCCGTAGTCCGACTTACTGAGAGTTGACTGTACCTTATGACTCATATTATATTCATTATGATTCATAGTATAGGCCTTACTAATAGTATAAACCTTATGACTCATAGGTCAATGGATGAAGTAAGTGTGTGATTGCATTTAGTAATCGAATTACTACGGCAGCTATTGCGTTGTATTAAGGTGATCCCGCACATTTAAAGTGATGATATTTTATTTTTTTTTATATTTTATTTTATTACATAATAATACTTATTATAGTGTTTTTTAGTATCTGTAAAAAAATTAGACATGAATTAAGTCTAGAAATGGCATAAAAATATATTTTATGAAGATAAGATAATTCTATATTATATACTATTCAATATTACATTTTTATGCTGTCAAACTTCAAACGCTGTTTTCGCAGAATAATTATTTCGCGCTAAGTATGTGTATTCAAAAATATATAACACAAAAACTATTATAATTATAATATTATTTTTTTTTGCTTTATATATAATTTAATTATGTGAATAGTAAAATAGAGAGATAATTAATCAAATGTATAGAATTCATTGTATAAAATGATAATTTGTATAGAAATACCATAATTTTAGTATCTCTAATTTTTAATTTAGATATATATAATATAATAAATTATAATATTAAAAATAACTCTCTCTTTTCCTATGCATGTATATGTTATAAATACATTACAAAAAAAAGTAAGTCAATCGAATGAATAGAATATCAGTTCTATTTTTTGTAGTGGATCTATATTTTTCCTATCTATTTATACACGAAATTGGCAAATTGCGTGTTATGTGCGGGATCCCCTTAAGACGTGACGATAAACAGTGTACTGCGTTCGTCACGGTACGCTTAACATCCAGTTATAGGTCAAATAGAGGCGTGATTTAAATATAAATACTACATGTAAACACGCCTAGAAACACGTGTCTCACAGAGCGATCGTAGTAATCTCAACGCGTCCTCGATGTACTATCTTTCACCTCGTGACGTCACTCACATCTCAGTATCTCGTGTGTATCTCGCGTGTGTTTAGTCACAAGTGTATTAGTTGTGTAATATGTGCGTCCCTCTAATTAATCATTCGAAGATATTTCGTTATAATTTATCATTATTAAACGATATATATATATATATATATATATATTTATATAACTAAAATTGCATATATTATAATTCAATATAACTAATCGTGCACATCTACATGATGTTTAGTATACAGCGGAAGCATGGCCTACAGATAAGTGTGCATTGATGCGAATATAAAGTTGACTTCAAAATATTGAACACTTTAATAAATTGAAGTAAATAATTAATTGTGAATTGTAATTTATTATTGATATATATATATAGTATTCTCACGATAACTGGACAACCCTATTGTATGCGTGATACATATGTTCTATGTTATATATATATATATATATATATATATATATATAAATATTATATATATATATTATATATATATATAAACATAGTCACTATAGTGGCCCCTAATATATACCTGTCAAATATAGATATTGTATGTTATTTATACTTCTACCATAGTTATATTGATTATAATCAGTGTAGTACATAACTATATATTATAATGTATACATGTTAATTCCACTCCCTCATCCTGAAGTACATATATATGATATCATTGATTTTATTATTAATAAAATACTATTAATTTTATATATTAGTTCTTCGTGGTCGCCTGTTGCTATGCATTCATTCTCATGTATAGATCATGATCTCAATGCAGTGATAAATTCAAAATACATTCACTAATTGCAACTAAGTAGTGTTACATCTACATTAAAATATCAACATTAATCTAGATATAAACATCTAAATCAAATTTTATAGAGAGGTAACATTTTCAAAAAAAGACTAACTATAATGTTCTTATAAAGGTATTCCGTATATAAGATTTTCTTATGAAAATATTTTTAATGTTGACAAGATTGAATTCCAACTAAATGTGTGAATAATTTTCTTATACAGATATTTTTCTTATATAGAGGTTTCAATGTATGCATACATGTGTGTAAATTGTACAATATTTATTGACGTTTTTATATTTTAGATATATTTATTTTATTTTATAGAAAATTAATGAATTGCAGTTATATATATATGCCTACGTGCGTGCGTTGATTCTTTGTTCGTGTCTATTATATAGACGCGAACGTGATACGTGGTTCGATAGAGCGTGACGACGTTACAGGAATGCATCTTGATGTGTATTGTGTGCTAGGCCGCTACAGTGCCCCCCCCCCAAATCGTCTAGCTCCGGGAGGTCGGCCGCGTCTTACTGATGGTAGATGCGTATCTTTCGTGACGTATGCCGGTTTCAGTCTGTCGACGGAGATGATATCTTTCTTCCCGTTCTTTTCTACGACGAAGTATTTGTCCTTCCTTCTATAACGGGACCATCGTACACTTTCTGAAAGGGTTAGCGGTGAACATCATTACGTATAAATATAAAATCACATGTGGTTAACAATGTGGGAAGTGATTTTCCTGGTTTGTTACCGTGGCACGATGTTTGTGTTGGTCGTATTAGTTTGAAGGTTTCTCGTAGCTCCTTTATGTAGTCACTTTAGTCTATATACTTGGTTTGTTGGTCGAAGAACTCACCGGGTAGTCGTAGCGTTGTTCCGTAAACTAACTCTGCGCCTGAGCAATTCAGGTCTTCTTTTGGAGCGGTTCTGAGTCCAAGCAATACTAAGGGCAATATGTCTACCAATTTATTGTTATTTAGTTTAGCCTTCAGACTGGCTTTCAGTTGGCGATGGAAGAGCTCTATTAGTCCATTACACTGTGGGTGGAAGGATGTAGTGTTATTGATTTTAATACTAAGCAGTGATGACAGTTCTTTCCAGAGGCTGGATATGAACTGTCTTCCTCTGTCTGACGTGATTTCCAATGAGATACCAAATCGCGATATCCATGATATCAGAGCTCTCGTTCTGTCTTCGGCTGTCCTTCATTGGTATGGCTTCAGACCATCGTGTGTATCTATCTATGATCGTGAATAAGTATTTGTTCTCTTTAGATGTCGGAAGGGGACCTACAATGTCTACGTGGATGTTAGTAAAGCGATGTGATGGTGTTAGGAATTATTTTAACGGGGTTTTTACATGTTTGTCAACTTTGGACTGTTGGCAAGGTAAACATTCCTTGGACCATTGTATAGCATCTCTCTTGATGTTGTGCCACACGAATCTTTCTAATAGTAGACATCGGGTCGTTTTTCTACCTGGGTGGGATAAATTGTGTATTAAATTGAATACTTTCCTTTTTAAACTTTCTGGGATTATAGGTCGTGGATGATCCCTGCTTGTTTCACAATATATGTCATTTCTTATTTCAGTTGTATTCGGGTGTTTCTTAATGAAGTCTAGTACCTCTTCGTCATTCTTCTGTTCCAATTTCAGTACGGCATATATGTCTTCAGATAACTTCTCTATGCCATTTATGGTTATTCTGGAGAGTGCGTCAGCCACATGATTAGATGTACCTGATATATGTCTTATATCATTTGTTAACTCTGCGATGTAGGATAGATGTCTAGACTGTCTCGGTGATTTTTCAGCCAGGATTAATGGTTTATGATTAGTGTTAACGTGGAAAGTTCTTCCTTCTAGGAAGAATCTGAAATGTCGGATAGTTTCAAATATCGCTAAAAGTTCGCGGTCATATGTACTGTAACGTGTTTGGGCTAGGTTTAATTTCCTGGAGAAGAAGGAAATTGGTTTTGTGATGTCTTCTATTTCTTGTTCGAGAGCGGCTCCAATAGCTATATCTGATGCGTCGACAGTTATCTACAATGGAGAAGTAGTTGATGGATGTACTAACATTGTTGAGTTTGTGAGTGCGAGTTTAGATTTTATAAATGCCTCGGACGTTTCGGTAGTCCATTCTAGAAGTTTCGGTCCTTTTATTAGGTCGTATAGCGGTTTGATAATTTTGGCCATCTTGGGTATGAAACGGTGGTAACAATTCATCATACCTATGAATTTGTGTAGCTCTTTGATGGTAGATGGTTTCGGGTAGTTATTTATAGACGATATCTTATTTTCTGCTGGTCTAATTCCGTGTTTGTCGATATAATGACCTAAAAAGTTAATTTCATTAGTAGTGAAAATACACTTACTTTTGTTGAGGGTTAAGACATTTTCTTTCAGGATAGTGCAGACTCTGCGGATGTGGCGTCGGTGTTCTTTCTCGGATGTGCTGGCTATTAAAATATCATCAAGGTATACAAAAACAAAGTCTAGGTCTCGGATGATATTATCCATCATACGTTGGAATGTTTGAGCCGAGCTTCTGAGACCGAATGGCATTTTTATATACTCGAATAACCCAAAAGGTGTTATAACCGCTGTTGTAGGGATATATGATGGGTTAATTGGTACTTGGTAGTACCCTTTAGCTAGATCCATTTTCGAAAAGATAATTTTGTTTCTCAGGTTTATGGAAAAGTCCTGAATGTGGGGAACTGGATACCTTCTTGAATGGTTTGGTTGTTTGGCAATTTACGATAATCGCCGCATGGCCGATACTCACCTGATTCCTTGAGGACCATGTGTAGAAGGAAGAACCAAGGGCTGTTTGATCTTCTGATAATCTGCATTTCTTCTAGTTTTCTGAACTCCTTCTTTGCAGCTGCTAGTTTATCTGTAGATAGTCTTCTTACTTTTGAATGGCAAGGGTAGCCGTTAGTTTCTATAAAGTGTGTTACTGAGTGCTTTTGTGAGTTCTCAGGGTTAAATGTTAGTATTTCAGGAAATTCATTGATAATGTCGTGAAAGGTTGTGTTTGAATTTTTGGATATAGAATGTAGAGCTAGTGATGGTTGACTAGTCTTAAATAACGGTTCTATTTTAGAGTTATTTAAGTTAATGAGTTTTTTCCCTACAATATCGATAGCGTAGTGGTGTTTTAAGAATAAATCGTTGCCTAGTATAGGTTTTTTTACGTCTGCTAATAAAATATAAACTCCCATTGCATTTTGTTTCCTCCGATTGTGATGTCGATCTTCTTTGTTCCGAAGGTGGCAATGACAGAGCCGTTAGCTGCAGCTAAACCTGCCGTATTTGTTCATTTCCTCTCGTTTCTTGTAGCTGGAAAAACGCTGACTTCAGCTCCCGTATCGATTAGATATCTATTATTCATGCAGGTATCCTGTAAATATAAGAGATTGGTATAGCCGGGATACAAATGTTATTGAGTTCCCGGCTTATTAGTTTCCCTGGTATGAGCAAGGTTTGCGGCACTTAGTGGCCTTATTACCGAACTTACTGTGGTAGTAACAGAGTCCGATTTCCTCTGTTCCTGTAGAATGGGTTTCTCTTCTTATAATGTTTACCGAATCGAATTTGATCATGGCATCAGCGCGTTCTGCTAGGGTATCTAGTTATATGTCATTAGCTAAACCTGCTAGTATTTGTCGTGTGGATATCGGTAGTTGTTCTAGGAATAACTCTTTGAATAATTCTGTCTGCTGTTGACCGTCGTTTAGTCGTCGCATTGAATTTAATAATTCTGTGGGTTTTCTGTCTCCTAGGCCGTTCATATTTAGTAATTCTCGGGCTTTCTCTCGGGGAGATAGTTCTAAAAGTCTTATTAGATTTTGTTTAAGGTTATCATACTTACCCTCGGAAGGAGGGTTAGTAATAATGTGTATGAATTTTGACACGATGGATTCATTCAATGAGGCGATTATATGGTGATATTTATTATTATCATTTGTTATGCGTGAATTAATAAATTGAGATTCTACAATAACGAACCAACTAGCGACGTTGTTTTCCCAGATTTGTGGTAGTTTGATTGCGATCGTTGATATACTGGGTTGTGTTGTTGTGGTCGTATTGTTCGGGTTCTCGGTTGTGTTCATCGTTGTCAAAAACTTGTCGGGGTCACCAATGTAGGATTCTAGTTAGATTCTACTTAATAGATTACGTATAGTAACAATGAACAACATGATGTATTAACTTGTGGTGAGATAGTAATAACGTAGTTATATATAGGTGGACGCACGCACGTAGGCGTGCGTTGATTCTTTGTTCGTGTCTATTATATAGACGCGAACGCGATACGTGGTTCGATAGAGCGTGACGACGTTACAGGAATGCATATTGATGTGTATTGTGTGCTAGGCCGCTACAGTGTAATTAATAAAATATGTAAACTATTAAAATATTATAAATTTCATTATTGTATATGTTACATTTTAACGATACTTAATATGAATCTAATAATTTTTTTAATTTCATTCAAATTAAATCAAATTAAATATAATAATTTATTCAATTAGTTTTTATAAAATTTCATTATATTGAATAATGTTTATAAAAATGAAATTTAAATTAAAAATAAATTCAACATATATATATATTCTATTAAATAACTAAATATATTTAATAATTATCAATTAATTAAAGTTACGTTATTTATAAGAACAATTGCATGTTTCAAAAAAAAATAAAGTTTGTCTGGAAAATCAAGTTTTTTTGTTGACCTTTTTAGTAAACAAATAAATAAACAAATTAATTGATTTTGAATTACATTTAATATATATATATATATATATATATATATATATTATATAAAATAAATAAATAATAGATACTAATCAATAACTTGATACCTATATTCCTATATCAAATAAAGATATATGTATACAATTAATGAATTTTCCATAATAATGATTAATTTAATTAAATGTAAAATATGTTAATATAATTTAATATAGTCTGGCAAATAAGTAGTAAATGTAAGTGTTATACATTGATTAAATATGCATGTATTATAAACTTAATCTTCAGATTATTATAACATATATCCACAAAATTCAATAAAAAAAAGTTAAATTATATCAGCTTTATTATTATTTAATATTTATCTATTATTATTTACATTTGTGTATTACCATAATATAATTGCGTTATACGGTTATAAAAATGAATTATAAATGTATCACTTATTATTTATGCGAATTATATGATATTTAATGTTTATTAATTGGTCTTGAATTTATTCATTTTTTTTATTAATTGATTAGTTTGTAATATATTAAATAGATTTATTATGAAATTAACAATCATCTTATTTGTTGTTATTTATTACCTTATGAATATTAATTTACAATGAAAACAATACATTAATGTTATGTTGTATTGTCATATACTTAATTAATTATAAAATGTAATTTTCATATATTTTATTGAAATTTCAAATACGCAAAAATAATATTGCTAAGCGGATTTCACACTGCTTCGAATAGTATGAGACGATATCACGGAATGACTATAATCTCACTAGACAAAGATATATATGAAAAGCCGATGCTTTTCATATACTTTGAAAAGGTGACATTTTAAAATGATACATATATGAGTGTGGTAATAATAGTAACAATAACATAAATATTAATAATATAGCTCATAATCACCCTGAATATCGCCGGCGATAGGTTGATTGTTGTTTATAAAATATAAAGTTATTAATATAAATATTATATATATAAATAAATATATACGAAATTAAATAATGTAATGGTTTTGTGGGATTTTTTACGCGAAGGTGGTATTCGTAAAGTTGTGTCGTCTCCTAATATCGATATTTACGTCATTAACGGGGGGTAAAACTTCGTGTCCATGGTAACGGTAGTCGTATTCAGCAGGCTGGCAGCCTTTCGTTAGTTTCATGTCGAATTCGTTGAATAGACTAAGTATGTACCATTTCAGTTGGACGGTAGCCATTCTTTTACCGGGACAAAGGGTGCCGAAAGGTAGTAATGGTTGTTTAACTCGTTCTCCATCTTTGAAGAATTCGGCATCCACGAAACGGTCATATTTGTATTCCTATAATTATAATATATATTTAATTCACTGGTTGATAAATAAATCATTGTAATGGATATAATACTTAAAAATAAATATATTAAATAGGTAAAATATAAGATAAATAGGTATTTAATAATGTAATCTTTATAAGGACATTTATATTCATTTTTTAAATTCGCTATTTTTAATTAATCTAGAGAATTTATATACAATTTATATAACTATACGAATATATAACAATATGAACTTTTTTAAGATACATAATTATACATAACTAATTAAATATAACTAATATAAACATAATAAATATAAATATAGTATAATTCTAACCATAGGATCTTCGAATATTTCTTTATCTTTGTGCATTGCTGGTGGGTAGATAGCGATGCGATCACCAGATCTGATGATGTATTTCTCCCCGACGCTATCCGTGAATTCAGTATCACGTACTACGTGGCGAGCCAGGAATACTCCAGAAGCCATTCGAAATGTTTCCTTCACTACGCTATCTGTTGGAATAGTATAATGGTTAGTTCTATATTTAATTTAGTTAAAAAAAATATATATATATATATATATATATATATATAGTTGTGCATTTCGTATATTTGTTTATTGTAATACAAGATTTGCTGAGAAAACACGACAAAGCGAAATTCAATCAACATAATAAATACGTTTATTAGCATCTGGCTCGACAATTAAAAATCTATTAATAGAAAAAAAACCTATTTTTAAAATGGTCATTTTAACTAACTTTAAATATTATACCGTTATAATATACGTTTAATATAATCATTACAAACCTAGTATTGGTAATTGTTCGACATCTTTTAGACCAAATGTTGACATTTCTGTTTCATAATCTAAATGAGTGTCTACTGCTTCTTTAATCTCGTTATAAAGGGCATCTTTTGCTCCCTTTTTATCTGCTAAAACATGGTTAACTGCCCAGAAAGCTAAACGAAATGTATTGTAGTTCACGTGCAGGAATACCAAATTGTGTCCCTGGATATCAGTTTCCGTCTGATTCTTATCTTGCATGAAGGTGATTGCGTTCTTGATGTAGTCACAGGTATCGGATCTAGATAGCAGGGTATCTGCAGAAGGTTGGCTCACCATTTGAGATAAAGCTTGTTTTGCTTTGGGCATCAGCCAAATAGGTATTCCCAACCACAAATAGTTGAAATAGTGATGAAATATTTCAAAATTATCGTATATATTAGAAGGCGTCCAAATAGACTTTTTGATGTCTCCAGATGCATTGTTTTCTCCTCTACCAAATATCGAATAGAATAATGACTCGAAAACAGTATCTGCTGACATTTTTCGAATACCTATCTTGTACCATTCATCGCTTCCAGGACAGATATTATTCAACGATAGTTTCAAATTCTTATCAAAGGTTGAGACACCTTTGATGAGATTATCACCTCGAACCGTTTTTGCCGTATTCTTAATAATTGCTTCTGAGTGCCGCATAACGAATCCGAATACATTTTTGTTCACCTGCTGTTGAATGACGTTGAAGCTGAATGCTCTTTCCTGACTGAGAGCCTCCACCGAGTGTGGGTCCATTACGATAGTTAGATACTGGTTAACCAAACGAATGGTGAAAACGCGACCGTAGGTTTCTCTGCACTGTTGTAGGAACGTGACGGCTTGAGTGTTGAAGTCGTTCGCAGAACCCCATAGCCAATGGGAAGCTTTTACAACAGGTGGTTCCATAAATAATCTGTGAGGTGGGACATATTTATAAAATAAATAATATAATAATATATAAAGTATGCATTTATATTATTAAATGTAATAACTATAACATTAGTATATTTTTAACTATAGTAATATAGTATAGTTAAAAATATATATATAAAAAATTATATCTAAACTATAGTTACTAAAATATTATATATATATATATATATATATATATATATATATATATTATTTATATAATATATATATACATTCTAACCTTGTTCTAGATAAAAGCGACTTGACTTTTTTTAAGAATATAATCAATGTTACAATGCTCATTAGCACCCATGTTAACATAGAGATATACATAGTTATTCTGATTTCTTGGAGTGGTAAATTAATATATCTTGTTCTTGAATTATTGTATATGCTGAAATTTAACAATGTAGATTTAACTTTGGCAATATTAGTCACAATATCATATGTATTAATGTAATTCTAATAATGATATATTTAATATTGCTTGAATATATATACTACTTCGCTATTAACACGCCCATAATTACAACCAATAGGAAATAGGGCGTTTTTAATTTAAACTAAAAATAATTATTATATATACATACATAAACACCGCACAGTGTGCGATGCACACATACACAAATACACACACGTGCACACACACATACATATATATATATATATACACGCACACAAACATATACATATACATGTATGTTCACACATATATACATATACATATATACATACACACAAGTACATGTGATTATGTATGCACATACACATGTATGTGTGAGTATTTGTGTATGCATTTTAATAATATACTATACACAGACTTATAACAATATACATATATACATTTTTAATTATTATAATATTATGAAACTTAACAAATGTAAATATATAATCCTCTATATATGAAGTTTTCTATATATAAATTCCCTATAGGGAAGTTAGTTTTTAAAGTATATTACACATAGACTTATACTTTATATGTATATTTAAATATAAATATAAATAGAATATATATAACTAAATAAGTACTCATTATTTATTACGTAATATTTAATTAATTATAATATAAATATAAAATTTCTTTTTATCAAAAACATATTATTTATTTAATTACATATTATATATATATATATATATATATATATATATATATATATATATATATATTATATATATATATTATAATAACTTAGATTACTTTGTATACAATTATATATTAATCTTATTACTATATACAATATGGATTACTATTTATAAGGCCACAATAAATAAATATTTTAATATAATTAAATAAGAAATAAACACACATGTATATATATATATATTTCATTCAAGATGATTTATAAAAAAATACACAATGTAAATATATATTTCAATTATAAAATATTCATTTACCAAGGTAATGAAATTATCCAAGATAATTCCATGAAATAAATTTCTATAAATATGTATTTAAAATGGAAAATTTATATAATTTTTTCATCATTTTAAATTTTTTAAAATTAAATGTGAAATTTCATGTTATTATTTATAAAATAATGCATACATAAAATTAATATTAAAATTAACATTCAATACAGGTACATATAACAATAAGTATATATATATATATATATATATATATATATATACAGTAAAACCTCTCTATAAGAAACCTCTTTATAAGAAAAACCTCTCTATAAGAAAATTGTTCATACATTTGGTTGGAATTCAACCTTTTCCACATTAAAAAACCTCTTTATAAGAAAATCTTATAAGAAAAATATAAGTAAAATCTCTTTATAAGAAACTTACTGTATACAAAATATAAGAAATATAAAAAATAATTATATAAAAATAGAAGTATTGTATACAATATATATATTGATAACATTTAAGAAATTAAGTATTATATTAAATTTTTTTTTTCTTACAAATATTTTATATTACATAAATAGTTCGAAATGAAATAAAATTAATTAATAATTGTTATTGTATATCCATATATTTATTAAAATTTATTCAAATTAATTAATAAATATTATTATATCCTTAATATCCTTAATACAATGTATTGATGATACAATTTATTATATTATACAATTAATTGTTAAATAATAGATTATTATAATATTCATTATATTATATTCATCAATGATGATTCATAATTTATAATTGCTAATGTAAATCAATTAAAATGTCATTATGTATTAACATATGTTAACATATGTTTAAGCGCAAACAATACAGTATACAGTTTAAATCTAATACAATTAGAGAAGTTGATAAAGGTTTACTGAACAATCAATAACTATGTAAGATACATGATATTTCTCAATCTTTATTATCAAAATCATTGGAAAAGTAAAAACCTCTTTATAAGAAAACCTCCCTATAAGAAAAAAATTACTGAAAAAAAATAGTTTCTTATAGAGAGGTGTTACTGTATATATATATATATATATATATATATATATATATATATATATATATATATATACTTAAACAGGTACATTGTATACAATGACGTATACGTCGTACATACCTAAAAATAAGAACACACACAAACACACACACATACAGACTCATAAATACACACACACATATATATATATATATATATATATATATATATATATACAAGCTGGCTTCGTCCCGGCTTCGCTCGGGTGATGGTTTTTCCGTTGTGTATTATTTTATTAATTTTATAGTATTTATATTTTTGCTATATATATTACTTACACGCTATTTAATTATTTAATCTCCTCATATCTCACGCAAATATTACTATTCCTCAATCCTCATCAATCTTCCATTATCATCAATATACCCCTATATTGTTGTTTAGATCAATAATCCTTACAATATATAACCCAAGTATTCGAATTCATTCTTCTACTCCCTAATACCAACACTTACTTCAATTGTTCCAATTTAACAATTGCAACTTTTATCGCATACTGTTGGTATTGTTTCATCTATATATCTGTTTATTTGGTACAATGATATTCATTTACATATCTTAGAAACCATGCTTCTTCTCTTCTCATTACCCTTATTCTCATTTCATTATAGCTCTGAATAGGTTGAATTAACCCAATCTAACCACAACAGTGAACATATACTTTTATGGTTTACTCGGGAAGTAATGCAGCTAAAAAAAACCTACACAAATTAAAACTTAACCCAATCTAACCAAAAGAGTGAACATATACTTTTATGGTTTACTCGGGAAGTAATGCAGCTAAAAAAAACCTACACAAATTAAAACTTAACCCAACCTAACCACAACATTGAAAATTTACTTGTATAGGCTCAATCGGGAAGTAATGCCGCTAAAAAAAACCTACAAATATTAAAACTTAAGCCAACCTAACCACAACAGTAAACATATACTTTTATATGTTCACTCGGGAAGTAATACAGCTAAAAAAACCTACAAATATTAAAACTTAACACAACCTAACCACAACAGTAAAAATAACAATATAAATAAATATGCTTTTATAGGTTCACTTGGGAAGTAATGCCGCTAAAAAAAACCTACAAATATTAAAACTTAACCCAACCTAACCACAACAGTAAACATATACTTTTATAGGTTCACTCGGGAAGTAATACAGCTAAAAAAACCTACAAATATTATAACTTAACCCAACCTAACCTCAACAGTTAAAATAACAATATAAATAAATATTCTTTTATAGGTTCACTTGGGAAGTAATGCCGCTAAAAAAAACCTACAAAAATTAAAACTTAACCCAACCTAATCACAATAGTGAACATATACTTTTATAGGTTCACTCTGGAAGTAATGCAGCTAAAAAAAACCTACAAATATTAAAACTTAACCTAACCTAACGACAACAGTAAAAATAACAATACAAATAAATATGCTTTTATCTAACCTAACGACAACAGTGAACATTTACTTTAATAGGTTCAATCGGGAAGTTATGCAGCTAAAAAAACATACAACAATTAAAACTTAACCAAACTTAACCAAACCTAACCACAAAAGTGAAAATATACCTTTATAGGTTCACTCGGGAAGTTATGCAGCTAAAAAAAACCTACACAAATTAAAACTTAACCCAACCTAACCACAACAGTGAAAATATACTTTTATAGGTTCACTCGGGAAGTAATGCAGCTAAAAAAAACCTACACAAATTAAAACTTAACCCAACCTAACCACAACAGTGAAAATATACTTTTATAGGTTCACTCGGGAAGTAATACATCTAAAAAAACTACAAAAATTAAAACTTAACCCAACCTAACCATAACAGTGAACATATACTTTTATAGGCTCACTCGGGAAGTAATGCAGCTAAAAAATCCAGCTTAACGTACTATCACGTTCCAGTTTAACGTACTATCACGTTCCAGTTTAACGTACTATCATGTTCCATCATAACGTACTATCACGTTCCAGCATAACGTACTATCACGTTCCAGATTCCTGAATATATATATATATATATATATATATATATAAATTAAAATGCTACATCCCGGGTATGACCTTAAAACATACTCGAGCTTTTGTTATACATTATATATACTTAGAAATGAATACTTGAAAAATATAAAATTAAATATCTCTCGATTATAGTTATCGATAGTTTAGATGTCCTCTTCAACATTTTACATATTTAATATTTATTTTAATTAATTAATAATAATATTTATTTGTTACCCTTAGTTACAATCTTAAATATAAATGTATGTGTAAACATTGTAAACAAAAAATATAAATATACTGTTTATAATACAATTTGTTATGATTTATTTACCATACTTAAATCTATTTTTATTTCTGAAACGTATTTATATTTACTCCATATAATATTATATAATCCTATGTAGATAATATACTGTATGAGAACACCCATATATAGTAACATAATTTTAATTTAACATACTAATTATTCTCATTACACGATAAAGTATTGACACATAAAATACGAATAATAACTCAATTTTACTCATCCGTGAATTTTTTCCTCATTATACGGGTAAGGAGATTCCGATGCAATTAATTTTATTTCGAAATTCCATCCGGAAGTACGATTTCGTAAAAACGTGCAATTTATTCGAAATTAAAGAAATTCATTTTTATAATAATTGTTTTAATAAAACAGTCGGCAAATTAATTACTTGTTAGCGATCGACCAAAATTAAATCGTTATTTTATCGTAAAAAGCACACGTTTTACCCCGTAACTAAGCGAGTGTTGGTGATTTTGTAAATTTACAAAAACCATCAAATCCGCCGGGTCCGCCAGAATACGATAACGTTTTCAGTTTAGCTCTCCGATGCACAGTTTTCGAGATCATTCAAAGAATACATATAAACAAACAAACATATATATATACAAATATATATATATTTATTTAAAGAGACCTTCTTTTATATAGGAGATATACGAATATTATATTATATAAAATAGTATGTTTGGGTATTATTTAAATAATAGATAGAACGTGTAATCTTCTTGAAATTACATAGTGTTTATTTAATAAATTTATAATTGTACGTTATATAATTTATTTTAACTTTATAATTATCTCACTGGTAATATCTTAGAAAAGTATACAAGTTAAAAAATATCAATATTATGATATTCATGTAATCACTGTACTACATGTTTTTAAACGTATTACAATTACGTCATACTCCCCATTTAGTAATATAGATCTGCGTAATGCCCGCAGGCACACGTGATCTTGTACTATGTATACCCAGATGTGAATTACATTCATGAATCTCGTATCATGAATCATACTTCAAGTGCGTGATTCATGAATGAATGAATGACTTAAGCCACGCCCATGGATCATTCATTAATTTACTACGATCATATTACGGAAACTATATACATATATGAATGGGGAATTAACAAATTAAAAACACAGTAAATATATAAAATACTACTTTAATACATTATATATATATCCACTTTTAAGTGTATCGATACTTATAAATCTATAGATACTTATAAATATACTCTCCCTGGTATATTTATTAATAATATATATTATAATAATTATAATGTTAATATAATAATAATATTATATTACATGTATCCGTATTTCAAACTATAAATGTATATAATATATTAAAAAATTCTATTAACCCATGTGATAATTAGTTATTAAGATTAATATAATATTATTAGATATATATATTATTAGATTATATATATATATATATATTTTTAAATGTTAACGTTGTGCATTGTTATGTAATATGTGTATGTCAAACCATCTACATAAGTACATATAAAATATATATATATATATATATACTAAACTATATATAAGTTATATAATATATAGTAGGTAGTAGTAGTAGTAGTAGTAGTAGTAGTAGTTACCTGTCTATGGGTGTGTTTTGGTCAACCACAGGTGTATGAGAAATTCGTATTCACTGCATGTAAAAATCCAACTGTTACAAAACACGTCTGGTTGTGCTATTTATTCGTACCACAGCACTTGCCATCTGCGCAACACTAGTGGATCATAGATCCAGAGAGAACTTTCTCTATCGCTATGCTTTGAACGCACGCATAATAAACTCCGCCCATGAAATGAATCATAAAATACGTCACAATTGTGACGTTATTGCTATTTTTAGATATGCGCGAATTTATTTATCAAAAATTAAATTGAAGTTATGTATGTGAGCGTGTATGTATCATCGATATAAAGAAAGTGGATAAGCAATTGATGCACGCAATGCATGTAAAAGATATACACGTGAATGACACTTTTATCGATAAATTAACAAAATGGTATCAGTGATTTTGATTGGATATTAGTCATATTATATATGTCAAATATTGAAACAGTAGTCTTTTCGTCGAAATAGATTAAAGTGACTTCTATCTATATCAATGGATTTAAATTATAAATATCAATAAAATCAATAAAATAGTATTATATCTTCAATTTAAATACACAAAATTACGAGGAATGTTGATATTATGTATTTTAAATATATAATTTTATTTTTAGTATCGATAGTATATTAAAATTGGTAGTGATTATCAATATATATATGATAAATACATATTATTATAAATAAAAAGTAGTGGGCCAGATAGTGGGTTTCGACTGCAGCGCTCGTAGCGGAATGTGCCATACACTACAGTCAATTGCTTATCCACTTTCTTTATATCGATGGTATGTATGCGTGTATGTATGTATGTATGTATGTATGTATACATATATGTATGTATGTATGTATGTATGTATGTATGTATGTATGTATGTATGTATGTATGTATGTATGTATGTATGTATGTATGTATGTATACATCATATATGTATATATATATATATATATATAATAATAATATATATATATATATAAATATATTATTATTATATATATATATATATAATATAATAATAATATATATATATATTATTATAACTCTACATCCCCACAAGATCCATTACCGCTTCCTTTAATGAAAATAATAGCACCGTCAATATCCATTCCATTAACTACCATTTTTAAAAACTCACTAACTACTGGAATAGTTTCCCCTGAATATAAACATGCAATAATTACACCCATACTTAAAAAACATAAACATGACATAAATGACTTGAAAAACTATCGCCCAATATCACAACTTCCTACTATATCTAAATTACTAGAACGAGTAGTTACTATACAATTGAAAGATTTTTTATATTCTAACAATTTAATAGAAACTACCAAAGTGCATACAGAACAAATCATAGCACCGAGACAACCGTAATTGATGTCTTAGATAGTATTATTACATCCCTTGATAATAATAATCATACCCAACTACTTCTTCTCGACCTTTCAGCAGATTTTTACACTCTAGACCACGATATTCTAAAAATAGATTAATAGAAATAGGAATAGGATGATAGGATGATAGATTGGATGATGTTCTTTGTATCTAACCGTACGTTTACTGTAAAAATAGGAAAGGAATATTCTAATTATAACTCATTTGATACAGGTGTTCCCCAAGGATCTGTACTTGGGCCACTACTATTTATCATATATATTATACCACTTTCTAATGTTATCAGACATTTTAGGCATGTTAAGTACCATTTATATGCAGATGACATTCTATTACCCAATCAACCAAACGCGTTGCGCGTCAACGTAAATATATAACAACGTTCCACCAGTGTATATATTATGGGTCAAATATATACTTTGGATATAATTATTTTATTTATGCAATATATGTTCCAATTTTGTATATGTTGTAGGTCAAATAAACACTTTGGATATGATTATTTTATGTATTCAATGTATGTTCCAATTTTGTATATTTTATAGGTCAAATAAACACTTTGGATATCATTAATTTATGTATTCAATATATATTCAAATTTGTATATTAATATATACAATTGTATAAGTCAAATAAATACATTGGATATTACAACAGCGATATCTATTGTGAAATATTATATTTTATAAAATATATTTCTTATCAATACGAATTATTATTAATAGAATTATATATATATATATATATATATATATATATATATATATATATATATATATATATATATATATATATATATACCATCTATTAGTGTTAATTTATACACTTATTTATGTTTAATATTTCTATGCTTTATTTCACATCCCACATTAAAGTACTAATGCACTAATGAACTAATTAGTTCATTAGTTTGTAAATATACATTATTATAATGGAATATGTATATAAGATATAATTATGTAAAATAACTATAAATAATATGATTAATACGCAATAGATATTAGATATTTTCTAATTTTTCTACTACATATCTATAAATAAAGGTGCATAGCATTCCACGAATGTATTATTCAATTCAATTCAATTCAATTTATTTTAAAGACTCTTTGTGCCATAGCAATCAATCGTCTAAAGTAAAAACAAAAAACAATATAACGGAACATAAACGAAAATAATAAACTAATAATAATATAAATAGGAATACAGAAAGTACTCAACATTAATATAAATTGTAAATAAAATTGTAGATATTGATAGATAGTGATAACAAAAAATGATCAGGGAAATGCAATAGTAAATAGATATGTTTTAATAGAGATTTAAAAGAGGTGGTGGATTGAGTGGAGCGTAGATTATGTGGTAGTTTATTCCATAGATAAGGGGCCGATATGTGCCATGCACGAATATTAGTTGCATGTAGATTAAGCTTAGAGGGTAGATGTAGAAGGTAAGAAGTAGTTGAACGGAGATATATAGTGTGAGTAGGAATAGAGATTAAGGAAGATAGATATTCAGGTCGGTATATCATACATGTCGTAAATACTGTATGAAATGAAGCGTTACGAAAAGTCACGCTAATTTCGTCACCCACCACACCCAGTGCCCAGGTAAGTGTGTTCATCGATATAAAGAAAGTGACTTTCTTTATATCGATGAGTGTGTTATTGTGGAAATTGTGTTTAGCGCGAAAATTGATATTAATGGTATTGATTAATTACTTCATTATTTGCTAATTCTTCATATGTATTAAACTTCCTATATTGACAATTTATCAATATTTAGATTGTTTATCGTATATTACAAGTTGATTTAATAAGGTAATATAAAAATAGTATTGTTAAATATAAAAATATATACATATATAATTGATAGGTATTATACTTTATCATAGAAATAGAGAAAAGCTCTCTAGCTCTATGTCCTTTATGCATAATTATATATTAATAGTATGGGATGTACTAACACGCAGTTGTAATCCAGTTGTAATTTTATAATATTTATTTGTATATAATATACTTAATTTTATACTTTGATACTATAGTATAGTATAGTATAGTATAGTATATATATATATATATATATATATATATATATATATATATATATATATAATAATAATAATACTCAGAGTTGGCTTAAAAGCCTAGATGAATTAAAAAGCAAAAGCTTGTCTGGTCATTCACCTATTTACGAAATTACGAGAAGTATATTAGTAAACGATAATATATAAATAAAATATATATATAAAAATATATAAAAATAAGATTTTATTAAAAATGTATTACATAAAGTGTATATAATATAAAATATTACAAACAATCAATCTATAATACTATTAAATTAAATATAAATGAAATAAACATAATTTTTTTTAAAATAAACACAAATTTAAAAAAATTTAAAACAATACTAGATATAAGGCTGCTATTAAGTACAACAAAGGATAATACCATTTCCACCGAGTATACCCAGGATTCGTAGAACATCAACTTTCAGGTAAGGGTGCTCCAAATCCTATATCATTAGGGATTACACCATTGCCAGAGGTGTTAACGCTGATATCCTTATTCCCCGATGCATACTATACATCTCTAATACACCCAATGACTCAAGCATATCCAATCATGTACCCAAACACACCCACATACACTAATATATACTAATATATGATAAAACAAAAAAACAAAAATTATACATTATAATGATAAATATAAAAATTATATAAATTAAATTAGAAATTAAAAAAAAGAAAATAATTAATAGTACACTACAATAATTTTAAAATAATATTAAATAATATTTCTCGTAATCTCTCTCATCATGTATAAAACATAAATATAAATTGTAAAATACTAGATAACTTATAATAACAAATAGTAAGTAACATAATGCATAACTGTAATATATCCTACATATATATAATATTATATAAATTAATATATAATATACATGGAATAAAAATAAATCATAGATATATAGAAAACATATAATATATAGAATAAATCAAGAAAAATATTACCATAATAAAAAAATAATAAAAGAAACATTTTTTTTAAATCAAAAAAAAAAAAAAAAGAAAATTATATATGTATCAATAGAAATATTATAATGCATGCCACCTAAAAAAAGCGAATATTATTTAATTATAAAAAATGTAATTAAAAGAAATATTAAAATGTTATAAATAAAATGATATCTTTAGTTATAGTTGTATAAAAGTAAAAGTAAAAGTAAAAGTTCATAATATGTAATGTAAAAATGTATGTGTAATTATATAAAATATATATCATTAGTCAATTAGACGAAAATGATGTAAAAATGTATGTGTAATTATATAAAATATATAGCATTAGTCAATTAGATGAAAATGATAATAAAGTAGAATAAAAGTAAGTGTATATACAAAATATAATATAATAATTTTTTAATTTGTAAAATTTAACATTAGTCAATAAAATAAAATTGTTAATAAAAGTATATCATTAGTCTTTATAAAACTTATTACATATTTTTTATAATTTTTTATAAATTTATTTGGATTATTATTGTATTTCAGATTTATGTTTAGGTTATTCCATAATTGTGGTCCAACATTAGTCAAACAAAAAGCTGTTCTGACTTTTATTCTATAAAATAGATTTTTATTATAAGTTTTTATTTTATATAATTTCTGTAAATGTATAGGCAACATTTTATTAATTGCCCTGTTCATAAATTTAGCTGTATTATATTTCACAATATCACTAAATTTTAAAATGTTGAATGTTGAATGCAATTTATTATAATTAGAATTATTATACTGTGTACCTAATATGCATTTTAACGCTCGTTTTTGTATAATAGTTATTTTTAATAAACTAGACACAAAAGTATTTCCCCATATATGAACACAATAATTTAGGTGTGAATAAAAAAAAGAATTATATAGTAAAATTAATGTTTTTATATCGAATTTATGTTTTACTTTATTTAAAATAGCAATTGCTCTACAAAGTTTTGTTGCTACATAATTTATTTGTTTTTTCCAATTAAGCTTGTCGTCAATATATACACCTAAACATTTTATATCAGTTACTTGTTTTAATTTAATATTATTAATATATAAATATAAGTTTATATTTTCATTTTTATTTCTGATATTAAAAATTAAAAAAAAGTAAGACATTAGTTTTATTGATATTTATAGATAATTTATTTATACTAAGCTATTTATATATATATATATATTTATATATATATGTATATTCACATGCACAGATACACACACAAACACACACACATGTATTATTAGATATACATAGATATTATATAGTTGTTCTACCACATATATATAAATAGATGTGCATAGCTTAACACGATTGTATTATAGCATACATGTTGTGATAATGTGTGAAATGAATATATATATATACTGAATTATCAAAATATAATTCTGAATTTGATAATGAATTATCGAATTGTGCTAATACTATTTACGCCTGGCTTACCAATAATAAACTATCGCTAAATACTCATAAATCTGAATTGTTGAATTTCCCAGTAACTATTCCAACTTTCCACAGATATTCATCAATAATAATGAAATAACCCCAAGCACGTCAATCAGATACTTAGGGGTCATAATCGATGACCAAGTAAATATGAATCGACATGTAAGTAGCATGTGTAAAAAAGCTAACTACGAACTGTACAAAATACGAAAGATACGTCATTACTTAAATAAAAGAGCTACTATAGTATTGTATACTATTATATACAATTCTAACTAATTCATTGGTTTTCTCCTCTTTAATCTACTTTAATACCTATCGATAGAATTATTAGATCGGCAGTTAGGAATATATATCGACAACCTAGACACGACCACTCAAGTATTACTTTGAAAATGAAAGACAGCAGAATCTTGAATGCCTCAGACCGTGCAGAATAAAGAATACTGAACATTACTCATCGAACGTTGACCCATAATCATCATACGTATATTAGATCACATCTAAAGTTCGTAGTTCATAATAGATCATTACGATCTAATATTGATACTCGACAACTTAAAGTCACTATACCAAAGCTGAAACGTACCGCGAAACGGGCATATTGTTATATTTCTCCAACTAAATGGAATGCTTTACCACTAAATTGTCGTCTTGTTATAAACCCTGTTGCGTTCAAAATACGTGTAAAACAGTATTTAATCGATAGAAATTAAATTGTTTATTTATTTATTTTATTCTATTCTGTCTTTCATACACTTATCAGAACACTCTAATGTGTTATGAAATGAGTGTTTAAATAAAACGTTTTGATTTGATTTGATTTGATTTAGTAGTAGTAGTAGTAGTAGTAGTAGTAGTAGTAGTACTAGTAGTAGTAGTAGTAGTAGTAGTAGTAGTAGTAGTAGTAGTAGTAGTAGTAGTAGTAGTAGTAGTAGTAGTAGTAGTAGTAGTAGTAGTAGTAGTAGTAGTAGTAGTAGTAGTAGTAGTAGTAGTAGTAGTAGTAGTAGTAGTAGTAGTAGTAGTAGTAGTAGTAGTAGTAGTAGTAGTAGTAGTAGTAGTAGTAGTAGTAGTAGTAGTAGTAGTAGTAGTAGTAGTAGTAGTAGTAGTAGTAGTAGTAGTAGTAGTAGTAGTAGTAGTAGTAGTAGTAGTAGTAGTAGTAGTAGTAGTAGTAGTAGTAGTAGTAGTAGTAGTAGTAGTAGTAGTAGTAGTAGTAGTAGTAGTAGTAGTAGTAGTAGTAGTAGTAGTAGTAGTAGTAGTAGTAGTAGTAGTAGTAGTAGTAGTAGTAGTAGTAGTAGTAGTAGTAGTAGTAGTAGTAGTAGTAGTAGTAGTAGTAGTAGTAGTAGTAGTAGTAGTAGTAGTAGTAGTAGTAGTAGTAGTAGTAGTAGTAGTAGTAGTAGTAGTAGTAGTAGTAGTAGTAGTAGTAGTAGTAGTAGTAGTAGTAGTAGTAGTAGTAGTAGTAGTAGTAGTAGTAGTAGTAGTAGTAGTAGTAGTAGTAGTAGTAGTAGTAGTAGTAGTAGTAGTAGTAGTAGTAGTAGTGTAGTAGTAGTAGTAGTAGTAGTAGTAGTAGTAGTAGTAGTAGTAGTAGTAGTAGTAGTAGTAGTAGTAGTAGTAGTAGTAGTAGTAGTAGTAGTAGTAGTAGTAGTAGTAGTAGTAGTAGTAGTAGTAGTAGTAGTAGTAGTAGTAGTAGTAGTAGTAGTAGTAGTAGTAGTAGTAGTAGTAGTAGTAGTAGTAGTAGTAGTAGTAGTAGTAGTAGTAGTAGTAGTAGTAGTAGTAGTAGTAGTAGTAGTAGTAGTAGTAGTAGTAGTAGTAGTAGTAGTAGTAGTAGTAGTAGTAGTAGTAGTAGTAGTAGTAGTAGTAGTAGTAGTAGTAGTAGTAGTAGTAGTAGTAGTAGTAGTAGTAGTAGTAGTAGTAGTAGTAGTAGTAGTAGTAGTAGTAGTAGTAGTAGTAGTAGTAGTAGTAGTAGTAGTAGTAGTAGTAGTAGTAGTAGTAGTAGTAGTAGTAGTAGTAGTAGTAGTAGTAGTAGTAGTAGTAGTAGTAGTAGTAGTAGTAGTAGTAGTAGTAGTAGTAGTAGTAGTAGTAGTAGTAGTAGTAGTAGTAGTAGTAGTAGTAGTAGTAGTAGTAGTAGTAGTAGTAGTAGTAGTAGTAGTAGTAGTAGTAGTAGTAGTAGTAGTAGTAGTAGTAGTAGTAGTAGTAGTAGTAGTAGTAGTAGTAGTAGTAGTAGTAGTAGTAGTAGTAGTAGTAGTAGTAGTAGTAGTAGTAGTAGTAGTAGTAGTAGTAGTAGTAGTAGTAGTAGTAGTAGTAGTAGTAGTAGTAGTAGTAGTAGTAGTAGTAGTAGTAGTAGTAGTAGTAGTAGTAGTAGTAGTAGTAGTAGTAGTAGTAGTAGTAGTAGTAGTAGTAGTAGTAGTAGTAGTAGTAGTAGTAGTAGTAGTAGTAGTAGTAGTAGTAGTAGTAGTAGTAGTAGTAGTAGTAGTAGTAGTAGTAGTAGTAGTAGTAGTAGTAGTAGTAGTAGTAGTAGTAGTAGTAGTAGTAGTAGTAGTAGTAGTAGTAGTAGTAGTAGTAGTAGTAGTAGTAGTAGTAGTAGTAGTAGTAGTAGTAGTAATATATGTCATCTCAAGGATCGTCTGTTTAAATACGACACGCATCTCCCCACTATAAAAACGGCTATTTAAAGTTTTACGAGTTCTATAATAACAATAGCCGCCGTGAATAAAAAATCCGAGATTTTATTTAGAATGCGAATTATTAAAATTGATATTTATTTATATCCAACGACGCATTTCTTCGCACAAAATCACCTCAGATAAAAAAATCACGCTTAGATATAGTAATTAAGGGGTTATAATTCAGTGTATTTTTATATTAACTTTGTATATTAATTATGATAATAATGATGATGAATTGCGATCTAGAGAGAGAGAGAGAGAGAGAGAGAGAGAGAGAGAGAGAGAGAGAGAGAGAGAGAGAGAGAGAGAGAGAAATAGTGATATATATAGAGAAAGAGTGATATATATAGAGAGAGAGATAACAAGATGGAAGAAATAAGTATGTTAAGAAGTGTATAAGCTCTCTCTCTATCTCTCTCCCTCCCTCTCCCTCTCCCTCTCTCTCTCTCTCGCTCTCTCTCTCTCTCTCTCTCTCTCTCTCTCTCTCTCTCTCTCTCTCTCTCTAGATCGCAATTCATCATCATTATTATCATAATTAATATGCAAAGTTAATATAAAAATACACTGAATTATAACCCCTTAATTACTATATTTAAGTGTGATTTTTTTATCTGGGGTGATTATGTGCGAAGAAATGCGTTGTTGGATATAAATAAATATCATTTTTAATAATTCGCATTCTAAATCAAATCTCGGATTTTTTCGGATTCACGGCGGCTATTGTTATTATAGAACTCGTAAAACTTTAAATAGCCGTTTTTTATAATTTACTACCTGTAGGTGGCGAGATGCGTGTCGTATTTAAACAGACGATCCTTGAGATGACATTTAGACCCAGACATGTGACATGTTCATAAATATCTATAAATAGATCAGCACGTATCAGACTAATACTCGACTATATTTAAATTATTATTGTTATCAAATTATTATGATTATGATATTGAAAAATATTAGCTCACTCTCTAAATAATAATGTTATAAATCAAATACCAGTGGATTATACCAGACTTACTTGCTATTTCTAGGTGCATTTGATAATTATATGTACATTTTATGTGTCTAAGTAGATGTAATAGAGGGTACATGTAGATTATCGAAAACAGTTGGCATCGGTGTTCCTCCCACAACATGTAAAACACGTATGCACAATACAATGAGCTATATAGGTATATCTATGTAAAATTGGGAGAATTATTTAATTGTGGACTATAAAATAATGATTAATATTTCTGATCTCTAATTTAGTACCGTATACAGCGTCTATAGACAAGTGCTTGTTTACCGAATTGTTTAATGAAGCCTAGAAGAATGACGAGTTTTATGAATTAATTTTTATTTAAATAGCGTATATATTTTATATGCGAAACACTAATTATAATATATTATTTATTATTGTAAAAATCTTACAAAATGAAATTTTTAAATTTTAATAATCATATTATAGTTTAAAAAAAGGATATTATATTGAAATAATTATATTAAAAATAATGTAATTTTACAATATATTGTATATATTTAATTTTCCCTATAGGAACATATTTAACTTAGATTATAGTCTATGAATAAATGTACCCTTTTTCAGAATAATACTATATACGTTTAATTTTAATATTGTTCTGCGTGTTGTATTATAATCCCAAGCCTTCTATAGCGCGTGTATCAATGTTTAGAATGTAGGTGATGTTTGTATATGAAGAGTTCAATACATAACGTGTATTCCACTAAGTAATGGTTATATGTCTAAAGCTATATCTTCCGATTGTTCTCTTTCTTAAGTCCAGCTTCAGTATTGTTTAAAACATGCGTTTCAGAACAATACTGCACAGAGCCGGTGTCATATAATAAATCGTCCCCATTCCAAAAATCGTCCCCGATTGTCACGTGACTACAAAATCGTTGATATTTCACTAAATACACATACGAATCGCTTCAAATTTAAACCACATATAACAAATATGTATATACACACATTTGGAAAAAATCAACTTCTAATTATGCATTAGAAGAAATCAATACACAAATATATAACGTATATCGGAGATGCCCAGTAAACACATTAGAGGCAATTACCTCTATTTAGACTCTAAGGATGTTAACAACGAGACTCTATTTTGACTCTAATTTGGCTTCTATTTTGACTCTATTTAGCTTATATTTGTATTAAAATCAATTTATTTTAAACTCTATTTAATGTATATTTAGCTTATATTTTGATTGTATACTCTATTTAGCTTATATTTAGACTCTATTTTAACTCTATTTAGACCATAATATTTGTTCCTCTATTTAGACTCTATTTTGACTATACTGTTATTTTTAACATTTATCTGAAGTAAAATTCAAATTAATTTCCTCTATGTTAACTCTATTTAGACCATAATATTTGTTCTCTCTATTTAAACTCTTTTTGTTTTTTTGACTCTATTTAGACTCTGTGTGTTTGCTGGGTGACTTTGAAAATATCAGATTAAACGATAATAAATTAATATTTTAAAATTCTGAATCGACAGAAGTTATTATTTTTCAATTTCAAGTATAATACAATAAGATCGTATTCTAAAATTGTCTCCTTATACCATTTTAACTAAGAACATTATACGCACTTATATTCGTAAATATAAACATATATACCAAAGGGCGATGCATATACTCTATTTATAACTTAATGCGGGTGTCGCGCGCTCAACACCCGCATTAAATTCAAATTACAACTCGTTAAATAATTAACTGAAAATGCGTATAATGTTCTTAATTAAAATGGTATATAGAGACAATTTTAGAATACGATCTTATTGTATTATACTTTAAATTGAAAAATAATAACTTCTGTTGATTCAGAATTTTAAAATATTAATTTATTATCGTTTAATCTGATATTTTCAAAGTCATCTCCGATGTACGTTATATATTTGTGTATTGCTTTCTTCTAATGCATAATTAGAAGTTGATTTGTTCCAAATGTGTGTATATACATATTTGTTATATTTGGTTTAAATTTGAAGCGATTCGTATGTGTATTTAGTGATATATCATCGATTTTGTAGTCACGTGACAATCGGGGACGATTTTTGGAATGGGACGATTTATTATATGACATCGGCCTTGAGGAATGTATATACTATACGTAGGAGAGCCGAAAGTATTTAATTTCACCTCTTCTATGTTAATTTATAGTCAATATATTCTTGTAAACTATATTAAGAATTGATCTTAGAAATAAACCTATTGCATCATATTCTAGTAGCCTTACAATCATCAGTCTGGGGTCGATGGCTCAGTGGGACAACCAAAAGCTAGTAAGCCAGAGGTCCCGGGTGCGAGTGTAGGGTTGCACGTCAATTCGATTAATTTAAATTAAAAACAAGTCACATGATACATCACGTGACCTAACATGACCTATATGACATGATTTTTAAAATAACAAAAATATATTTTAAATATTTCAATAAATCTATTTTAATTATTAAATAATATTAATTAGATTATTTCACAAATGTCAGTAATTAACATCATTAAACCACTTATATTTTTAATAAACAAATGGATTACGGAGATACATAACCATTATTAGTATGTATAATTCACTATAAAAACGTATTTTTCATATAATAACTACTATTTCCAAAATAATGTTGTAACTTTAAATGTAATTATTACGTTATTTAATTATTTTCTAGTTAATTATAGTGCAATACAATATACTTGTATACTCCTATGTATATACTATATGCATATATATCTAATGGATGAAGTCCCTAAATAATGAACTTTTATAGACACGAATAGTAGTATAGCGCATGAAATTAAATATAATCCACATCTAATATTTTATTAACGCGTTTTAGTTGCACGTTTTTGATCATAACTGTTTAAATAACAATTTGAAAAAACTAAAATATGAAGTCTATAGAATTTAATAAGTTTTCTATTGGTAAAATGTATTACAAATACATTAATTAAAAAAAGCACATTATCATATCTATATAGATATGATATTGGTAATCAAACCTAAAATCGAATAAAGTTAATTATTTATTATATTTATATATAGGTTTTCATCCTAATTTTAATATTATTATATTCACTATAAAGCTTATTAAATTCTACAATACAAGTCATATTTTCGTATTTATAGATACCATTAACAAATAAAAAGTTATGGTCACATGTACAACAACATATGTACATTATATTAAATATGTATAGATATTATAATATTATAATATAATATTACATTGATATTATGTATGTTTATATTTATTTATAATACTTATTTTTCAATGTATATTTAATAACATTAATAGTATATTTTCATGATATATATATATATATATTATTAATTAATTAAATATATATGTTAATAATATCATATATATATATTATTTGAACATTACACATTATAAAATTATTACTATTAATGATGTGTTTTAAATAAATACATTATATATATATAAATATTCTAAGAAAAGGGCGAATTGATGACGATGAACTACATTTTTTCTCTACCATTTAACTTGCGTAATAAAATACAACTTTAAAACACATTCTACTTTTACGAAATATAAATTTCATTAAATTATTATATTCAAGTACCCATTGCAAATGTAAAAAAGTAAACATGTGTAGTTTCTCGTCATCAATTCGCCCTTCCCATCGAAATTATTTGTAATCGTAAGTATTTCTATTCAAATTATATATTATTATATATATTTAATATCTTTATTCATCATTATATGTGTGATCCAATAAATAAACATTATCATTATTATCACCTCGTTCGTCGTGATGTAATACTACGTCTAGATTCATTGTTATGCGACAGTAGATATATGTGAAGGATAATGTCATTATGTAATAGTTATTTACAATATAAGGGATACGGATTATTTTAATAATAATAGTAAGTAATTTATACATATATATATATATATATATATATATATATATATATATATATATATATATATATATATATATTGTATATTAACTCATAATTTAAATTTTTGTATATTGATATTTTTATAATAATATTATTTACTATTAAAGAATAATGGTTAGCGATTAATATATATATATATGTGTGTGTGTGTGTTTGTGTGTGGCTCAGTTTGCTAAGGCGTCAGACACACAAGCAGTAGGACGAGATTTCGATCCTCGTCCCAACCATTAATTAATTTTATAAAATGGGTCTTAACATATTATGTATAAGTGATCTTATATAATTGTGTATAAATAAATTATCGGCTCTCGTTAAAACCACGGATGCCTTAACATGAGAGCGGCTTCGAAGGGATATTAGAGACATATATTGTTATAAGTGTATACTTCATCTAAGTTCCTGGATGGGATGAAAGGACTCCACACGAAATCAAAGTGGCATAATTGTGATGCAATAATGACGCAATAGTGACGCAATAGTGACGTACTCATGCTGTTTCTCACAATCGTAGATAGCTAACAAATCGTCTCCATTTCGATATATTCACTTAGAGTTTATAAGTCTATTAGAACGATTTAGAAGTGAAGACGACCATTATGTCGTCTGAGCTGCGAATATCGACGTGTTATCAGTTGGAAGCGTTAGTTTGAATTGTGACCTTCTTCTCAGAGTCCAATAAAGATTGGTCAATTACCGTCGTAATCTTTAAACAAGTTTACCTCCGGGCAGGATATTTCGCGATGTATATACTTGATAAGGTGTCCACAGGAAGTAACTATCACCTCCATAGATATGTGCATTCTTAATGGTGAACCGTATGTGTAACGATATATAGGAATTCGCTTAGTGATCGCTGGTCTTCTGGGAAATACATGTGCTCTCTATATATACTAAACGCTATAGGGTAGCTTATTCATTGAAAAGTAGGTCGAATAAGTTCCGAACGGCTCTCTCGGCTGATCATTTTCGTTCACCGAAGACGATCGCCGTAAGTAGCGATATCAGTTTTTACTGTTACTATGATATGCCTCGATCTCGTATCGTTGTGGCCAAGTGACTGCAGGGGTAGACGCAGATCATTCGCATATCTCGTAGGGTATATATATATATATATATACCAGGGCCTACCGTAGGGCCTATCGTAGGGACCACCGTAGGACCTACAGCGTAGATATATATCTGGTAGATCTATATATATATATATATATATATATATATATATATATACATAGATATGTCTATATACCGTATCTGCGTATGGTAAACGTCGTACGACACCGTACGTAGACGCATACTCCTGATTAGAGCGCTGGAACGATGGTGGTGTGTACGTAGGGGGGACCAGCCAATCAAAATAAATGTTGTAGTAAAAGCGGGGGGGGGGGGGTAAATACATATGAGGTTCCGCTATATTTTAAAGTAGGGTGATATACCCCCCCCCCCCCCGCCCCCCTTTTGCAGCGCCCCTATACCTGATCCTATGCGGGTATTTCGACGAAATCGTGTTCATTAGCGATGTCTATCCTAAGCTCCCTCAAGATACACATAGGCATATACGCATGTGTTGATGTCACACGCGTAATATAGTGGACGTGCGGTGCGTAAAGTGTATTATGATATCTATATATATATATATATATATATATACTGTTGTTTGTGTGCAGTCATATGGTACGCTATGTAGTGTTCAAATAGTATTTATTTATAAATAAACACTATTTACGAAATAACTGAACCGTCTACTGAATACACAATAGAAAGGTTTATTGAGTCAATAAAAAACGATAGACGTTTATATGCGTCAAGTTGAAATAATGAAACAAATAAATAAATACACGAATAATAATAAATTTAAAAAGAAGACACTATAATGATAAAATGTATAAATATAGTCGACATTTAAAATAAATAAATGATGACATGGTCCGTAATTCATCTGGAAGACTGTTACAGTACTTCGGAGCAGCAACAGTTAAAGCAGCATCTGCATATATAGACGAGACAAACGCATCATAGGCACGTCGTTATGATAGCAAACATATTCGTGCTGAAGTCGTATTCGACGGTAGTCCTAGCGGACGACGGTAATAACTCTTCGAGTTGATGAAAGAGCTGTCCGAGTGAAAGTTGGATGAGGTATAGAGTCGCCGTTAACCTGTTGTTCGAGTGTCAGGAGTAACGAGCGAATGACCCCGATAAATGTGCGCTTGACCCCGTTAAGTGTGTTCGTACGTGTTTCGTATGATGTTCATAGTTATTACGTAATCAGTATCGCGGATGTATTATATAATACTTCTGGTTTCGTGGGTATATAGTATATACTATAGTCGTTGTACTGTGCACTGTGCATAGACCATAGAATTGGGTTTAAACCTAATTATAATATATATGGTATTATTATTCGATACCAGTAATAAATGTTTTACGTTCATCTGGTCGAGGTTACTTTGTGAACCAGTAAACCAGTACATCTATAAACATATTCATCAAAGCACTCAGCATATGTATTAGGTAGACACACGTATGCGTTTTAAGTAGACGTTTTAAGTAGACATACGTACCTTATGAGTATAGTTTATATTGGAATTACTAGAAACAATATCAGAGATATGTTTATATTTTAATATAGTTTTCTATGTATTTGTACAGTATAGGTGGAAGAGAATTTCAATAGTAGGGTAATAGTGAATTAGTGTAATAATATATTTCAAATAATTTCCATCTCTCTAGTATCTAATAAATAAATATGTTCCTATATAACATATACTTTTATTTATTTTATTAGAATGTAAAAATCTACTTATATTTACCAATCACCGAGATTAAAATCGACCACACGTATCTGAATATACGTCCCACTATTAAATCGATATAATTAATAACCTTTCTCCCGATGCATATGCCTCGTATACTCACAATTTTAAATCTATATATTTCTCATCGCACACCAATACTCGAAATATACATAATACTCCTGAAACTATAGTTGTATATTTCATAATAGACATATATAATATACATAATAGACATATACACTAGACATGATAGACATATATGTCATAATAATCCTACTACTCCGATGACATCTATTTTCTACAAGGTCAACGGTTACTTCACGGCGGCCTAATTCAACGCGTCCTACGTCATGCATCCCTTGTACATTCCTTCGATATATGTGTATTTTCTATACACCGTCCCAGATATATGTTAACTAATTAGTCGTCTAACTCAACTACTTCCGGTATCGGTGTATACTACTATTATTCAATCACTACTGTCGTAAATATATCTAATAATTAGTAACGTATTTATCATCTTCCCTTATGATGGTATTTATCAAATTCATTTTAAACCATTAATTATTATTCCAACATATATATATATATATATATATATATATAAAAGTTATCAACAATCATAATACGATATATAATTACTATACAATATATCATCTCCCATACATCGATACGATGCTCATTGCTATAATACATTCATAGATATATGATGGGTTATACATTATTACTAATATTTGTTCTACCGTTTTTATCAATATTTGTTTTCATTAGGCCATGTATCTTTGATGTAATTTAATGTTCTTTTCATACTTTCGTGTGCTAGTTATAAATACTTACCTACTTTACAACATTAGGCCTATTTTTCTATAACTATATGTATAAGTTATATAGCACGTAGGTTCAACAATGTAGTATATGTTATGGTGTATATTTATAAATTTGTATCAATATATATATATATATTACAATATAAAACTTAAAGTTTATATAGTAATATTATTTAATATTTATATTAGTTCTTTATAATCTGATATATATATATGTTGAATTGAATTGAATTGTTTATTTAAACACCAATATAGCGGGTATATACAGTATAACTCTGTTGTATAACAATAACGAAAAATAATAAAAACAAATGAATAGAAAATACAAAATAACAAAAATTTAAATTAAATTAACTAGATCTAATGGTTAAACTAGGTTAAATAAAGTGTATATATACAAAAATAAATTAAGAAGTGTTTGAATAATGTTGTAGTTTCTTTCTAAAACAATATAAGGATTAGAATTTCCCTACGTCATACGGTAGGACGTTCCATATGCGAGGAACAGCGGAGGAGAATTACCGATTACTAATTAGTTAAATAAAGTATTGCTCTCCAACAGTATTGCATCAAATGTTCGAATCTGATTCAGTATGCAACGATGTTTCAGTTGATTATGTAGATAGTCAGGCTTACCTAGGAATATAGATTTATGAGCTAGACAGAGTAAACGATATTTGTATCGCTTTCTAAATAATAGCCATTTAAGATTATGTTGGTGTTCATCTATTTTCAAATGTTCACTACGATTGATATTATAAATAAGGCGTATAGAAGCGCGAATAATTCTATCAATCTTTTTGACCTCTATATTCTTTAAGTTACTAAATAATGATCCGCAATAATAAATTCTTGATAATACTAGAGCATTAATAAGTAGTTTAGTAATACGCTTAGAGCAACACTTTCTAATATGTCTAATCCTACGTAGATGAAAGTTAGCTGATTTTGATATAGAATTAATGTGAGCATCAAAAGATAATGTACTATCGAAGATAACTCCAAGATTACGAACTGAAGCAGAAGGATGTATAACCCTAACATCAATGATTACCGGTGGAAAAGTAGTATATACCCTAGATACATTTAGTAGTTCGGTTTTAGAGGTATGTACTAGTAGATCGTTTCTAAGAAGCCAGTTAATGATTTCAGATGCACATTCCAGAAGTTCTAAGTTGGAGTTAAGCGAGTTAACAGGAATTTTAATAATTAGCTGTATATCATCAGCATATATATGGTAGGCAATATTAGGAAATTTACTAATAATATTAGATAGAGGACGCAAGTAAATGGAAAATAATAAAGGTCCGAGTACTGATCCCTGAGGAACTCCACATAGTATATCAATGGGAGGCGAAATATAAGCATTATATAATCATATATATATATATATATATATATATTTATAAATAAAATAATATCCATTCATTTTTATATTGCCAGTTATAATATGAGAATATTAAATAAATAACATGAACTCTTATATAGTATTTATAGAAAATATGTGTTCAAAAACGTCTTTTATATATCGCATTTTATATAGATCATAATATATTAATATACAAATTAAATTAATATAAATATAATATGAAATAATATTGAATTTAAATTAACATAAATGAGCCTTATTTAAAATACATGATAAGGGTAAATATCTCACTACGTGTTATATTATAAATGACTTAATAATATAATACATAATAGATAACTACGTTTCCCACGAATATACTCTATTATAACCGAATCATTAAAATTGATCATTGATATAATATCAATATAATCCATTATAGAACAATAAAGGTCTTCAATTATGCAACATTCTATCAGTTTACTAACTAATATAAGTACACCTCCGCCTCTCTTTTTATTGGATAATATTCTATTTTTTATAAAAATATTATAATTAGGGAAATATATATCTGGGTAATCTTTATCAGTAAGCCATGTTTCCGTTAATATAATAATATCAGGTTTATGAGTCAAGTTATCGATAAATATTAATAATTTATTTATATTTTTATTAAAACTTCGTATATTTAATAATATCATTGATAGGCTTGTATCTTTATAATGTATTTCATTATATGCATCTATATTTAAAAGATTCATTTATATTTATAATATTTTGTTATTGTATTATAGATTTTTTTATCTGTATTGTTATATATTAATTTAAATTCATTGTTTATAAATTGAACTTTACAAATAGTATCTAATTTACATTTGGCTTTAGCTATTTTAAAACATTCTTTCTTTTTAATAAGTTGTTCTATACTATATTCAATAGATATTCATACTTTATTAAAAGATGAATTTTTTAATTTATATGCATTTCTGATTAATATTGATTTTGATTCTTCAGAATCAAGTACAATTTTCATCGGTCTATTTTTAGATAAATTTGTTATATCATTTTTATTAAATTTACCAATTCTATGGAATTTATTTATTTTTATATTTTTATTTTGATCAGATATTATATCTATAATATTTGATATAGATTTAAATTCAGAATTTTCTTTAGAATTTGTGTCATTAAATATCTGTTCTTTTACATTGTATAGAATAATAGTTTTTTTTATACAATTTACATTATTAGTTTCAGATATATTTTTATTGACTGATTTAATTATTGTATTTTCAATAGTTTTTTCTAAGTTTTTATTTAATATATTTGCATATGATTCTGTATCATTACATTTATCATTATTAATATTTACACTATTTATTATAGATTTCAATTCTGTGATATTATTTTTTAGATCATTTATTACTTTCGTATTTTCATCAATTACTGATTTTATATGTTCATCAAATAGTTTTTTAATGTAATTTTTAATTGTCTCAGACAACTCTAAATTATACATTCTATTTGTCATATTTTATTTCGTATTAATATATAATATATAATGTATTCAATACTTAAATAAGCAAATTAAACAAATATATATATTATTTAATTCTACATAATAAATATATAAGTATGTGTAATTAATATATATATCTATATAAATATAAACATATATATATATATATATATATATAAATAAATACTGATAATAAATAATGTAAATAATATACACTATTATACAATTTTTACATATAATATGTAATGTATTCACTATTAAATAAGCAAATTAAACAAATATAAATATATTTAAATAATACATGATAAATATAAAATATGTGTAATTAATATGTATAGAAATACTGATAATAAATGTATGATATAATATTAACATATAATGTTATATAGAATATGATAAATAACTTAACTGTATTGTTTACGGTTGATTGCGTTTATAAACACGTCCGCTCGCTATGAATGCTAACACATGAATGTATATATATATATATATATATATATATATATAACTATACATAGTACATGCATGTAAGTGTGTGTAATTATGTAAAATCTATATATAAACTAGTACCGGCCTTTGTCTAATTTTAATCCCCTGATGACCTAGATTAATATACACTATGATGCAATATAGTACACATGTTAAATATTGTTATGTTGATATAATTACATTCATAAATATTTATTAATAGGGTTTACATGATATACCTAAGTGTATATTCATTCGCATATATGTAAGTTATAGTATAAAATGACGACCTTCCATTACCAAAGATGCGTCACCAGTGATGAGTCATACATCTACCTAAAACCACCATTGGTTCAACATACACCTATATTCAGTTGTAAATTACCTCCTACACACGATGTTCATTTATAAAGTATGCCGCCCGTCATGTATATCCATATATACATATATATATATATATATATATATATATATCATGTTGCTATCCTTAATGGACCAGTCCGTACATCTTAGCATAATGTAACTTTCCATATCTAGCTAACGAACTAGATATCGGACGTCCCATTATGTAACATGTTTACTGCTTTAGGAATTAGGTTGACGCACGCAATGCGTGTGTGCCTAGGGAACGCAGGTCTCCCTGATTGGCTAAGGGATAAATGTACCACGCGATACCTTGCACCTGTTTGCACTTGTATGGTCCAGCTAGTATATTATTCATTATACACAACCAGTTACAGTATACACATATACATATGATTGTGTCATCATAATTGATTTATATTAATATAAAATTTATAATTTCAGAATAAACAAGATGATCTTCCTGCTTGGCTATAGTGAATATCTTCATGAGTATGTTAACGATCATCTCTAGGATCCGGTATCGTCTTCGTGAATTTCGTATATATATATATATATATATATATCTGGAAGTATACATTGTGATATTTAATGAACAGAAACCTCTATATTCGCATACTATATACTATATATGTATATTATAATCATATATATGATCATATATGTATACATACTTGTATTATTATCATTATAAATATACCCCTGCATTCCCAGTTTATTATATATATATATTATTCACGTGTTATATCATATCCGTATTTTGTGTATTGTTCCTGTAATAAATGAATGAATTGTTTTACGTTTCTTTTTTACTGTGTATGGGTAAAAATATACGTTCCACTAGGTATTTATTTATGGGTAAAAATATACGTTCCACTAGGTGTTTATTAAGCGTAAAAATATACGTTCCACTAGGTGTTTATTTATGGGTAAAAATATACGTTCCACTAGGTGTTAATTAAGAGTAAAAATATACGTTCCACTAGGTGTTTATTTATGGGTAAAAATATACGTTCCACTAAGTGTTATTTATGGGTAAAAATATACGTTCCACTAGGTGTTAATATATGGGTAAAATAATACGTTCAATTATTGATTTTTTATATGTAAAAGGAAACCGTTTATCTGCTCACAAACTACCTATGATTCGACCACCTACTGGAACATATTATTTGACCTATAATGTTACGTTGCGGCAACTAGTTTATGGTTTCTTAGTGTATTATTCATTTAGAGAATAATAATAATGGGTATAACAATGCACAGGTAGTATAGCAGGCATGCAAATGTGCAACGTACTGTTATTGTTATTCCATTTCATCCTGGAACTTAAATGAAGTTTTCCCTTATATAGCTATAAGCCTCTTCGAAGCCGCTCTCATGTTAATGCGTTCATGGGTTAGAAGATGGGTTAAGAGCCGATCATATATTGATTACGATTATAAAATATCACTTCTAAATATTATGTTGAGGCCTATTTTATTGGTCTGGGTGGTGATTCAACCAAGCTTATACAATGTGTGTTTCTGACATATTAGACAACTGAGCCACATGAGCAGTTTTGTAATTATTTATATAAGTATGTGTCTTATCGTAATATAATATATTATATTGAATTAAATTCAAAATTATTACTTATACTATGAATATAATATGTAAATATGATATGGAATCGTGGGTGCATAACATATATAATACCATTTTGTATCGTCAATTTTTTATTTTAATAATAAAATAAATTACTCAATATTAATTATAAATATTGTAAAATTAATAATTATTAATTTAAATTTTTCAATAATATAAATATGTAAAAATAAAAAATGTTTCTTAGATATTTTTAATTAACCCGAAATATGATGACATTGCAGTTATTTGTATTAGTGATATTACCCCTTCTTATATCTACTTGGTTAGTATTGCCAATACATACATAGATGGAATTTCTATCAGGTAGAGATGTAACTCTATATAATATTATATACTATATTACATTAAATAATATTACTTTGAAATTAATTATTATATAATTATATATAATAAGCGTAAATTAATAAGTAAAATTATGATATAGTATCACAGCTCTATTTTGTTTTCATATTTAAAGAAGGACTAATGTTAACAGTGTTTAATGTTGTTTATATAATTAGAATGAATTCGTAGGTAATTATATTATTATATTTAAACTCTATTTAATAATACAATTATTATAGTATGTGCACCAATACTAAAACAAATAAACAATAAGGTTGATAACTAATAATTAGTACAGACACATGTATAAAGTAGCGAAAGCGAATACGATTGAATTTATATATCGTGAGTAGATAGGTAGCTTATTCATTTGTTGTTTGAAGTTAGTAGTATTAGAAGTATTTTGTTTTTAAAGCAAGGAGGGGTTGATTTCAGAAGTGGCTAGGGCAAACATATTAGTGTCGATTATAGTCAATTATGTCAGTGTATGTCTCTTTAGTATATATTTAGTATTCCGAATGTAATATCACATATACCATGCATATTTATTTGGACATATGGAGCGCGTACCACATCTAGAAAAGTTTGTATAACATACACTAAAAATGTATAATTATATATATATATATATATATATATATACATATCCGATGTATATAAATGCTATATAATCTTAAAACGTATTACTTGTAATATATGTATACATTTATTTTAAATGTTTACCAACCTCCTTAAACATTCTTAGAGAAGTACAATGTGTAAACAAAATAGTTTATAAACATATATATATATATATATATATATATATATAAATTATAATACATTACATAATTGTATGGACCTTTTCGTCTAATATAACATGTACATTTTACACAATATCGGCGGTATACCTGACCCCCGAAACTAAATCTTAAATTCACGTTTATCTAATCTCCAATGTTAATTCAATTTTCTTAGTCTTTATATTAAACAAATGTATAAATAATGTTTCTATTTTCAATTATATTATCATCTCACAGAGTTAACCCTGTATTAATACGTCATACGAGTAATTTTATTTTTTTTAATTTATAGAATGCGTTAATTTATAAAGTTTCTTTTAATAATAAGAATACGTCAAATTAAACAATTACATTACCTCTTGTGTATTTATCCACATATATACATATTAATATAGTATATAAATATATTGTTATTATTATTTGTTATATATATATATATATATATGTGTGTGTGTGAGAGATTATATTATTAATAACATTAAATAAATGATGATAACTATATAACGATGCTACACTAATGCTAATGCGTTTAATTAGTTTCCAGCCGCAGTGCTACAAGTGCAATTCGACCACTAGAAACTTTACGTTGAATAAAAAGAGCGACCAACTGCCATGCATGAACAAGGCGAGCATGGGACAGCGACTGTGCACTGTCTACGAGATGTGTTTCTACGAGCTGTATATCGTGAGGAATTATAGTCACGTGTTCCCGTCCTTCGAGGACATCGCCGTTAATCAGGTTTGTTGTCTATTGAGTATACTCATATATATATATATATATATATATATATATATATATATATATTATATATATAATATAACATATATATATATATATATATTATTAATATTTTTACAATTAAAATCGTAAATATATTACTAATATTAATTCTACACATACTACTACAACTACTATTACTACTACTACTACTAATACTACTACTACTACTACTATTACTACTACTACTACTACAACTACTATTACTATTACTACTATAAAAACTACTACTACTACCTTTACCACTAATAATGATATTACTATTATTACTATTAATTCATTTTGCATGACATATTAGAAATATAATGGATTCAATTTGAATATGTTAATAAAAAATATTTGTGAAACAAAAATCCAAGATTGTGTCGATCCTTAAATAAAAAATAAATAAGCATATACTAAAATTATAACATGGCTAATATACTTTGTAATAAACTATACTAAAACGCATACTTTTACTTTCGATAATTAATGATAATATTTATTAATTGAATCACGTATAAATATATTGAATACAATACAAATAACGGATACAAATGGACCATTCAAGAAGTCATAGACTTGTACATATTATAAATAACTGTGAGGACAATACAAAATAAATAAGAATATTTGTATTCTTATATTATTATTTAATGTTTATTAAGTTCTTGATAAACACGAGAGTAAAACAAGAACTGACTAGAGTCGAACCCGGGACATCTCGCTTAGTATATACTTTAGTATATAACTATATAGTTATAGCTATAGTTACAAGCTATAACTTTCGACTCTTCCACTAAGCCATATACCCCACGATAATGGTAACTTGTATAACATACGTAATACTATCCTATTGGTGTATACATTTTTTACACGTATACACATACATATTACTATTTATATTCATCATATACATCTTATACAATTTCTAAAAAGGAGTTAATATAATTTTTAACTTATGATTTTTCTATAAATGTTAATACAGAATAAGTATTTCATAATTATTATTATAGAAAATGTATTTCCTAGAAATATATCCAAAATTTCAAAAATTAATATATTGAATTATAGCAAATTTAAAATTCCATTATATATCATTCTTTTAACCTTACTAATAGATACTTTAATGTTAAAGGTACGTACATATAAATAGTAACTAATTCAACTTGTAGCATAATAATTTATCAGGTTATAAAAGGTATACATTATATATATTTGTGTTTATTGTTTATTTTAATATACATTTTTATGTAATTTTATTGTATTTTATCAGAATGAAAATAATTAAATATGACATTACAATACTGTTAGGAGATATCGAATTAAAAAATCTAATCTCTTTCACTGATTCTACTTAGACATTGTCTATAAACTTACTTTATTCATTCATGCATTCATATATATACCTTGTTATCTTGTGCCGTCGAGTCGAAACCGACCCCTGGCGACATCCATGGTAGCTATTTTCCATCCCGCTCTGTCTCAAGCATCTAGACCGAGATTCATAATATCTTTATAGAGATATTTTTGTATATTGTCTAGCCAAGTATAATGTGGTCTGCCTCTTCCTCGCCGACCTTCCATTCTTCCCAGCATCATTTGCAATTCCATCATATCTGATCTAACAACGTATCCAAAAAAGATAGGACAGTCTTGACAATTCTGGATTCGAGCATTATTTTAGGTTGTATTATATCAATTATCTCAGTATTTCTCTTCCTATATAAGTAGGTAACTCCGAGCAGTTTCTTCCAGTACCATAGTTCAAAAGCATCGAGTGTATTCCTATCTACCTTTTTGATAGTCCAGGTATCTGCTCCATAAAGGATAATATGAAATACCAGTGTTTGAACAATCATTATTTTTGTCATTAGTCTAATGCCTCTGTCTTTGAATATACGTTTCAGACTTCCCATGGCACATTTTCCCATTGCCAGCCTTCTTCGTAGCTCCTTATCAGTAACTCTATCATTTATAATTAGAACTCACAGAAAGATAAATTTATCAACGACTTCGATTTTGTTTTCATCTACTATTATATGGTCCAATTTACCTGTAGGCATCACCTTTGTTTTCTTGACGTTTAAATATATTCCGGCTTCTTCACTTGCTCTTTTGACTTTTGTAATTAGCTCTGTGAGAACATCTTTTGTTCCTGCTATCAATATAGTATCGTCAGCATATCTAAGGTTTGTAACTTTCCTTCCACCTATACTAATTCCTTTATCCCACTTTTACACAACATCTCACAATATTCTTTCTTCATAGATATTGAATAGCAATGGAGATAGGATGCATCCTTGCCATACTCCTTTACCAATAGGGATGTTGCTTGTTTCAACATACTCTGTCTATACAGTCGATTCTTGATTTGTGTATAGATTTCTCAACACTACTATCAGATGATCGGGTACTCCCATGTCTTTGAGAGTGCACCAAAGTGTTTGATTGTCTATACAGTCGAATGTCTTTTGTAGTCAATGAAGAACATGAAAATTCTCTTTGATGATATCTAGCTTTTTCCATCATCCATCTCAAGTTAACAATGTGGTCTCTAGTTCCTCTACCTTTTCGAAACTCGGCTTGTTCTATTGGTAGTTCATGGATGAGAAAGGTATCAAGTATTTTCTGCAGTATGTTCAGAAGTATCTTACTTGCATGTGATATTAAGTCGATTTTTCTGTAGTGTCCACATTCTTTGTTATCACCCTTTTTGTAAATAAGAAATTATATTGATTTCTTCCAGTCATTTGGCCAAATCTTTGTTTTCCATATTCTATTGCACATACTCATCATATATAGGTATTCCGTCGCAGCCTGGAGCTTTTCTATTAAATACATGTCGGATTGCTTCTTTCACTTCTATTTCTAATACATCAGGTTCGTCCTCATATAAATTCTCATTAAAAATATCATTTATATTATGATATCTTCTGTATATATTTTCTGTATATTGTTGCCATCTCTTTTTTATATCCTTTTCTTCTGAGACAACTCTTCCAGTACTTAGTTTCACAAAACCACAGCTTAAGCTGCGTGATCCTGTAATATATTTTATTTCTTTAAACAGGTCTCTTGTTTTACCCATTTTATTATTAATTAAATTTGGTTACATTAATCTATGATCCTTTGCTCTTTATCATGCCATGCTTTATTCTGAAACGCTACGTTTAGCTTTCTATATTCTTCATATTTTCCTTTACTGCGCAGTTCATTTCGCTATTGTGCAATTTTTAAACTTTCCTCCGATAGCCATTTAGAAACTTTCTTTCTTTTGACTTTCGGGACCATTTTATACGCTGTCACTTTTAGTATATTTCGAATATCATTTCAGAGTTTTTCAGGTTCTCTATCTGTTATTGTGAGATCATTAAACCTATGTTTATCTCTACACCGTAGTCAAGTCCTATTTTTTCAACTTCATATATTGGAGTTTACTTTGATGGTTGTATTCGTTTGAGTTTGATCTTGATGTTTGCTATTAGCAAATTATGGTCAGTGCCACAATCAGCTACAGGCAGTGTTGTAACTCGCTTTATACTTCTTTTCCATCTAGTCTTGCATAACATATAATCAATTTGGTTTCTAGTAATTTTGTCCGGCGATCTCCATGTATAAAGCCTCATTGGGTGCAACTTGAAGAATGTATTTATGATTCGAAGGTCATTTCTACTACAAAATTCCACAAGTTGATCACCTCGCTCGTTCCTCTTCCCCAGACCAAAGTTACCAGTAATGCCATTTGATATATCTTTTCCAACCTTAGCATTACAGTCACCTATAATATAAAGAATATCTCCACTAGGTGTCTGGTCTATTACAGATTTTACTGTCCCATAAAAAGTTTCTATATCCTATTCCTTTGAGCTGGATGTCGGGTCGTATACTTTAACTACAGATATGTTTATGGGTTTACACTGTATGCGTGTTGTGGCAATTCTGTCATTTACTGGATTAAAACCCATCACACATTTTCGGAGTTTATTATTACATATAAATGCCACTCCATTACTTTTAAGGTCTCCTGTCTACAATAATATATGTCATATTCATCTGACGTAAAGTGTCCCATTCCTGTCCATTTCATCTTACTAATTTCTAGCAGATCCACATCAGTCTGTATTATTTAATAAAAATAAATTACGTATATTTATATTTTATAAAATAAATTCAGATCTGTCCATTAGACTGATAATAATACATGTATGTGTATACCGGTATAAATAATACATTTATCAACTATATACAACAACTTTACGTATGATTACGTACTTTATTTAACGTGTGAATTAAACTAAAGTAGATCTCTTTTGACATCATTTATAAAAGATATATTAGTTTTCTCAGTAAATATTAATGTATTTTTAAATATATAATGTTAACAAAACTAGTGATGTCTGATTAGATATGTAACCGATTATTCATGGAAATATATCAAATATTATTTCTTAGTTAAAAATAATCTTATTTAGTAATGAATCATTACTAATAATGGAAATGGTTATATCTCAATAATATAGTTAAGCCTACAATAAATACGTACATATATTATATATAAATATAAATAAAATAAAAATAATATTATTGATCAGATTTCAATTGAAAAAGGTTGTATCGAAAAGCCTCCAAGCCTACCCTTAAAAATTCTTATTCCATCGTTGAAGATTATTAATAAAAGTTATTGATACACATACATATATATATATATATATATATATATATATATATTTATATTTATTTATTTAGTAAAATGTTAATAGAATTTATATAAATGAATAATATAACTATATTTTAAATCTTCATGTAAAGTTTGTCAATATTTGACTGCAGTAATAATATTCTAGAGACCTTTTCTTGTACTTTGAAATTATGTGGTACATATATATATATATATGTGTATGTGTGTATCATTGTTTATTTTATTAAGCGTGAAGGTATAATTGAACAGTGTATAATACACTCTCTAATTTAGGTGGGAATCAGCAATGTATACAACCCTATAGGGAATATGTGTATTATAATGACATGTGTTGATAATCTCAGTCGTCAATATCTCTATGTGTTAGGTTAAGTTGTTATGTTACATTCGAGAACATTCGATATCATTCGAGATCATTCGAGATCATAATCGTATCCATCTAATAATATCGTATTACATTTAAGATTGTAATGATGTAATTATTAAGTTGTTATGGTTACGGAAAATTCAAGAAATATACTTACATTATTTATAAATGTCCCCATTTCCCCATTTCCTATTTTCTAATTATTCCTTGTATACGGGCGATAAGGGTGATCATAGAAAAAAGGTGTCCATTTTTTGGACACATCGCATCTTATAGCTATTGAGATTCTAAGAATATATGTATACTTCAATTTTTTTTTTAGTAATTTTTTACGATTTTTTACATGTACACGTGAAAATTCCAAGAAATTTCCAGGACATTTTTTTTTTAATTCTATATTTTATATTTTCTATTCCATTATTATAAAATAAATAGTGTGATAAAATTTGATAACAAATTATTCATTACAAAGGTTTAAAACATATATAGATATACATTTTTATATAGCAAAATGTGTATCTAACTACATGTTAAACTTCACGAGGCTGTCGTGTGACCTTAGATTAATAAAAAAAAAAAAAAAATGGTGTGCTTCATTTTAAGGTTATATCTATTAAGAAAAAATAGTCCAATGTTAATCTGTTAATTTTCAATATATTATGATGGGCGAGGATGTATACATCTGATTTATTTACGTATTCTATATATTTAATTAATTATTCATTAATACCAAATCAATAATAACGTACGTTATTATTGATAGATCACTTATTACTTTTTTCTATCTCTTCTGATTATAATCGAAAAAATGTATTTTAGGTTGTAACTTACATTTATTACTCACAAAACTTCTTATATATATTATACATATTATACATATATATAAATTATTATATATATTGTAAATAAAAGTATATTTTACTAACAATTTTCTTATTATATTCTGAATTGTAATATTACTATATATATATATATATATATATATATTATATTTGATATGTTGTATTAATATAAGTAATATATATTAATTATATTGTTAAATAATCATACATTACAAATTAATATTAAATATATCGATTACAGATATGAACATTATTCAATCTATAATCACCGTGTACTGCGAAGATGATTATTGTAACGATTTGGAATTCAATTACCATATTTATAATAAAATAGGTAATTGTTTTAAATAAGCATACATATATATATATATATATATATATATATATATATATATATATATATATATATTATAGTTATAAACTCAAAAAGTTCAAAAATGGTGAATACTTTTGATAATCCCAATTTTCCATTTTTTTGGCTTGGAAATTTCTAATATATTTTCGATGAACATATGTTACATGAAATTCGAAATTTCATGACATTTTCTAACTTCACAATTATTCCGAACTATACATGTAAATAGAAATATAGTATTTTTTTAACAAATACAATATGTGTCTACTAATTGTAACATATTACACGAGGTATATTTACGAATATTCTCACGAATTATCCGCTTTTGCGAATATTCACAAATATCAAATATTTGTAATCTATATATAGATTAAAGAAATCTTATACCAAACGGCGATTATTGTGCATAAGTGTGACCTCACCTTTAAACGTAGCGCTACCGTTACATGTGTTGATATAATCATGGTCTCTCTAGGTCATGATATCGTATATACCTATGTTAACCTATATTAAACTTTGTAAACTGTGTGGTAAAAATGTGGTGTGGCTTTACAAAAAAACATCTTTATTTGTAATTATATTGTTAATTATAGATTTGTTATTCAAAATAATAATCGATTGATCTAATTTTGTCATTTATAAAAGAAATGTAATTCTAGTAAAAATATATTACCTATAGGTAAACAATAGGATTTTTACTAAAATATATATATGATCTGGTTATATAATAAATGGTACATGTACACATAATTAGGATGATATCGATTTGATAACAGATGATATCAATTTGATGAACATCGTAAATAAATTATTTTATAAAACTATTTAATATATATTTTAATATATATATATATAATAATGATAAAGGTCCACAGATGCTACTGACGTGCCTACAGTGTGAAGTTAATGTTCGTAATAAGACATTTAATTACGCAAATACTTGTTTACACTATCAGGGAGGTTAGAGCATTAAAACGTTGTTATGGTTACGACTAGTGATGGGAATGAAACCCGATTTTAAGGTTTCGAACCGGTTTCAGTTTCAAATATAATGGTTTCGAAAAGGTTTCATTTAAAACAACAAATGTTTTGAAACGGTTTCAGTTTCAAAGACAATGGTTTCGAAAAGGTTTCATTTAAAACAACAAAGGTTTCGAAACGGTTTCAGGTTCCAAGACAAGGGTTTCGAAACGGTTTCAGTTTCAACGATAATGGTTTCGAAACGGTTTCAGTTTCAATATATGTATTTCGATAATAATAAATATTTAAACTCGGAATATATTTATAATATATTAACATAGTTTAATTTTTAAATATAAATTTTGAATTACTCGAAACCGACTCGGAATCGTAATTTGGAAATTTTAATTACTCTAAACCGCTCGAAAATTACTCGGATCGATCCCATCACTAGTTACGACCAATCTATGTATAGAGGTATTATAATATCCACAATACAATAAATGTTATGTAAACATTGCGATAATAGTATTTCATTTCTAAATATCTAATATATTAATAAATATTTAAATGATTATTATGTTATGAATATGTTGTTTAGATGATACCTCTGCATTGTATCAATAGTATCATTAATATGAATATGAATGAGAATATACATTGTATTATGATGTCATACACATCGTTGTTTATATCGCATAATCTTTTATATTATATTTGTTTTATGTAATACTAATTAATACATCGATTAATAAAATATAAACTATGTTTTCAAAGGAATGAAACACTTAATTGAGTGTACAGGTCTGTGTTATACAACTATTCGATTCGTATTTAACCAAACGGTAATCTATTATATATATATATATATATATTTTAATAATTATTAAATAAATTAGCTTAAATTTATAAATAAAAAGGTCCATTTGTATCCGCTATTATTATATGTGTGATTCAATAAATAAATATTATTATTATTATTATAAATTTAAATTAATCTTTATTGTTGAAAATATTAGTTATATCTTTTATAAAAATAATAAAAAATAAAGGGCCTAAAACTATTCTTGAGTAACACAATATAGTATGTATCGTTTGGATGATAAAGTATTATTATTTTTTGTTATGATTTGTCTATCTAGTTAATAACATTTGAAAATCATTGACTTGACCCTTAAATCCACAGTATTCCAATTTATTTAGCAACATTGAATGATCTACTACATCAAAGCCTTTTTGTTATAGTATATAGGGGAAAGTAACCTAATACGGACACTTTAGCAATAAATGGTCTTAACATTTGATTACTCCATATTTATATTAACAAATTACAATATATTAATATTATATTATTATAGATATTATTGTGATTTTAAAATTTTATTTAATATTTTTATTAAAGAGATATTCCGGGGTATAAGATATAATACAGATATCCGGGGTGTCCGTATTCGGTACCCATGTCCGAATACGGACACTATGTGTTATAATACGGAAACCCTATATACCACTAGATAAACTATATAGTATTGATGAATAAAATTACAATTACATTATTTATAATTAATTTTATGAATAATTTATTCTAATTTAATTAGTTAATAATTAATTTATTTTTATTATTTTTTTAATTAATAATAACATTTAAGTATCTAAATAATAAAAATTGTAGATTTAGCTTTGTTTGTGGCATTATTATTATAACGCACGCGATTTTTATGAAAATCAGAATAGTTAATACGCTGCGCGCTGATTGGTTATAGGGTGTCCGTATTTAAGACATCTAGAGTTTCCTTTAAAAACGTTATAAAAAATCACTTTATTGGATTTATCAGCACTATTTTGAATAATTAAAAAATAAAAAATACTTATTTAGACTATTTATATAATATGAATATTTATTCATTAACAATTTTTTTGTATGATTTATAGTTTCTGAGATACCGAGTGTGTCCGTATTCGGGCATTTTCCGTATTCGGTTACTTTCCCCTATAGTGGTTATTATACTATAGTATAATAGTTTAATTTGTATAGTGTGGTATTATATATATAAATACATATATTTATTTAATATTATGGACAATTATTAATAATAATCAATATAAATAAATTAATATATATATATATATATGTTATTTAAATTGTTTAAATATAATTGTTTCTTTATATATCTATTTATAAAATAATGGATAGATATTTACGTAGTTGCGGATTGTGAAAGGTTGTCTAGTGAAACGCAAATCGTATGTTGCGAAATTATATTTCGACCTTACGTATTCAAATATAGGATATCGTTATAATAACAATAAAGGTTATATATATATATATATAATAATTACTCAATATATATATATATATATATATATATACATATAATATATTTTATATGTGTTCCTACATAGTCATATATATATATATATATATATATATATATATATATATATATATATATTGTATTGATTTGGTAACAATCACAAGTATATAGAGTCGACAAATCGGTATTCTAGGATTACGAGCACATATATGCTAATATAAGTATATATATTTATTTTTTTTTTATTTATTTAATTTGAATCAGACATGCATAACAGAGGTCTATAGAATATACAATAATTAAAACTAACAACAATTAAACGAAAACGAAATCTAAAATATTATCTAAATACAGATTTATACCATAATGTAAATAGTTGCGAATGGCACAAGACATTATAATAATAAAGTTGAACAATTAACGAATTACGAGAATTTCGTATACGTTGATAAAGTGAATTATATGATTTACGTAGTTTAATTGTTAAATTATTAACATTATCATATAAAAACATCAATGACGCGCTATTTCGACGCTTATATTTCATCACTATATGATAAGCGTTATTATATGCTACCTTAAAATTTCGCATGTTGGCCCTATTCGGTAACCATATACTACTAAGGTAGATATTTGAAACAAACGATTTAAATAGAATAATCTTAGTAGCTTTAGAGCAATGGGTAAAATTATTCGCTATCATATATCTTTGTTTATATAGCTGTTTGATATTACTATATATATATATATCAATATCATCAGATACATCCTCTGATATCCAATGTCCAAGATATTTATACTCTTTAACAACATTCAAAAGTTTATTACCTATATATAACTTTACTGGATTATGTATAGATGAACCATAATAGATAGGCAAAATGACAGATTTATCTATGTTATATGTTTTGAAGTTAATGCTAGCAAACTCTTCACAAAAATGTATCAATAATTGCAGACCCTTCAGTGATGGTGAGAATATAGCTGTATCGTCAGCATAGCATAGATTATTAATTATATTCCCATTTAAACAATATCCTGATTTTATTTGATTTAGTTTCACAATCATAGGATTGGTATAAATATTGAATAGTAAAGGTGAAAGAATTCCTCCTTGAAGGACACCATTCGAAACTGGGAAGATATCTGATGTATTATCACCCCACTTAATATATATTCTCTGATTTCTGTACCAATAATTTAAAAAATGTATTATATAAGATGGAACATTATTATCTTTTAATCTATGAAATAAAATATTGTGATTAAGTTTGTCAAAAGATTTAGATGCATCTAGAAAAGCTACAAATATATTGGTATTATTATTATTGTAATCTTTTAAGTAATGGTTAAGTGCAAAAACACACATTTCGGTTCCAAGGTTTTTTTTAAATCCAAATTTATTATCAAGAGTAACCAATAAAGAAGATATTCTATTATATATCACCTTTTCAATTAACTTACAAATAATATTGGATATACATATAGGACGATAGTTAGAAGAGTCATTCGATCTTTTATTTTTGTTTTTAATTATTGGTAGAATATAAGATAATATTAACTTTTTTGGAAAATAGGAGTGATGTAACATGTTATTAATGAGTAATACTATGACTTGGGTAATAAGACTATTTGAATTAGAAATATGTTCTATGGAAATTCCATCAGGACCTACAGATTTACCACCTTTAATGGAATCTATAATAGATGAAATCTCAACTGTATTTGTATAAACAATGTCATTAACATTAATTTTATTATATGGGTACGGAATAGAATTAGTACTGTTAAAAATATCATTAAAATTATCAAACCAGAATTTAGTAACATCAGCTATACCGTGCATTCTCAATGTTATTAGGAATAGAAGATTTTTTTTTCAAATTATTTGAAATTAATTTCCAAAAATTATTTCGATCACTGATTAAATTTAAAGCAATATTATCAGCTTCTATTTGTTTACATAACAATTTACTATGGCATAATTCATATTTGAAATATTTTCTTGCATTAACCATATTATCATAGCATATTCCAGCTAAAGGTTTTTTATTTTGTATCCAAGTTAAATAATATGATCGGGCAATACAATGTTTTTCCTTAACAATACTATTCCATTCCGAACGAGCGTATTTACTATTATTAGATTCAAAACATATATCTTTAGAACATTTTAATAGTATATTTATTAACGAATATATTAACGAATATATATATATATATAATATACAAGTCAAGCTATAGATGATCTAGAATCTAGAGTCTAGATGATTTACATTCTATAATAATTAAATATTACTATTTTTAATTATAATAGGCTTTACATATGTGTTGATTATAATGACTAATTAGTTCCTTATAAATAATATATATTATTATTAACAAATATATAGATATATATATACATATATATATATATATATATATATATATATATATAATCATGAGTTCGTATAAAAATAACTCTTGTCCTGACGTTATATGCGAGTCGTGTACACTTAAGTAATTATTAAATAAGCTATAAGTATTCGTAACTATGTGTTTAATCAATTTATAAATTCAAAACACATTAATTATAAAAGATAATATATATTATAGAACTATATAAAATATATTTTTATAATATATTATTAAAAGATATTTATAAATTTATATTATTAAAAGACATAATTTTCATATTATAATATATTTTGTTCACATACAAATTATATACTAATAACTCTTTAATATTAAATATATAGTAGATACAATGTTTCGTACGGTATTCACTTACAGTATAGCATATACTATAGTATTATATACTATATGTAAAGTTATCTAGTTTAAAGTATAACAAGTTTATTGATAAGATGTACATAACAATGGTAGGTAATATATATACGATATTTAAATGACAATGTGTTGCTATCAACGTTGGCTTATATAGCTTATAGTGTCACGCATGACCAGCCAGTATCATATGATGATCTAGACACAACGTATATTTATAATAATAAATGTGTAGAACAATGGCAGTACAAATGTACTGATTTGTATTATGTGAATACATCATATAATAGACATGTTAATAATAATACAAACTAAACACTATATATAGTATCATGTAGACCCTTAAAGTGAGGCAAAGCACAATTAATTACATTTTATTAAATATAATTTTATATATTGAATATATTATAATTATATTTGTATTCATAGTATATAATTATATTAATCGATAGCATAACGTTTAATATTATAAAATTATAATAATAATTAATTATTGAAAAATAGTTTCATTATATATGGATAATAATCAATAACATGTGTAATATATAATATCCTATATAATGTATAATATAAAATTAAAATATTATATACAGTTTTATTTATATAAATAGTGGTATTTTATTACACCTAATTAATTATGTACTATATATTTCTGTTAATGTTTAATTTAATGAATAGGTAGACAATTATGTATTATGTTATTCAATACATTTAATTTTAAAAACATAATTGTAATAGCTTTATTAATTATAATATAAGTATTGTAATGCTTACCTATTAATACTTAAATTGTATATTACATATATTTGGATAATCAAGAATGTCGTTATATATATATAATATATTAAGTACAATATACTAAGAAAAGCATATTGATTGTGACATCTTATTCAAATATGTATTAACAATAATATAATTGGTATTATAATTTCAGATCCTTATCTTGTCAAGTTATGTTTATTAAGACACGGAAATGCATGTAACTCTAAATATGACATGGGTAGGTATAGGAAATTGTATCGTTAGTATTTTATCAACAATATTTATAAACTAATTTATATAATATATTGCTAATTAATATTTATTAATTTATTAATAATATATTTTATAATGATAATTTATATATTTAATTATAATATAGATATCAATGTAGAAAAAACTATTTATTAGCAAATAATAATTTAACATTAAAAAAAATAATATTTTTTAAATTTATAAAATGTTGTGATACGGGTTAAAAGAAAATATTGATCGTTGAAAAATTATCTATATATCAAATTTAATATATATATATAAAAAAAAACAAATAATTAAATTAACGTATAATTAAAAAATAGTATCAAAATCTAATATATTCTTGTGTAATCTAGACAAATGGGTTATTTCACTTTTTAATATAAACTTAATCAAAACGTATTGTTAAGATTCTTTTCATATTATTCTTATTCATTTTTATTATTATAAAATATATCATAGACATATATATATATATATATATATGCATATACATACTAGTAATACTAGTGATGTAAATGATGCTTTTTGATGCCGAGCCGAGACTTCCATTTTCTGAAACGAAAACGAGCCCGAGTCAAAATAAGACTCTAGTAAAACGAGCCTGATCCGAGTTGAGACTTTAGGTAATTGTGATGTAAATGAATTTAGTATGTACCTAAGGGGTGCAACTAAATACATATAAATACATATAAATATATAAATACTATAACAATTTTAAATAATTATTAAATAATGTAATTAAATGAAATTGTAATTTGTGTATTAGATTGAAAAAAAATAATATCACTATAAAAATGATAATCGTATTATTGGTTAATTTATATAGAGTAAAGTATCCAAATAGTATAGTGCCCGAATACGGACATTCTCGGATTATCAGAAATCATAAATCCTACACAAAATATTTTGATGAATACAATATGCATAATTATATAAATAGTCTAAATAAGTATTTTTTAATTTTTTAATTATTTAAAATAATTCTGATATATTAAATAAAATGATTTTGTATTACGTTTTTAAATTTATGAACACTAAAATCAACATAAACCTTCTCAACATATAGGGATAATTAACCTAATACGGACACTTTAACAATATATGGTTTTAACATGTTATGACTTAATATTTATATTCAAAAATTACAATAAATTAATTTTATGATTATAGATATTATTGTGATTTTAAAATGTTATTTAATCTTTTAATTCCATAGATAACGGGGGTGTACAACTGATACCTACCCCATATACCACTAAATAAACTATATATTATTGATAAATCAATCAGATCAATTACAATTACATTATTTATGATTAATTTAGTGAATAATTTAATATAATTTAATAAGTAATTAATTTATTAATTTTTATTATGTTATTAATTAAGCAAGAATGGCAGTTCTATCTGTATATTAAAGCGTATTTATTAATAACACTCTCCAATAGGCAGCTATATAATATATAGTAGGGGAAAGTCCCCGATTACCGACCCCCTCTCGTATCTCAGTAACTATATATGATATCAAAAAATAATATATACACGAACTGTTAGTAATTTAATGATAAATATGAATACGTATTTTGTTTTAAAAAATATTTAATCCTAAAATTATTATTTGATAAAATGTAATATTCTGTTTTTACTTTTTAAATATTTAAATAATAACTTTTTTTAAATCATTTTAAATACTTTATTAATTAAAAGAAAACTTAATACTACGCATAATATTGTAGATTATAAAATGTTTATAACTATTATAAAAATAATTTAATTTGAATAACTATTAACCTATATATCTTAATTACAGCAACCCATATTTTTTTCCTATTACCGACCCCATGTGATTTATAATATCCAATCAAAATAGATCCGTATTTTACTTTAAAATATGTCGTAAGTTGTTTGTGTATCATTGATATAAATTTTGAATTCATGATTCCAGTTGATTATATACATACTGATTAATAAATAAATATTAAATAATAATATACACTATATTAATATAATTACTATCAAGTTTAAATTCATATTTAATATTACTATTAAAACATAAATTCAATACAAAATAAATTGCGTGAATGTTATAATTAATTAGATTTATGTATATCTACTATTTTTATTGGATATTATAATACTACACTTATTTATATCACGATTATTTAGGGGTCGGTAATAGGAGAAGGGGGTCGGTATTAGGTACATGTATCCGATTACCGACCCCCCTGTTTATTCTTGTAAATATAATTATATCAAAAATATAAAATAGCCACATTATTCATTGCCATAATAATACCCTAATTACAAAATTTCAAATAAATATATTTAATATTGAATAAGTTATTATAAATAATCATTTAGGGGTCGGTAATCGGAGACTTTCCCCTATATATGTTAACCTTTGATATAATTAACTTGTATATAAGTGAATAACTAACATTATGTGCTAGCATTCCTCTATGGCCCAAACTTCTACGGGTAGTATCGACTAGACTATATGCTTTACTATGTTGAAACTTGTACTATTATATTATGAGATATGTATACATAGCCATATATGGCTGTCACATCTATATGTTTCTAGTAGAGTGTGACTAACAGATACACCCATATATATATATATATATATATATATATATATATACTAAGGATAACTTAGCATATTATGTTATTATAAATAAATAGCCACCTATGAATATTAGTTATTTAAATGTATATATAATATTCTTTATTGTAGCTTTTAAAATTCTAAAAATGATATTCATTAAATTATGACGATTTTAAATTTATTTCATTTTTTTTAATTATTATTATAATTTATTTAAATTATATAATTTAAATGTATTTATTTATAGATACATATTACATAAAAATATAATTGATATATCAATTTAAAAATAATATTTAATAATTTAATAATATTATATAATACAATTTGAATTTTTTTTTTCTCAATTTCAGAGATCGCACCCAACATAAATACCTTATATATCTATGTAATGGATCTCTTATATCATAACTAGTTATAGTCTGGAAATACTAAAAGTATTTTTGGTTAGATACACTCATACTAGATAGACGAAATGTAGTTATTACTAAACCTTTAAAAGGACTTATTTGTTAATCCATTGTGGATGAACCTTTTTTATTTGTATCTTATTATTATTAATATTGTATACCTTTTAATCTCTGAAGTATGGTGGTCTATCTATGATGTCTTAGAAAGTATTGTATACCGAATATTTCTATAGATATCTTTATAATGTATATTCATTTCTCTTTTTTATACGGCTGATTATTTCATGTTCTCCATGCAATAACGGTTTTCCTGTTGCTGATAGCGTTGGTTATTTTAACTATCTTTCCTTGACGATGATTAATATGTTCATTCTCGTAAGTAACGTGGAATAGGTAGCTACTTATTCGTAAACGATATTTTATAGATCGGAGTCTGTTATATGTGGCGTATAGTGTAATGATGTCCTTTCGTTGCATATTTGTGATGTTTTCCGCGGTATTGTTTCCTAGTATTATGTTTAATCTGGATTATCTACATAGGTATCAAAGATTTTGCGAAGAAAATAGCTTCGGAAAATCTTTGTAGGTATATAATTCCTATAGTTGGAATCTCGGACGGCCGATTTCTCACACTGATGCAGTCCATAAACCAAAAAAAGTAAAGTAAAAGTATAGTTACCAAAGATTATAGAACCATGTTCTATTTACATATATCATTGTTTATATTCCCGTAATCATTTTATATTCCCGTTCTCGTACCAGTAATGCTAGAATTGTGTGTATACCGATTTCGTGATTCGGTTCCTCCATTCCTATTGTGTAATTTGTATGGGCTGGAGTTCTTCTATCGTCAGCGCTAATTAACACATGTATAAGTTGTACGCTCATTAGTTGTAAACTGCAGTGAACATTACTATGTACAACATACTATGTACAACATACTATGTACAACATACTATGTACAACATACTATGTACTATATAGTATGTAGCGTTCATTGCTATTCGACGAATAATTCAAATACATTTTATTTCATTTATAAATTATTATTATTTATAATCTATTATAATTTATAATATTGTATAATATTTTATAATCCAATTGTGGATACATATATATTTTATATTATCAGTTATGTATTCCAATGTGATCAAATGTTATTGTATGCCATATAATATTAACTCCATAATTGCCTTCAATACATATGATTCGAAGTCAATTATGATAAATATTACTATATATGGCATGTATGATTTTGTTAACATACCCAATTGGTTAAATAATGTAATATTTACCTAACATTTATGGCAATAATTTATAAATAGATGTTATAAACATATTATCCTATAAATATATATATATATATATATATATATAATATGGTAAAAATAAACATATAACAAACATACTTATGTTTATTACTATAATTATAGTTACGAGATATTCACAAACTGTACCAAAAAGGTTACAATTAAATATTAACATAATTGTATATATATATATATATATATATATATATATATATATATTAATATGTTCATATTTACCTATAAGCTAGATCTTATAAATTACTGGTGTGGAGATATTAACTTCCATCCAGCGGGTCCCCCTGGTTGTGGATAGGGGAGTACCATACAGATATGTAGGATAGCTACGAATAATTAAAAAATTAAATTTAAAAAAAATAAAATAAAATAAGCAGTCCTGAGCCTGGATGTAGTAGTGGCGTACACTATCTCGCATTAGTCATCGAAAAGTATGCTCGACCCAGTAAGTAAGTAAGTAATATATATATATATATATATATATATATATATATATATATATAAAACTGCATGTGTGTCTCAGTGGCTAAGGCGTCAGACACACAAGCAGTAGGACACGGGTTTGAGCCTAGTCCGGACAATTAATTTATTTTATAAAATGGGTCTTAAAATATTATTTATAAGTGATCTTATATAATTGTGTATAAATAAATGATCGGCTCTCGTTAAAACTATGTATGCCTTAACATGAGAGCGGATTCGAAGGGAGATTAGAGACATATATGGTTATAAGTGAAAACTTCATCTAAGTTCCTGGATAGGATGAAAGTTCTCCACCAAATAAAAATAACAAAAAATATACATACATATATATATATATATATATATATATATATACATATATATATATATATTATAATCTTGTAATTTATGTCATAAAATCATCTAAGTCATCAAATTCTTTCGAAATTTCAGTTTACGAACAATATATAATATTTTAATTATAAATAAATTGTAATACGAAATATTTTATATATTTTTTTAATTATATAAAAACGAATGTGTTCTATGATAATACAAATTGACTCGGTTATCACTAGTGATGTAAATTATGCTGAGATATTGATGCCGAGCCGAGACTTTTGGTTTTTGATGGCGAGCTGAGACTTTCATTTTCGGAAGAAAAAAAAATGAGCCCGAACCGAGCCGAAACTCTAGCAAAAGAGCCCGACCCGAACTGATACTCTAGATAAATGAGCCCGAACCGAGTTGACACTTTTACAAAACGTTACCAAGTCGAAATGATGCTTTTTGGAAATTACATTTTAATACTAATTGTTATATATTTCACATTTACATCAATTTAAAAAATAATAATCTGCGCCAACTTCGCTATTCAGTGAATAATAATGTAAATTTCATCTAGTCGTGTAAATAATACCGACCTCTTTGATGCCGAGCAGATACTTTTGGTTATTGATGCCGACCAGAGACTTTCATTTTTAGAGAAAAAAACAAGCCCGAGCCGAGCCGAGACTCTAGCCAAACGAACCCGTGCCGAGCCGAGCTGATACTCTAACAAAACGAGCCAGTACTTTAGGTAATTGATACTGCTTTAGATTTGAACATCAATTACATCACTAGTTATCACTGTATAATTATTAGCTAGTTGACATAGAATGTTCATAATAATTATTCTAAAAATAAGCAATTACAATACTATAATAATGCTATGTTATAAAGTAGATATTTGGCCTATTAAAGATATTGCGAAGTAAAGATTTAACACTATCTAGTTACTTAATGTGATCATGCGATAACTTAATCCGGTGGACGTCGTCTGGATGATAGCAGTGTAATCGAAATCACTGAAATAGATTTAGATCTGGCGCGTTTCTTTACAACACTGTTATCATATTATTAAATTACCTGTAAAGTAAGTTAGCTTTTACTCACTTCATAAATAGACATATCATTTAAAAACCAAAATATATTGATTTGTTATAAAAAGTTATTAGTAACGAACACCTAGGTTTCATCATATAAATAATAATTTTAAAATTGTTATTCTACATTTTAAAAGTGTATAGCTTAATACGAATTTACATTATAGACAGCAAATGGATCAGAAAATTGACCGTATATAGATGGCGCTGTTCATTTGTGTATATAATTCTAATTACAAGATTCACGTAGGTGTTATATCTTAGACAAATCATTGGATATATTATATATTCATTTTGCTGATGTTTTTTTATTATATATTGAACACGGTGATGATTATACATTATTGTTATACATATCCTAAACGTGTATCGATATAATCACTCTCCTTATAATGAATGGCGTGCGTTATACGCGCGCCGAGTGTCTAGCAGACGCCCGCGAATTCCTGCCTCGGTGTCGCGCATGACTGACTCGCGTTCTAGCCACATTGCTATATATAGCGGACCGCCGCTGAATATAGACACTTCTAATAATGTATAATACATAATATACCGAGTACTTGATTCACTACACAACACATAACGTGTATAATTCAGATTAATATAATTCAGATAAAGTTCATCGAATTGAATATGTTTCTAATGTTGTTTTCTAAATTATGTAATTAAGTTATCATATTTTAAATATATACTTTATTTTAACTCTATTATAAGAAGTGTGTTATTGGTTATTTATTAAAACAATCAATGTATTATGTATTTATAATATAATAACATTGTAAATCAGATATATTTGTCTAAGTTGTTTCTCTAAGAGACAAATAAGTTCAAGACCGACAAGTTGTGAACTAGGTTAGATATATATATATATATATATTGGATACCATTTATTTAACATATATTTTAATTAATTATTTCGTAGAATAGTATAATATATTATAAATATCCTCATAGAAAATACAATAAATGCGAAAGTTAATCAATACATTAATATTAGGATTTCATCCGACTATTTAAATTTTCATTTATAATTTATAAGTATAGTATATATATACTATATATAGTATAGTATACAGTATACTGTATACTATATGGTAACCACTATCTATATCAATACAGATGTAAATAGTATCGTCCTACAAAAAATAAATAAATATCTAGATTTTTTAAATCAAATATACAAACTAGTAAAGATATTAATTTATACATGTATTATTATTTTTAAATATTGATATATAAAGAAAAATACAATATATTGTTTCATTTAATTATGTAATTATATATATATATTTATTTTTCTGTTTCTTTAATATTTAACTTTGAATGCCTATTCACGAATCACCTATGTGTATTATCCGTATCACTTGTATCTCATTTATTATTGTAATTTTATATTTATATAATTATTCTTGGTTTCTAGTTTTTTAATTTTAATTTTTTTGTATGTGATTAATCTTTTATTTAATCATTTCATTGTTTTTTATATTACAATGACTTTTTATTATGTTTATAATTATTTTTATTTTATTATTTTATTGGAATGGAAATGATGATGTGACATTGCACATACTGTTAGGAGGTTTCTAATCAATAAAGCTGATTGCTTTCACTGATCCTCCTTAGAATTTGTCTATAAACTGAATTCATTCAATCATATATATATATATATATATATATATATATATATATATATATAACATTTATCATATAGGTAAAGTTAATGAAGTCTTTCAAAAACTAAATTGTAAATCGGATTGTTTCACCGTACTAAGAATTCGAAATAATACTGAGGTAAACATAACATTTAATAACCTATAACTAATAACCTTGCTGTTGGGCTACAATTGTAGAGTATGTATTATGATCAACTTTATCAAGTATTAGATATATATATATATATATATATATATATATATATATATAATTCGGTTGATGATCATAGTAGAGTAATTATTTTATTAAGTTAGTTTATAATTTATTTGTCAATAATTATAATATGAATGGTAATATATGCTTTTATATTTAATAATAATAAATAAGTATATAATGTATGTATTAAAGAAGTGAACATGGTAATGATTCTAGTAGGATTCCGCTCATAATGTATAGGGATTTTGAAACACTTGACTTTATGTTGAATTTTGATAATAGCGAGAGAGATAGAAAATGAATCATACGATTATTATTCTATAATTAATAGTAAGTGAGAGTCTATTATTATTGGCTATTATGAGGAATATATTACTATGAGTCACGTGGTGTCTATAAATAGATCAATAATATATCAATGAGAATAAGCACTCGTCCATATATGGATTCAGTTGATAAATTATGTTTTGGGAATGTGATTTAATGATATCTAAGTAATATTATTGAAGGTGTGATATCTTCAATGAAAATTCAACATACGGTATTCATTAAGGTATACCTATATCTATAGTTATATCTATATATCTATATCTATATTTAGTTGACGAATAATAATTTATTTGAGATTCAATAAATGCATAACTAAGGATAAAATCTTAGTATAATTATATTTATAAAATGAGTGTACGGCGTATATTGTACGCTAGTGTAAATCTCTATAAGGACATTGTTTTGTAAACCTATAGTATGATGGATTGTTCATCGGCATTTGTGTAGGAGACCAAGTTTAGTGTTCTGTTGAAGGTTCTGAGTTGAACAATTTGCAGTTTAGTCATATATTAATTCAATGTGGTCTGTGTTGAGAGATAGAGGGTAATTTCAGTCAATTGTATTGTTCTATTATTTAAATTAAACAAATATTAAATATTTAAGTTTGTGAATATATTTTAATGGCCCATTTTTACTTATATATTACATTAACATTAACATCTGGCGCACCTGCCCTAAATGTATTAATATGAAAATATCGAAATAACTAATATGTCACTATTATGTATTAATAGAGTTCACATTTTTTTAGATTTTCACAGCAAGAGGATGTCTGGACTTGTTAAATACCTCGATGTATTATAATATTCATTCCGTTAATTTGTACAGACAACTAATTAGCCATGTTGATAACTCCCGTCAGACATTCAGATTAAAGGGCTGTGTTTCAGTATTTGGTTATAATACATATATAAATATATATATATATATATATATATATATATATATATATATATTTAACTACCTGTGTGGTTCAGTGGCTAATGCGTCAGACACACAAGCAGTAGGACACGGGTTCGAACCTCGTCCGGACCATTAATTGATTTTATAAAATGGGTCTTAAAATATTATTTAGAAGTGATCTTATATAATTGTGTATAAATAAATGATCGGCTCTCGTTAAAACCATGGATGCCTTAACATGAGAGCGACTTCGAAGGGACATTAGAGCAATATATGGTTATAAGTGAAAACTTCATCTAAGTTCCTGGAAAGGACTCAACCAAATAAAAATAACAATAACAATAACAATATATATATATATATATATATATATATATATATATATATATCAGTGTTCATTCTAGAGCTACCCAGCTACCCAAATTGGGAAGTGCCCTAATTATGTGGGTAGCTGCCCTAAATATATAATTATATGTATTAAGTTTAATTATTATTTTTTAAGTTATTATTAATATACTTATAATATCATTAATTAAAAGTGTTATATCTATAATTACAGGAATATATTATTTAATAAATATCAGTTTTCCAATGAATATTTATAAAATGACGATTAAATGTGTTATTATTCTTATATTATTATTTAAATATTAAAATAATGAAGAATTTTTATTTAATAAATGGAGGATTTTCAATAAATATTTATAAAATGGCGATTAAATGTATTATTATTATTCTATTATTATTTAAGTATTAAAATAATGGAGAATATGAATAACTTCTGTCATAACATTAGGATAAATTCATTATTTTTCAAATAATGGCGAATATATACTATTTTCCCTTTGTTATATCCGTTTGATATTTTATATAAACAAACAATTTAGATTCAAATATAAATTAAATATGAAATATGATAATAAACTACTTGATCTATATTTAGAATAATCTATTTTTAGATTGGGTAGCAAATTCACTACCCAAAATGAAAATTGGGTAGCAAACTTTAAATATTGGGTAGTTAATTTGCTACCAATTTATATTTATAATAATATATGAAAATTAATTCAATAATTATTTTTATTCCAATTCTTTTCTCCCAATATATATAAATCACGTGATTGTTTTATTTAAAATTCGTAATTTTTATATATTTATTCAAAATCCTATTTTAAAACGTAATATTAAAGTGATATTAGAGATATTAAAAACTATGAAAATATAAAAATAATGAAATATTTAATCACCAATATTATTAATAAGTTCACTGTTTTTTATATTCATAATAATTAAACTGTATACTTTTTAAATTTATTATAATCTAATTAATAAATTTAAAATTATTATTTGTATTATTACATTAATATTTAATAATATTATATTATATATTAATTATCATACTTATTATAATTATTATTCTTATATATAATATATAATGTTTAAAATATAATGTCATAAATATCACGTATTATACTACTTATTAGTTATTATATATATTGAATTTAAAATCAACCGGCATACGGAGTACGTACTGCATGTTGATACATGAGCATGACATATTTTATATTGATTTTATTATGATAAAATTGGTATCACTGGAAAGCTTATTAAATTATATAATACAATTCATATTATGTTTTTTTAAATTTGTATTTAAACAAAAGTTATTAACAAAAATGTGCAAACAAATTATTAAATTATTAAATCAATACAATTATAATATACATTCTAATTAATTTGTTAAATTATGACATTAAATTATCTTATATAAATTATATATAATAATGTGTACCAGTATAATCTAATAATATTAATATAGATATAGGTATTTTTGTATATTTGGATCTACCTATAAGTATTTTTAAGTATTTATAAGTATGATATATTATATATCGTTAATTGCCTATATATATAATATATAATTAATGAAAATAATTACTATATATATTATATATTTAGTATCTTATAATTTGTATTATATAGTTTGTTATATATAGAAACTTATTTATTTATATATTCCTATAAATACATTTCCATGTATTATAGTATTTAATGATACGAAAAACTAATCCTGTATACTTGACATAATAGTATACAGGTGTTTCTCGCGAAATATATCATTATGCTTATATTAATCATTATAATAATATGAAAGTTTAAATTATAAATATACTATTCGATTGATTAGTAATATTACCAATGCATTTATATACAAAAATAAGTAAATATATATAAGTTTGATAGAGTTACTATTACATTACTATAATAAATATATAATTATATATATGATATTACAATAATCATAATATATAACTTATCGAGAACCAAATTACTTATATATCAAACTACTCGAACACCTAATTTTAAAAATATAACTTCTCGACTACCTAATTTTCAATATAACATATCAACCATCTAATTTCTAATATTATAAGATCTCAACTACCACATTTTCAATATTAAGACATATCGACAACATCATTTCCAATATTATAAGATCTCAACTACCTAATTTTCAATATTATAACATATCGACAACATCATTTTCAATATTATAAGATCTCGACTACCTAATTTTCAATATTATAACATATCGACAACATACATTTCAATAATATAAGATCTCGACTACCTAATTTTCAATATTAAGACATATCGACAACATCATTTTCAATATTATAAGATCTCGACTACCTAATTTTCTATATTATAACATATCGACAACATCATTTTCAATATTATAAGATCTCGACTACCTAATTTTCAATATTATAACATATCGACAACATACATTTCAATATTATAAGATCTCGACTACCTAATTTTCAATATTATAACATCGACAACATAATTTTCAATATTATAAGATCTCGACAACATAATTTTCAATATTATAAATGCTCGAAGATCAAATTTTTAATATCTGAATATTTCATGAATCAAATGTTGAGAGATTGAATATAAAAAGAATTATTTGATATCAATGTATTAGAATTAAAATTTGTAAATCATTTAATTGTAAACGAATAATAAGTAATCGAATCGAATACTTATTTTCTATTTATTTACATCTCTAATTCAAAAATCCTCCTAAGTATCTTTTGTAAGTAACAATTGTTACAGGTTTAAATTGCCTCAGGGTATAAGTGTCCATCTAATATATTATTTATCATAAATGAATTTATAAATAGATAGCGAAATTACCCATATATGTCATCCTACATTTTACTTAGTAAAATATATTTAAATGCCCTATAATAATTTTTTTTTGGTAGCTGCCCTGAAACCTAGAATGAACACTGAAATATATATATATATATATATATATATATATATATATAAAGTTAAACCTTTATTAGCTGCAAACTATAGGCTATAGCCATTTTAATTATAATTAGTATGTCATCCAATGTATCATTGATTTTTGAAAAAGAACTATGTTACAACCTTTCATTCTACTTTTATCATCAGAGATGATTACGGATTAAGTATACTTAATAAGCTATAGCTGTTGAACGTGAAATCATATCATAAATAACACGTGAATCGAACATTAATTCGGACATGGGTACCAAATACGGACATTCCCGTTATGAATTCAATAAAAATATTAAATAAAATGTTAAAATCGCAATAATATTTATAATCTTATGATATTAATATATTTTAATTTTTGAATACAAATATTTAGTTATAAAATGTTAATACTATGTTTGTTAAAGTGTCCGTATCAGGTATCCACTTTCCCCTGGTTATGTTAATCACTATCTATTATCTACCTATGTATCAGTCGTTATTCTTAAACTTAAATTATAATAAGAATGTAATGATATTTTTCTATGGTGAAATCTTAATAAATTCTAGTAATATCTAGGAATATGTATCGTATTTATGATATATATATATATATCATTTAACAATTATAATAATTTAAATATAAATATATTATTTTTATATTACTATTTTCATGTGATTTAATTTGCATTGCAACGTACAACGGTAATCAGCGCCATAAGTAGTACTACCTTTAAATAACCTATAGGTTATACCATAGGATATACTATAGCATATACATATGTGTATTATATTAATAATAATAATCTTTATTAGAAGAATTTTTTTTGTTTTCTGTATCGTTTTGTAGTTTATAATAATAGGATGTGTATTCCTAAAGCGCATCAAAATAATATGTCATATTTTCTGTTGTTGTCGCCCATATATATATATATATATATATATATATATATATATATATATATATATACATATATATATATAACCTAAGTATGGATTATTATTATTATAATGTCGTATATATTTATGTAGAGACTTGCTGGAGACGATGTGTCAACTATAATGAATACAACGGATGTAATAATATAAAATATATAATTTCTACAGGTAAGTTATTGTAATTAAATATAATATATATTAATTAATTAATTAATAGATATAGATTACGTTTCAATTCAAAATAGATGGGCATTCTTTCACTTACGAGAAAACTCTGCGTTTATAGTTAATACAAAATATAATAGCTCTATAAGTATATTCATATATTTATAATGATAAATTAAAAATATATATATATAATAAATAAATAGTTGATTTTTAATATTAAACTGTATTATTATCCACTCATTATACACATATATAGTATAAGCATAAATGTATGATTAAACGTATCATTTACTGATGAAACCATCAATCGATATATCCGTATTCGATATATCCGTATTCGATATATAGAACTATAGTTTATATATAGTCATATTTATTACGATATTATTTTAGAAGGTATAGTACATCAATAATAATAATATTAGCAAGCTAATAATCACATCCGCATATGGATTTATAGAAATAGAAACACCCTATAGGGTATACTAAAAAGTATACTAAGTATACTAAAAACATTATAACTAATGTAAGCTTACATCACCTAGGTGATATATGTAAATATATGCGTAGTGGATATTTATAGATACTATAGTATACTATTGTTTATTATTGATACAATAGTATACTATTGTTTATTATATTAATTTGATATTATTTATTCATAACACCTGTATAACTTAGTAAGCTAGTGTATAATAACTGTGCATAATAGGGTACGCGTTCATACCATTGATGTAAAGAAAGCGTTATTTATATCGATGGTTATAACCTGTTATAATACCTGTTTAATATGAAAGTTCTTAAAATAATGCACGGAAGTGATCCCATAACATGTAGTACATAAAAGTTATCGGTTCTCTTCGAAATCTGGATCTTTAATATGATAGCGGATTCGAAGTAGTAGTAGATTTTTAGTTATAGGGTATACCATATAGGGTAACACTGATCGATTTAATGACTTCACCAAATAAAATATACAATAGTTTATCAATGTGAATTATAAATATGTATTCTATATAACTTTGAATATATTCTGATATATTAAATTGGGAATGTAAAAATACTAACCAGTAGAAATATAATTAATATCTTCAATAACTATAATATACTATCATTTAATATAATATAATAAAACTCGTATACACACACATATATATATATATATATTAATTACAAATATATATTCAAAAATTAATACATATAAAACTTCTTTTAATTATTACAGTTTAATTATCAGAATATAACAGGTTTTATGTTTATATATTGTAATTAACGTATATAACAACTGCTTACATACTATAGTAATATAGAAGGTGTACTGTTTTTCTGATACGATGTGGTAATATTTAATAGTATACCCTCTGAGATGTATATTTAATATTAAATATAAATGTAATAAACTTAATTAAATTAAAATTAAACTTAATTAGTAATATCTATGTATTGCAAATAATGTCATGTATGTAGTTAAACATTAGAACACTTTATTATTATATAGTATTGCTAGCAGAGTACACGCTAGTATATAGGCTGTGGTATTACGTCATAGTGTCATTCCTATATACGCATGCGCGTAATAAACTAATAATAGCCACCAATCATATTGCTCGATTAACCATTAACCGCTGGAGGAGCGGGACGTCTTTAAAGTTAACTATATTCAAGGGCATGTCCTTACTATATTCCTAAAAGTATCAATATCGTAATAGGAAAACATAGTTGGGATCAATATATATATATGTGTGTGTGTATGTGTGAGTGTGTGTGTATATTACGTTATAACCAAGTATCGTATGACCTCACAATGTATATATTACTTATTTTACTTCATATATTTAATTAATTATGAAAATAATATAGCGAGCAATATGTAATATATATATATATATATATATATATATTAAAATAAATATATTGATATAATAATGTAACCCTAATAAACCCTGGAATTATATGTTTACATTATAACAAATTATTATTTTATATAGTGAATTATTGTATATAATATATATGTGTGTAACTGTTTACAATATTAACTATACTACAAAGTACACTACCACTACAGTACCTATGATCAATACTTATACATGTGTTACCATCAATACTGATATTAATATAACTTTAAATACAACTTCTATCATAGTTATACTAAACTTTTATATATATATGTATAGATTTAATATAAAGTATATAAATATATTATATTATATATATATATATATATATATATATATATATATATATATAAAGTTAATTGTATATGGGATAATAGGTATTTCTTTAGACCTTTTAAAGAGTTATTTGTCGAATAGGATGCAATATGTATTTAATAAAGATATTAAATCTAATTTAAAAAATATTAAGTGTGGAATTCCACAAGGATCTGTAGGACCTGTTTTATTTGTATTGTATATAAATGATCTAACTAATATATCCTCTATTTTCAAACATATTTTATTTTCGGATGATACCACCTTAATTTGTTTGGATACATCTATTTCAAAGCTTGAGAATAAAATGCAATGTGGAATTGATCAATTATATGTATGGCTAAATATTAATAAATTATCATTAAATATAGATAACACTAATATGTTATTATCCAATATAAGAAATATAAATGATAATGTTAAATTAAAACTTAAAATTGATAATAAAGAAATACGTAACGTAGAAAAGATAACATTTCTGGGTATTATTATTGACAATAAATTAGATTGGAATAGTCAAATACATTATGTATGCACAAAGTTATCAAGATCTATTGCTATTTTAAATAAAGTCAAATTAAAATTAAATAGTAAAGCATTAGTTTTTCTTTATAATTTTTTTTTTTAATTCCTGATTTTATTATTATTATATATATATATATATATCAAATATACGTATATGTACTATATACTATATATAGTATACGTCGTATACCAATGAATTACTGTAAATATATGGTATTATATAATTAACAAAACAATATATCTAATATTATTAATATCCAATTAAAATATATTAATTATAGAAATTGCAGTGAGAACTGGCTATAGAATAGGTAAATATTTATTAAAATTATAATAATACGGTTATATAATTTAGTATCTATATATAATATTTATATAATTTAGGTAATTTAAATTGACATCTACAATATTATAATATTTATATATATATATATATATATATATATATATATATATATATATATATATATATATATATATATATATATATATATAACTCAGAAGGGTGTTATTGAAAAATCAATTAAGCAAATATATTTGAGCTTATGACCTCTTCATCATAGTTAGTGATCCTAAAACTAAAACGGAGGTAAACGGTATAAAAATATCTATAATAATTAAACAAAATAAAAATTGATAAAATATGTAAATAGAATTTTGTGATAAAAACAGTTAAAAGTAGAGAATAAGATAATAAACTAAAGATACAATATAAAATGCTAAGTAAAATAATAAAACGCTTTAAAAACAGTTGAAGAATTTCGATAAAATTCTTCCCGAACCTTCTATTGATTCTTTAATACTGGCGGTCTTCAATATTTTCCAGGTATTTGTAGGAAAATTCATCTCTGTCTTGAGAATTTGGTTTCCAGAGTACCAAGATCCCAAAGAACCAACACAGAAGGGAATTACATATCCGAGGTGGCGATACTTTTCTATCTTCCTATTAGCGGCAGATTCCATATTTGTAATCGAGTCGTAGGGAATTGTGATGTCGACAAAATAACATGAGTTGTTATATTTGATAACAAGATCCGGTTTTAAGTTATCTAGTGAGATGTAGCTAGTATCGTACTCAATATCGCATTCATCTAGGAACTTAGTTAGTACTCCAAGGACAGTATCATGTCTTTCTGTCATCATTTTTAGTGATGCAGTACACATATTCAATATGTGCATCGTCGTTTCATCCTTGGAGTAGCATTGCCTACATTTTTTATCTGTTGAGCCTGGAAAAGCTTTTACTGGAAGAGTCTGAGTTCTAGCCATGTGCCAATAGTTCCAGGATTTGAAAGATAGTGTCGATTAGATAGTGTCGAAATATTATAATAATACGGTTATATAATTTAGTATCTATATATAATATTTATATAATTTAGGTAATTTAAATTGACATCTACAATATTATAATATTTATATATATATATTATACTGGTTATGTAATTGTGTATGTGTATGTTTATAATATATATATTTAAAATATGTATACATTTATTTAAATGCACAGTACCAACTCAACCAATATCTAATAAAGGTATTTATAAATATTATATAAATATTCATATATATATATATATATTGTTATTATTATTTATTATTATTATTTGTATTTGGTGGAGTTCTTTCATCCCATCCAGGAACTTAGATGAGGGATTCACTTATAACCATATATGGCTCTAATATCCCTTCGAAGCCCCTCTCGTGTTAAGGCATCCATGGTTTTAACGAGAGCCGATCATTTATGTATACACACTTATATAAGATCACTTCTACACATTACTGTAAAAACCTATTGTAATGGTGCGGACGAGGCTCAAATCCGCGTCATACCTATTGTGCGTATGATGCCTTAGACAACTGAGCCACACAGGCAGTTGTAAAGCAGTTTTAAAGATGAATACATTTATTTTTTTATTATTTTTCTATATAACAATATAAGTTTGCATTAATATATACATCTATTTAAATTATATAGCATGATATTATATATCTTCTTGATGTGCAAAGATAATCATACTTGGTAGTCATTTATATATATATATGATTCACTATAGCATAGTATTTAAAATACTCCTATAGTATGTATACATATTTGAAAACATCTGTATTTCATTTATTAATATTAATAATTTCTGATTTTTCGGATTATTGTGTAGTTAATTTTTAGTATCCAATAATTATCCTCATTGATACATCATTTATACAATAATTTGTAATAATAATTACCGTATTATTAATTATATGTGTATTCATTATAAGTAACTTTATAATACGCATTATTATAATATATATTGATAGAATAAATATACCTATAATTAATATATAAATATATAAAATATATAAATCAGTAATAACAAGGTAACCAATAATGAAACTTGTGATATAAATTTATATTTATAAATATTCATAATAAATAAATTATAATATAGATATGTTATATAATGTATATATATATATATATATATATTAATTAACTGCAATGCAATATTTTAAAGTAACGGTAAAGATACCCCTACAAGGTATTATAAAATATGTATTATATCTATTGTTATGGTATATATAAAATATATTATATATAAATATATTTATATATATATTATTTATTATTTATAACCATATTTATATATATATGTTAATTTATATTATATTTAATATATCTATAGATAATGTATTAATTAGTATTATTATAAACATTAGTATTCTTATTTGTATTATGCTTAAATATGTATAAACAAATTTTAAAACAATTCAAATGATGAAAACCTACATTCAAAATAACAAAATATTCATAAATATTATATATATATATATATATTTCTATCTATTTAAATATATATAAACATCAACATATATTTAGTTTAATTTAGTTTAAAAACATGAACTCGTATATATATAGCTATATAATTATATAACTATATAACTATAGTTACCAATATATATATATATATTGTACCACTGTACTGATGTGCACATGTAACGTATACGTTAGATATACACATCAGTAAAGTGGTACTATTTAATATAAATACATTAAGTAGATTTACATAATTAAATAAGTTGTAATTTAGAAATAAAATATGCGATACCATTATAAATGTTAATTCGTATCTAGTTTATTTATTATTGAATTAAATACTTAGGGGAAAGTATCCGATTACCGACCCCTAAATGATTATTTGTAATAACTTATTTAATATTAAATATATTTATCTGAAATTTTGTAATTAGATTAATATTATGGCAATGAATAATGTGGCTATTTTAAATTGTTGATATAATTATAGTTACAAGAATAAACAGGGGGGTCGGTAATCGGATACATGTACTAATACCGACCCCCTTCTCCTATTACCGACCCCCTAAATAATCGTGATATAAATAAGTGTAGTATTATAATATCCAATAAAAATAGTAGATATACATAAATCTAATTAATTATAACATTCACGCAATTTATTTTTTATTGAATTTATGTTTTATAGTAATATTAAATTTAAATTTAAACTTTATAGTAATTATATTAAAATAGTGTATATTATTATTTAATATTTATTTATTAATCAGTATGTATATAATCAACTGCAATCATGAATCCTAAATCTATATCAATGATACAAAACAACTTACGACATATTTTAAAGTAAAATACGGATCTATTTTGATTTGCTATTATAAATCACATAGGGTCGGTATTAGGGTAATTTAGGAGGTCGGTAATAGGAAAATCATATGGGTTGCTATAAATAAGATATATTGGTTAATAGTTATTAAAAATAAATTATTTTTATAATAGTTATAAACATGTTATTGATCTACAATTCTATGTTCAGTATTATGTTTTCTTTTAAATAATAAAGTATTTACAATGATTTAAAAAAAAGTTATTATTCAAATATTTAAAAAGTAAAAACAGAATATTAAATGTTATCAAATAACAATTGTAGGATTAAATATTTTTTAAAACAAAATACTTATTCATATTTATCATTAAATTACTAACAGTTCGTGTATATATTATTTTTTGATATATCTTATTGTTACTAAGATACGAGAGGGGTTCGGTATTAGGAGGGGGTCGGTAATAGGGGACTTTCCCCTATATAGGTATTAATACAATAGTATACTAGAATCAATGTAAGTAATACATTATTTTAAGTATTATAATCTAATATCTACAATGATTTATATAATTAAATTAAATCACTAATGATATATATTCTTATATACGCTTCTATGTTATCTATATTGTTATAGAGTATTATTATAAGTATACACATCCATAGATGAAATTTAAAGTATTTCTTTAGAATTATAGTTGGTTATTAATTGTTGATAATATATTTATCATTTTGAGTAGATTAATATTATGTATTTTTTTTAATTTCATCTATCAATATATATATATATATTTGTTAATCAAAACTGCCTGTGTGGCTCAGTGGCTAAGGCGTCAGACACACAAGCAGTAGGACACGGGTTCGACCCTCGTCCGGACCATTAATTAATTTTATAAAATGGGTCTTAAAATATTATTTAGAAGTGATCTTATATAATTGTGTATAAATAAATGATCGGCTCTCGTTAAAACCATTGATGCCTTAACATGAGAGCGGCTTCGACGGGACATTAGAGCCATATATGGTTATAAGTGAAAACTTCATCTAAGTTCCTGGATGGGATGAAAGGACTCCACCAAATAAAAATAACAATAACAATAACAATAATATTATGTTCTAATTTTAGTTAATCATTAATTGAACTAATATATTCAATATATTTCTGTATAACTATAATATATATAACAAATATGCGATGTTATAATGTTCTAAATATTATATTAAATTATGAAGAAAAAAACTATTTATAGTATATATATACTATATAATATATCAAAAATATATATATATATATATATATATATATAATATATTAATATATATAATAATAACATATATTTATACCAACAGATATTGATGAAAATGGAATTATTATAGGTTATAATGAATATATGAATAAATATACACGCATATATATATGTATAACAACACACACGTACAATTTAATTCGTATAGTGTACGTCGTGCACACACATACACACACAGACACACAAACACACACTGAATATATATATATATATATATATATTAAATATTTAAAAAATGTAATAAACTAAAAAATGAATGTATTACCTTATAGAACATTCGCATTAATCCAAACTTATTTAAAAATAGCAAATGCTGAAATAGAAATATAAACTCATAATACAATGATAGGATACCTATGTGTTATATTCGATAAAAACTAATATTAAATGTAACTTAAATTAACATTATGGTTATTACATTCAATAGGGTTAGTAGATGAAATTGAATACATTGTTATAATATCATTAGTTAGTAGTAGGTCCAGTAATTAAGTCCAGCATATTCGATTTACGTGTTGGAAAATTGACTAACTGTGTTAGAGAATGTTTTAAATACATATGTGTGTAAAATTAAATACATATTTGTCGACCAATGAAATAGCAGATCCTTTATTCCATTCAATATATTCAGTCAATATATGGTATACCTGGCAAGTTAATATCTCCTTACATAATGCATTTTTTAGTTGTATCAGTGATTCTGGGAAGTATATCAGATAATGTGACGGTATTGTTATATGACATAGAGGGCGGTCTTATTTTATTTCCGGGTTTGTTAGATGCTCCTAATAAGGTTAATATTCTTCGTTTCATCCTGTCATCATAATGTTGATCATGATTAATATATATTTTAGAGTAAAAACATCATTATGCTTGCCGCAAGAATATTGCGTACTATTCTAAATGATTTCACTATTCATACAATAGTAATATATATATATATATATATATATATATATATATATATATATATATCTTATATAATTGTGTATAAATAAATGATCGGCTCTCGTTAAAACCATGGATGCCTTAACATGAGAGCGGCTTCGAAGGGACATTAGAGCCATATATGGTTATAAGTGAAAACTTCATATAAGTTCCTGGATGGGATGAAAGGACTCCACCAAATAAAAAAATAAAAATAAAATAAATAAATAAATATATATTTTATATTGAATTAATATATATTATGTCAACAAATTACATAATTAATATAAAATTATATTATTTAAATTATAATTAAGATAACAATTATTATAGATACAACTAGTATTCCAATTACTACAGGTATTTATAATATATATTATACCAATTTAATATACTTTCTATTATAATAATATTTAAAATTATTTAAATATATTATATATATATATATATATATATATATATATATATATATATATATTAGTATACTAATATGATAGTATGATATATCATTACAGCTATCGGTTTTTTTACATTATTTAACTTTTTTCGCCATTTTTTCACAAATTAAAAATTCAACATTTAATAGAATGGTAATTTAGTATACTAATTATATATTAACTTTTATATAATTTATTTACTACCTATACTACGAGTATGCTATAGTATGCAAGTAATAGATAAATATTATCCCTATATTAAATAATCACCTATATTATATATTATATATTATATAATTAATAATTATTAATAATATCCGATCTATATTAATATTCATTTATTCTTATATTTATTCTCATGTTATTTAAAAATAGAATAAAAGTTTAATAAAGTAATTTAACACTTTAAAAAGTTGATAAAATAGACAACTTATGTTATCTTCTATTTATTTAAAGTATTGCTATTTTAATGAATTTTGCTTTCATTCTATGTTCGTTATGTGGAATGTAATACTATGCATGCATTTACTTGCATATATGCATACATATGTGTATATAGTAAAATTGATATCATATTACATAAATACTATCGAAAATATCCTTTTTTATAGTATTTAAATATATTATAAATGAAATAAAAATCTCTTTAATTAGATCAATATTTCTCTCGGAAGAATCGATAATTTATAATACCGAATAATAATGTAATCATGTTTATTGTTCTTAACAGGGCAATAACAATGTTACCTAATTACCGTATAACGATATAAAACACGACTACCACGCCCGCTAAGGCGGATCTTAAAAAAAACAATGGCTGGTACGACGTATGTTAAAATTGCTAACTCTCCCATGTAACATTTCTAGGCAATTACGCTCGGCGCAAAATATATGAATTTAAATTTTTTTTCGGATTTAACTTTCTAATGATTATATTTCCATATGTGCATTATGCCCTAATGAGTATGTGTATTATTTAACAAAAAATGCAATATAAAATCCGCCTTAACGCCCGCTCGACCCCTCCCACCCACCCCCGTAGTCGTGTTTTAATCGTTATACTAGGTGGGTTGGGTTTAGGGTTGGTTTTTGGGTTTGGTTTGGGTTTAACTATACGTGTTTAATCATTCTAATTAATAAGCATATGTAATATATTATCCTTATTAAATATGTAAATGATATTAAAGTAGCCGTTACGTGTATTGTAAGGCACCGTATGACTGCATTTAATCTCTTCTATACCATATATGGTATAGAAGAGATTAAATGCAGTTATACGATTCCTTACCTATATATAGAAGTATACTTCTCATAGTATTGCGAATGGTGTTTGAAATACAATTTCAAAAATGACATTTTAAGTTACCTTTAAAATGTGATTTGAACTTATAACCTAATGCATATTATATAATTGTTCATATAGATTGAAACAAAATCGTATGCGTGTGACCTACTATGGATAGATTAATATAATTATAATTAATAATTAATATATGAGCTGCAGGCTTCTAAAATAATTAAAATGTAGTATTATCTTTAAATATTTTGTTTCAAAATATCAATTCATTATATAACAACTTTATTATTATTTATTTATAAATTATTTAGCAATATTAGTAGTATATACATATATATATATATATATATATATATATATATATATATGTAAATATTATAAAAGAATAAGTGGGGGGGATCCAGTGCTGGATAGAGGCCGCTGTATTTAAAATGTATTATATTTGAAACGTTTACATCTTTACCAATGTGTGCATGTTTCAAGCTTAATTTATACCTATGAGTCATAATATGTCGGATTAATGAATGGGGTAATTAAGTATTGATTCTCTTTTTAGTAATCTCTCGCCGTTAATACCCACTATAATATAAATAATGTATATCATATATAATGTATATCATATATATCTAATAAGATAATTACTTTATTAATGATATTTATTACAGAAAAACAAGTGACGTTTTCAGCAGGTATTTAACAATAATTATTGTTATATATATATATATATATATATATTATAATAGACTTAACGGACATCTCGCTAAGTCGGACATTATATCATATCCGATTTATTGTAAGTTTACTGTTTATATAAATGTGTAGAAATTTAATATGGTAGCCATATATTTCTATGAGTAGATGTATCTACTCGATGTGGTAATATTTTAATGTGAATTTAGGTTAATTAATAGATAAATATGTATACAGTATAGTACATATAGCCATATATGGCTACCATGTTAAATGTATACACATTTATATAAACAGTCAACTTACGATAAATCGGACACTATATAATGTCCGACTTAGCGAGATGTCCGACTTATGCGTGCATTACGTGTGCAATCCTCGTATTGGTATCATATCAGTATTAAAATGTTTACATGTATACATTTCAATCGGTAGTAATTAAATAATACTTGCAATCGTGAAACATATAATATTGAGTATAAAAACAGAATAAGTAATATTGCAAAATGTAATAAACGTCATATGATTAGGCATATGGTTACTATATTACTTATCAAATTTATGATCATAATATTATTATCAATTATAGTAATATTACAATCCTCATAATGCATTGGTTTAGAATTTATTTTAAACTTGATTTAAGTAATGTATTTAAACTATTCGGCGCGAACTACGATCCTTGTAGTATACTATATATATATATGCCTATAGGCACTCCGTTTAAATAGATATACTAATTAGATGCATTTCAGAACAATGTTAAGCCTAATATATATATATATATATATATATAAGCACTCTTTATATATACACATATATATATATATATATATATATATATATATATATATATGTATCAATTAGACGCCTTATTAGAAGTATTACTACTTGTATTGACATTGTAATTAATAACTGTAACATACATTATTCAAAATAAACATTTCGGACAAATTATAAAAAGTCCGACTTATCCAGTACATACATCATAACAGTTACTAGAATTAATGTCCTACTTAATGAAAATTCTTTCCGACTATTCAATTTGACTTATCCGATGAATTTCACATATAACTAGATATTAATCCAAAAAACCAAACAAATTTGTCCGACTTATCGAGAAGTCCAAATTATCCGTAGTCCGAATTATCGATAGTTTAATGTAAACAGTTGACTGTATAAATTGTATATGTAGTATAAAGTATAAAGTATATATATGTATATAGTTATAACTTATAAATGTTATTATTTCATAATACTTTCAACTATAGTTAATATTAAACATAAAGATTACGCTACAGGTATATATATTATTTTATACTATGTTATGTTATTATTTACTAATATATATATATATATATATATATATATATATATTTATTATATGATTTAACTAATAATAACAACTTATAATTTTATATATATATATATATATATCTATTGCAGAATTGTTTATAAAATAATGTATAAATATAGTAATGTATTACACTATATATAGTATAATACTATATATATATATATATATATATATATATATATATATACTATAGTATAATATTATACTATGTAAAATATAAAATAAGTATTTTAAATAATTAAATAAATATAATCTTTACATAATATTTAAACATAACATATCATAATATTAATATTAGTTATAGATGAAGAAGATGATAAAGGTAATAACATTTTAATTTAATATAACAAAGTATTATATAAATAGGTATATGTATACATATGTATATATTATATATAATATTTAATGTGTTAATATTGCACAAATATATATAATATTAAATTATAATTTAGTATTATATATATTTATAATATTTATATAATTATACATTAATTATGAGTAAAGAAGAAGAAGAAGAAGAAGAAATTGTATTTAGACATCGTTTAAACAATTAAGTTAACAATAATGTATAATGAAATAATAAGAAAGTTATAGTGTAAATAAATATATTTTTAAATTCTTTTTGAACTTTTCTGAGTTTCTTTCAGCACGGAGTGTTGCAGGTAGTGAGTTCCAGGCTATCGGTGCTTGTGACGAGAAGGCGCGTGAACGGGCAGCAGTAGAATGTATTGTCGATCTAGGTCGTATACGATTAACATGACACGGCCTGAGACTTCTTATCTGGTCGATTCTCTCTATCAATTCATATAAATATGACGGCGTTTCAAAGTGGAGTGCATTATGAGTCATAAGACATATTTTATAGATGATTCTTTCTTTTATGGGTAGCCAGTGTAATTCCTTCATTAATTGTGTGATGCTGATATGGTTATTTTCTTCTCGATGAGGTAGCTTGTGAATTATACGTACAGCATATCGTTGAAGGGAGATAAGTTCAGCCAATGTGATAGCTGGTAGACAAAGCAGCACATTACAATAATCGAAAACTCCTAATACTAAACTAGTCACTAAAATTTTGCAAGTAAAGAAATTTAAAGATTTTTTTGATTTTTTTAATTCTGTACAGTTGAAAGTTTACTGAACGAATTTTTTCTGATATAAAAGATTTCATGTCGTGGTTAGAATTCAAAATTACACCCAAATTCTTTATCGTTTGTGATGATGATAATAAACACTTATCAAATGAAAAAGTGAACGATGTTGAAAAGTGTTTAGAAGTGTGATTGACGTACATTACTTCAGTTTTTAAAGGGTTCAGTTGTAATGAGTTTTCGTGAAACCAGATAGAGAGTTCACGTAGACAGTTCTGCAAACGGATGTGGGCAGATGAGTCATTTTCATTATCAGCATCAGTAAAAATGTGGATGTCATCGGCGTATGAATGAAATTTAATCAATGGATGGTTGGCGAAGATTTTGAAAACAGGTGATAAGTATATCGAAAAAAGTAGTGGTCCTAGTACTGATCCTTGTGGTACTCCGTGAGTTTTTTGATATTCGGAAGAATAATCGCCAATACTGACTCTACTCATTCTATCAGAAATGTACGATTTTAACCAATCTAGAGCTTTCCCAGAAAATCCACTCTCGATTAGCCTTTGTATAAGAATCTTATGGTTGCAACCATAAGATTCATGAACCATACGTTCATGAACGTATCGAAGGCAGCAGATAAATCTAAAAATAACATGAGTGAGCCGGTTTTATTATTGAGAACATCATCATTTATACGGAATAGGGCTGTATCTGTGCTCAGTCCGGGAATATAAGCACTTTGATGAGGATGAAGTACTTTTGCAGCTAATAGATGACTGATTATTTGTGTAGAAACAATTCGTTCGAGGAGTTTGGAGAAAGCAGTAAGTTGAGAAATAGGTCGATAATTTTTCAGGATATTCTTATCGCTTCCAGGTTTCTTGATCAATGGTATTATTGATGAACATTTCATAGAAGCAGGAAAAGTACCTGATTCGAATGAACACTTGATTATCTGAAGGAGATACGGAGCTAGTGTATATGCTTGAAACTGCAGTAATTTCAATGGTAGAGGATCTTCTTTTGATGTTGATTTAATAGTTCGTATTAAAATTTCAATTTTGTCAATAGATGGGGGAGAAAAACTGTCAATAATGTGGATGTCACTATTCAGAGGTTGATAGGAATAAGTGCATATAGGTAAGGAATCTATGATTGTCTGTGACTTTAATCGAAAGAAATTATGAAAAGAGTTTGCGCATACGTCATCGTTTAAATCAGGAAGTATCTGTTTAGTTGTTCTTCCTAGAAGATCATTTGAAATTTCAAATAGTATTTTCAGATTATGTCCAGCATTTATTATTTTGTTAGCATTATATTCTGATTTTGCCAGGAATAACATCAGATTATGTTCATATTGTAGGTTTCTGTAATTTTTAAGATCATTTGATGACAGTGACTTTCTATACAATTGTTCATGTTTACGTAATAATCTTTTATGTTCTGCACATTCATTTGTGTACCATTCGTTGTTAGAGCGTTCTGTTATGGTAGTAGTTTTTGTTGGTGCATGCGCATTTAGTGTCGAAATTAAAGATGTATTCAGGTTTTAGAGTGGTTGTAAAGTGGAATGTTCGGATAGTTTTAGATGTAAATCATAGGAGAAATCAACATCATTTATTAGTGATAACTTTCTATATGTTATTGTTTTTCTTGATCGTTTGGGTGTTACAGAGTTGATCAAGAATTTAATAGCGTCATGGTCTGAAATTAGTTTTGAACAAGAATAGTTAGATGTAATATGAGAATTATTTCTGGTTATTATCAAATCTAATGTATTTCCATGAACGTGAGTTGGGAATTTGATGTGTTGCTCTAATGAATTTTTAATCAATGTTGAATTGAACAGAATAGATGATTTCAGTGTTGTATTGTTGACGTGTATATTTAAATCACCTAGTATAATTGTATTTTTAGTGATAATTGGTTGAATGTGTATTGTTAAATCGGTAAGGAATTGTTTAAAATCCAAGTTTGGTGGACGATATATAATTATAGTTTTTATGATCACTGAGCCTCGGCAAGAAAAAGAACAAATTACTATTTCAGCTGAAGATGTAAGCAAATGTTTTGAAGTAGTTAATGATATTGTTGATTTATGAAGTATTCCGATGCCGCCAGCATGACCTATACGAGGGTAGCTATTGAAGATGTATGGTGGTTTAGATAATTCGGATATGATATGAGTATCGTTGTCTGTCAACCAAGTTTCCGTGATAAATGCAATGTCAATATTATTTTCATTGAAAACTTGGATCAAAGTTAACGATTTGTTACACACCGAATATGCATTCAATAATACACATTGTAATCCGTTTGGTATTTTTTCTCTGGAGGTTTCAGCATTTTTATAAAGTGGTTTTTTGAATAACGATTGTATCTTACCACATGTTTTATATCCGATTCAGTTTCTTTTTCCTTTTCATTTGCCTCTTTGATTAATTGTCGTCGATTATTTTGTTGTTCTAATGTTAGGTCATCAGCAATTGTTATGGATTTGTATTTATTCGGTGCATCTTTTAAAAGATTAAGTGATTTTGATACAATTTCTTTGTCAGATATGCATTTGTATCTTATACGGATTAGATTCTTTGTATTCTTTGTATTCTTTGTAGCGTCATCTGTAGTAATTCCGATACGTTTAATACTTAAAGGTATTATTGTGAGCTTGAGTTGCTCCGATATTAGTTCATTTACAAATACTTTAGGGTCATTAGAGTTGTCGACACCGTGAATGATATGGTTGCTTTCTCGGAAAAATTTATCTTGTTCTGTGTTATATGTTTCTTTCTTATGTTTAATCAGGGAAGTTTTTACAATACTTGACCACAATGGTTTATCAGTCTCAGAAGATTTATTTTTGATTTCGCAAATAGATTCTAGAATTTGTTTAAGTTTTTCGTCAATTGTTGATAAATTAAGTGGTATGCAGTTCAATCGGCAACTTATACATTTCCAGGTTACACCTATGTCACTATTTCCCTGTATCACCTTTGCAATTTTGATAGGTATATCATTGCAATCCTGACAAATGAGCTGTAGACAGTGTGAACACTCGGTTAGGAAAGTGTTAGCTGTTATTTTGATAGTAACGTTGCACTTGTTACAAAGATTAGACATGTTTAGTAACGAATAGTTTCTAGTCTAGCCGAGTCGAGTTATCTTATTTATCAGAAAAAACTAGTTCAGAATCTTTGGTTAAAATGGATGAAAAATAAATTAAATTTTTTTAATAAATGTACGAATTTAATGTATGATAAAAACTACTTAGTGACAGTATCAGTAATAGCAATTAATGACTACATATAGAGTGTAACCTATTCTACAGTACTATATGAGTTGGCTGTGGTTTCTTACTACGGTGTATATATTATATACTATCAGAAGCTAATGTGCATACAACTTAAACATATATATACAAATACAAAAATCAATGCATATCAATATACATTAATACGCATATAAATACTATATATATAGCATGAAATGCAATATTATGATATTACCAAAGCACTTTGGGTTTTGATATTACTTACTAATTTAGTTAATGATAGTTGTAATAGTAATATAAATAAATTAACGCATATATATATATATCTACATATATATATATAATATTATATATTTAGTAATATCAATACAAATTTGAATAATTAAAGTGATAGATGGTTATAATACCATATCGAGAAAACCAGAAGTAGATTGAAACAAATTTGAGGTGCACCGTCTTTATATCTTGATATATGAAATAATCTTCTCAAAAATACAAGTGAAATTTATCCAAATATATATTATTATCAGATTTGGTTTTAACAACCGGGTAATTGTAGAAGCAGAGCTTATCGAGACAATTACCCTTTATTATTTTGACAAGTCCTAAAAAGTACAATTATAATTGGAATTCCTGAAAAAAAGAATAAACTATATATAACATAATGTTATATCTAAGTTGACTTCCTGTTTACACTAAATCTAATTATGAATAAGATCAAATAATTTTACTTATGAAGGACTTGAAAAAATTATCAAAAATCATCATATAATATATAAAAATAAACAAAATAAACATTAAGAAAACTAAAACGACTAAAAAACTAAAAACAGACAAGAACGATTAAGAAGAGTAAATATATGAAAATTTAATATAAAGAATAATAAATATATGTTTGGCAATTATTCAAAAATAAATTTATAAATTATCTACACAAAGTAAAAAATATTTAGATAGTTTTCATAAGTCGAAGAGTAGTTATAGTATAAAATATGGAAAAAAGAAGAAATTAATGTAAAAGTCTGAGTAAAGATAAAATGTATTAAAAATATTATATAATATTATATAAAAGCGTAATCATAGTATAAAATATGGATAAAAAGGAGAAATCAATGTAAAAGTCTGAGTAAAGATAAAATTTATTAAAAATAGTAAACTTATTAAAAATTAAAAAAATTTTAAAATATAATTTGAAGTAGAAAAATAATAGTAGATTAAAAAATCACAAGGTTAAAAAATAATTAAAAATATTATTACTGAAAAGGGAAATAGATACTAATTTTCTTTTATCAATATTTAATTCATTCCAAAGTCTTGGTCCATATGACATTAAAGAATTATTCATATAGTTATATTTATTATAAGGTTGAATGAAATCACAAGTACTTCTTGTATTACATTTTTTTTTAGTTATTCTTTTATAATGTTTATAAATACTTGGACTACAAGTTTTATAATATATTCTATGCATAAATATTAGTGTTTTATATTTACACAAATCAAAGATATTTAATAACTTATGATTAATAAATAATTTTTTTGAACTAAAATCTATAGGTTTAGAAAAAACTAATTTTAATACTTTTTTTTATATAACATGAATACAGTCTATATTAGATTTATATGTATGCCCCCAAATTTCTAAACAATAAATTAAATGGGGATAAAAAAGGGCATAATAAAGTTTAATCATAGCTGATTCATTAAGGCAGAATAATATATTTTTTATGATCCAATATATTTTTAATAATTTATTCTTTAGAAATTGAAAATGAGATTTCCAGTTCAATGAATTATCAATGATTAGTCCAAGGAACTTTGTTTCAGATACTTGAACTAGAAGCTCAATTTCAATTTCTATTTCAAATTCTATATCATTTCTAAATGACATGCAGTGAGTTTTATCAATGTTAATTGTCAACTTATTTGATTTTACCCATAACATTATTTCATTAATTGTCAGCTGTAATTTAACTTTTAGTTTGTTGGCTGAACAATCACTAATTATAATATTGGTGTCATCAGCAAATAGTATAAAAGTATTATTAATAGAGCAGGTCGGCATGTCATTAATAAATATAAGAACATATATATATATATATATATATAAACGTATTAGTGAATATACAATTTATGCATGTAATTATTTATGAATGTATAATTATTTAATTTATTATGTATGAGTAGTATTATTTTTTATATTATATATATATATATGATGATGAATGATGATGAAATAAGGTCTATTATGTACCGTTACAAAGATAATACTCTACGTAAGTGAACGTAAAATAAATTATAATAATAATAATACAGCAACTACAAAAAAAAACGAAAAAAACGAACAGAACAAAGTGGAAGTATACTTTTTATAATAAGAACGAAATATACAATATAATAATAATATAATTAAATTAGATAGAGGATAGATATGACTTAAGATGAGTAATGAAATATGTGTGGGAGATTTAATTGATATTATAGATGTGTGGAGTGCATTCCATATAGATAATGTAGGATAATGGACGTTTCTGGAATTTAAGGGAGGATGTATGTGGGATAACGATATATATATATACCGGAAGTTGAACGTGTATCGTGAGTGGTGGAGTAAGTCAACTATATATGAAGGATTGTAGGAATATATAGATTTATTGATAATAGAAAGGAGTCGAATTAAGGATCATTTTTTATAAGGGAAGCAGTTTTGTAGAAGTTGAAAGGAGTCAGTAGAGGAATATTCAGATAGTTTTATATTGAAAATGGATCATATGTATGATCTGATGATTCTGTGTAATGGGGAGATGGAGGAAGCAGGAATGCCATATAATAAATAAGAAAAATAATCAATACGAAAAAATACAAGTGAATTAATAAGGACAACGCATGGGTGACTAGAAATATGTCTATGGATATATCTGATTCTAAATAAATTAGCAGATTTTGACATTTTAGCAATATGGCTATAAAAATATAGATTTGAGTCGAAAATTATACCAAGATTGAGGGCTTAATTGAAAGGTTAAATAAGTATATTGTCAAGGTAAATGGAAGGGAATGATGGGGAGTTCATAGGTATATTGTGTAGGGCAGTTTTTGATGTATCTAGTAGAAAATTGTTGGAGAGAAGTCAGTATTTAATAGAGGAGGCATACATAATTAATTGAGAATTATCTAGTATGTGAAAAGAGGAACGAGTAGAGTTGGATATCATCAGTATATGTATGATAAAACGCACCAGAAAATTGGGATATAATATACCTTATAGGTACTATATGAATAATATAAGTGGGCCTATGACATAACCTTGTGGAACGCCATATAGTAGAAGACGGGAATCAGAAGTTATATCGCAGAATTTAACAGAGAATGATCTATTTAGGATGTACGAATTAAGCCATTTGAGGGCACTGCCATTAATGCCAATCATCTCAAGTCCATAAATATATATATATATATATATATATATATATATATATATATATATATACAGTCAAAGCTCGATAACTCAACATTGACGGGACGGAGTTTTCATGTTGAGTTAGCGAGTATGTTGAGTTATCAGATGTATAAATTAATGACTTAATTAATGTTTTGTTCACATAAATGCATTCAAAATAGTACTCGTATGATAATATAATAATTGTAATTGTATGTTTACGTTTATATATTTATATCCATATATTATTAAATAAAACCATGTTGAATAATGTATGTTGAATTATATTTGTTGAGCAATGTAGTTTTATTACATGTAAAAGATACGAATCCAACAACATATGTATGTGATATTTTGATTTTTCATAAATTTTGAGTTATCGGATGTATATTTACATGTAATGTATAGGCTAGGATTATAAAAACGATGTTGAGTTATATGTATGTTGAGTTATATTTGTTGAGTAATAGTGTTTTTGTTAACATGTAAAAGATACGAATCCAACCAAATATTTTTTGGATGTTGAGTTATCGGCAATGTTGAGTTGTCGGCAATTTAAGTTACCGAGTTTCTACTGTATATATATATATATATATATATATTTATATATTATAATATGGCCGTATAATATACGGCGTATTAAAAAAAGCAATCCTAGAAAGTGTCAGGATTATAGTATGAGCCTAATATGCCTCTCAAGTACAATTCTATTGAGAATTATATCGAATAGATTAACCTCGCAAGCTGAAGAAGTACTTACGCAAGAACAAGTTAGGATAAGGAAAGGAAGAAGCACCACTGAGCAGATATTCAATTGTAGAAATATAATTAAAATACTTGGAAAGTCAAAATAACTAATTTCATAATTGCATAGACATTAAAAAATCTGTTGAGTGAGTCTGGCATGATGGAATCTAGTCTACTCTCAATAAATATAGCATAGACTCTAATATAACTTTAATGATAAAATCATTATATCAAAATTCCACAAGCGCAATGCTGTTTAATAGTATCCAAGGATACATGTTCAAGACAACTGTTGGTGTGAGAAATCTATCTCCTGTGCTATTCAATTTATTTCTTGGAGAGATTGTGGCTGGAATTTAAGATGAACATATATCCACAATATCAATTGGTAGCCGAAATCTATCGAATATCATATTCGCCGATGATATAGATTTGATAGCTGGATCAAACGATAAAATACAAACAGTCACAAATAAGCTTTCAAATAATGCTAGCCGGTATGCAAATTAGTGCAGAAAATAGCAATATAATGACCAACAGTAACAACAGAAATATTTTTCAAATATCCAATTATATGGAGAACATCTATAAGAAGTAGACCAGTTTAAATAATTCGGTTCTATAATTACAAAAGATGGATCAAGCTACTCTGAGATTAAAATAAGATTATCTCAAGCTACATATGCTATGGTAAGGTTAACTACAATATGGAAATGTATCCGTTTAAAGCCAAAATACACTCTATATAGCTCTCTAGTTTTGTCTACTCAAACTTATGGTTGCCAATCTTCGACTATAGGTGCCCTTTCGACAACAAAACTACAAGGTTTCAAAATAAATATTACAGAAAACTTCGAGGAATAACATACAAAGAAATGAAGACAAACAAGTATATTAAAGATGTGATGATAAGTTTAATTGGTATATATGAACTAATATTACAGTCCATCGTCGAAGAAAACTAAAATTATACGGTCATACAATTAGATATGACAACCTCAGCAAAACAATCCTCCAAGTTATGGTTGAAAGTAATCGCAAATGTAGTAGACCAAAAATAAAATGGATTTGTGATATCAAATAATAGAGCAAGATGACTCAGTCTGACTTAATGGTGAAACCACATGACCTCAACGAATGGCGACGGCATTGTATAATAGCAGCTCATTTATTTCCCCTAAGATTCGCGAATTAAGGAATACAGTAAAGAAAAAGTATAATATACTATATACGGTATATATATATATATATATATATATATATATATATATATATATATATATATGTGTGTGTATTAATATATACTATATGATATATATATATATATATATATATATATATACTCTATAAATAAATATAAATATCCCATAGATATTGAATTTATAAAGAGAATGAGTATATTTTTACTTGGATTAACATTTTTAATTTTCATAACATATACCATGTATTCAGTTGGAATAAAAAGTTAATTAAATATATATTTATATGTATATATATATATATACATATTATAATTCATCAATTCATACTAAAACAATTTGATATAACCATTAATATATAATTATAATGCCATTATTTAAAAATATATTCTATTCTAACGTATATTATTCTGGTATTATTATTCTAGTATATATATATATATATATATATATATATATATATATATATATAAATATATATGATTAACAAATATCTGATCATAATGGAAATATTATATATTAATAATAGCGAATAATACCCGCAACTTAGTACCCCCCCCCCCTCCGTCATGTAGTATAATACGCCTACCTATAAGTATTTATATTCCTCCACCCTGACTATATTTCAGAACTGCTTAAATTACATTTGCTACTATTATATTTACTCTATAGAGAATATATATATAGTGATATCATAATAAGTATATCAAAGATGATACGAATACAAAACGTGTAGCTGTTTTGTGAAGTGTGACTAACAGACACGCCCACACCTATCATAGACCAGTTACTCTTGTATATTACACTAAACCATCTATGTATTATAGCATAACATTTTATAAACTGTAATACAATACTATTTTGGGTTAGTTATACTGATACTAGACACGTGATAAGTAGACATTACATGTATCATTATAATATTGAATAGAACCAAGGACAGTTGTCCTTGATGTCCTTGATAGAACGGATAATTTATATTCGTCATTGAAATTCTGCCCAAACTTTAGGTCGTAATACAATGATGTAATAGTGTTATAATGATGTTCTACTCGTTTATCTATACCCTAGTAATGTACAATTTGTAATACGGGGGGAGGTTGAGGGTTGGAGGAATGTAATAAAGAATGTATGATGTAGTGTACAAATCATATTTTCATTGATCTCGGAGGATTCCCCTAATGAATTACCCTCAACGCTTATGAACTATATCCCTACGATCTCCCTACTAGAGTCAGTTCTATTAAATCTCATTCGTATCGGTCGAATATTGTATTACTATAATTATTAGTTATATTTTTTTATGTTAGTTATATTCTTTATTATTAGTATACTATAGTATATTAGTTAACTCGTTCATATACTATAGTATTATAATATTATAACCATATTAGGGATTACAAATCCTACAGCCATATATGGTACGTGATAACAAATCATGATGTATAAATATCATCATTAAAATAAGTTTTTAAATAAATAAATATATGTATATAATTAATAGTTAGTCATTATATACGTATATATATATATATAATACATAATATAATTTAATGATAAATTAATAAATTAGAGACAGGGATATATACTTTAAAGACGTATTGTCGTTAGTATATATTCAAGTAATATATATATATATATAGTTTACACGCGATTACCACGTATCATTCATACCCATCACACCCTTTTATTATCGAGGACTATATTTACTATAGTATAGGTCTAGATATTATAATATCTCATTTCCCAATATCTAAATTATTTATCAATCGTATATGATATATATATATACTATAGTTTTAAACTATAGCTTAGATATAATAATAGGGTGTAAGACACTATAGGTATGTGTATGTGCGTGTGTATGGATGTTGGTCGGTGTGTGGGTGTTAGGGGAGCTGGAACGATGTTATATGTAGAGGTGACCAACCAATCAAAATAAATGTTGTTGTAAAAGTAAGGGGGGACCAATACATAAGAGGTCCCCTGTATTTTAAAGTGGGGGGCATATCCCCCTCCCCCCCCCCCTTTGTCAGCACCACTATAGTGGTTGGGTGTGTGTAGTGGTATGGGTGTATGTGTGAGTGTGTGTTAGTGGTACTACACACTATCTGACACTGTGTAGATAGTGCAGTATGGTACCATAGTCTTATTGTCAAATATAAACTTATCATTTTAGTATTCAATATAATGTGATGTTATAATATTTTATTAGATTATAATTATATCCTAACTAAATTAGAACAATTATTTATTAATATGATATTTATATTTAGTTATTTATGAAATGTATTAAATTATTTAGATGTAGTTGTCAATAAGGTGTACCTTTTTATAATGTATTATTTAATGTGAAAAATACAAATATAAATTGTTAATAAATATACTAATTTGTTATTTTTAATATTTAAAAATATATTTATATTTTTCAATACATATCATATTGTTAATATTCTAATATTTCTAATATTGATATAATTACTTATATTAATTAAGTAATTACATGTATATAACTAACTTTGAATTACATAACAGAACCACATAAGATAAGCTCTGGAAGTTATTATATTATATGCATATAAGACTAATAAATATATATATATATATATATATATATATATATTTAAACACGAAATAAATATAATAAATTTATAAATACGTACAAGTATACGTATACGTATACGTATAGTATTGGTTAAATAACTATAAATCTTAGTAATCGATATATTTACAAATATGTATATATACCTAATTAGTAATTACCATATAATTTATTATATATATATAATAAATTATATATATATATATATATATATATTATAATTATATAATGTAATATAATTAACATTACGTAGTATTTACAATTTCAGTAAACACAAGCGTAGTGACGAGCAACACTTCGTATGGGGGAACTGGCAAAATGAATTCGTTATATTGAAAATGTCAACGTAATAAAATATATTAATAAATATTAATCGTAAATTTGTATTTCTAAAAGTATGATAACTTGTTACATTATATTGTGTATTATTTTATAAATATTATATATCAACGGATAATTTAACCATTCTACAAATATAGCCGATTTATTCTATTCGTTGAATCCTTGTAGTACTGAGAATGGTATTTTGTGTACTAATAACAATGTTTCATACATCTATAAGGTTTTTAACGCTAAGTTAAATCATTATACTGCACAAATAATAATAATCCTCCTCCTCGATATGTTTGTGTTATTTCTAACTCTCAAAATAGTTATTGTATTGTAAGTATTGTTTGATACCTACACATAATACTTCATGCCTCCCCCTGGTGTTATTACCTTGAACTCGATATCTAGATAAATGCCTACATTAAAATAATGTATATAGGTATAGGTATAGGTATAGGTATAGGTATAGGTATAGGTATAGGTATAGGTATAGGAATAGGTAGATGTATAGGTATATGTATAGGTATAGGTATAGGTATAGGTATAGGTATAGGTTTAGGTACTGATATAGGTATAGGTATAGGTATACGTATACGTATAGGTATAGGTATAGGTATAGGCAGATGTATAGGTTTAGGTTTAGGTATAGGTATTGGTATAGGTATATGTATAGATGTAGGTATAGATGTAGGTATAGGTTAGGTATAGGTTAGGTGTAGGTTTAGGTATACCTATTAACGGTACCGCTTTAATTCTTTTAATTCGTTAACTCTTCAACTCGAAATATTCCAGGGGTGTGTTTTTAAAATCAAAAATGTAAAGATTCTTCATATAATAAATATGACCTTTCATCGGAAGTAATATCCTTATAGAATGTTTCTTTTGAAGGTAGCTTTCACAAAATCAAAATCTGAGTCGAAGTCGAGCGAAAATTTAATATGACGGTATATGATATAATTATCATTTCCCTTATTAATATGGCTTCTAAAAATTATGGGATGGAAGTAAGCAAAGAGAAAAGCAAGACAATGGTAAATAGTAAAAAGAAAGTACAAAAATAATGATGGACGGAACCCTACTCGAAAATGTCAAAACATTTAAGTATCTTGGATCGACGTTGAAATCAGATGGATCATCAGATAACGAATTACGAATACGATTAGCAACAGCAACCTCAGCAATGGTAAAACTTGGAACAATATGGCAAAGCAAAAAAATTGCATTCCATGTAAAATACAACCTCTATAAATCACTTATATTATCAATACTTCTCTACGGCTGCGAAACTTGGACCTTAATGGAAAAAGAGGAAAAAATGATACAAGCATTCCAAAATAAATCGCATAGAAGATTACTGTGTATTACATATCGCCAAAGAAAAACAAATGACTATATCCATGAAAAAATGATAACTCTAATAGGCAAATATGAACCACTCTTAAGCACTATAAAACGATGAAAGCTTAAGTATTATGGTCATATTTGTCGACACGATGGACTGGCCAAAACCATTCTACAAGGAAAAGTAGAAGGCAAGAGGAAAAAAGGCCGGTCACGAAATAATTGGATGCACAACATAAGTAAATGGACAGATAGAAGTACTAGCGAACTAACACGGATGACGGAAGATCGCGAAAAATGGAAGAAATTTGTTGTTGATACTTGTCTGATGATTCCCCCTACGATTCAAGAGTCAAGGGAGTAAAAGTAAAAGTAAGTATTAATATTGATTTTCTCCGAACAAATATTATACTACTTTTAGCATGTTTCAAAATTAAACCATTCTCTATCATTGATATTAGAGAAACTTGGATCAACCATAATGAGCAAAAATAATGATAATGATATATGTTCACTGTGTAAAGAGGCGCATTATAATATTTATATTCAACAATGTACATCTGGTCGTGGTGGTGGCGTATGATCTAGGTATATTGGTTCATTTTAACTTATCATCTCGTTCCAGTTGTATTCTTTATTGCTCTTTCCTATAGGAAATTACTATATATAGTAATTACATTTCTTGCACGTTTAATTTTCCTACATATATATATATGTTGAATTATAGTTATTATCATCCACATATGCCTGGTGTATATATGTTCTTTGATAACTACTCTGATTTCATTAATAATAGCTTACATTGATCATCATTCTGTTTCTATATATCATACTGAACAGACGTATTTTGAAATAATCACATGCTATTGTTTTACAATCGGCAATTCGTTAAATATCTAGCGTGTATATCTACTTCGATCAATTATATCTCGTATACTATTATCGGCCACTGTCCGGGAGGAATATCCCGTGCCTGGCTTGCTCTGGTTGTCGGTTACCCGTCTCTAAACCGTCGTGACATTAAGTTTAGTATTATCGTATACTTGACTATACATCATCAATACTATATAACTACAATTATAAAATAACGCAGTAAATAAATAATACAGTATAATTTATAATATACATTTATTGTTTATATATAAATATAGATTCTACCTATATCATATATATCATAAATCTATATTTAGTACTTCCCAGTATTATTAATATTGTTTAATTACTGCAACCGCTGGACCGTATCGTTGTCAACACTAACGTCCACTGTATTGAAAACATCGATTTGAATTAAATGTAATGTGATCTCCGCATCCATAATTATAATCAATTCACTGAGCACCGTCCTATTGTCTGCATTACTCGTAGATTTATAGTTTACTGTAAACTATAAATCTATGGCATTACTACACCAAAGATTTTCCAAAGTACTTCACAATATCTTTGACTACACTGTAATACATCACGCTAGTTTAAATATCGTACGACGTACGTCAACTTATTTAATATCAATCATTTAGTAGTTACTATGTATTGTATTAAATGCCTTAGCACATTGTCCATTGATGATTCGATGCAATGCATCTTATGTAATAATTATATCCATGACAAATGTTTATTTAATATGTTATCTACTGAGTGCAGAGCACAAAATATGCCTAAATATGTTAAAGCGAGTCTCTCACTCCCGAACATATCGTTCACATGTGATAATTTTATTAATACTAAACGCACGAGTATTGAATATTGAGTATCTAAATTAATCGATAATATATACTCATTAATTAAAAGTCAAACAGATTCTTTGAAGGATCAATTAACTATGCTTTCAAACCAATGTACAAATTTTATCAGGGATAAGCAACCAGGTGATTCCTTACTTCTTAACTATGTATAATACTCTACTACCTATAAATCTTTTGCAGATATTGTCAAATCTGCGACCTCTTCACCAATAAATCCTACCCCATCATCATCTCTGTCATCTAACATATCAAATATAAATCCATCTATAGTTATCGAACACATTTCAACCATTAATCGAAATATATCGTAAATAAAATCTCAATTTCTAGCTCTACGTCTAGACTCAAATTGCATTATAAGTTACTCTTTCAGGTCGCATTATGTAAATCTCAGCATATCTTCACCATGTATATCTGATAGTCTTCTTAATTCTCGTTCCACTCTCGTTAACTATTCCTTCAAAAATATGTATGTCCGCCCTTATTTAGAACCCGCCACAATAAAACCGGTAGAATTTATTTTCATGCACACAAGTCCTCTCTAGCCGAGTTGAAATGTGTCTTTAATAAATCAACAAAGACTTGGGAACTTCATCCACTTGTACACCGCGAAAATTTATCCAGTATGTATATTGATTATAAATGTGACCCGTATATATCAAATGATGAAGAACATTCAAGACGGAGCAAATCACTGGATTCCTACAACGAGAAAAAACAAAAAAACAACCGACTAGAAACAGACTCTACTAACCATATAAACTTACTTGCTCCTCACATCCGTGCTGCACTTGCTAACTAACACTCTATACGTATCAAAATTCCTATGATTATAGAATTTCTTATTGACTTTAACATTGATATATTAATAATCACAGATACTTGGCTATCCCATAAAGATTGCCCATTACTGTAATCCCTAAATATAGACCCATACTCTTTCTCTCATTTACCGCGATCATTGGGTACGCGGGGAGGTGGACTTGGCATTTTATACAAGTCATCTCTTCATATTTCACCACTAATTGATCACAGAAACGCTTATGTGAAGCTTTTTCTTGCTCGGTAAGCTCACCCCGCTCACGCACCTTTAATATTATTGTCTTTTATCGTTCACCAAGCTATCCAATCCCCCCATTTCTCGATAAATTTAATAATTTCATCACTCATCCCTATAATTCAAACATTATTTTAGGAGACTTTAATATCCCTACTAACTTACTCTCTCAATATTCTACTAGACTTACCAATATACTCAACTCTTCAAATTATTCGTTAATTGTTAACTTTCCCACCCATGAATTATAATTATAGGAAATACAATCATAATAAAAATAAAAATCCTATAGGAAATACAATTGATCTCATTATGCACCTATTGATTCATGTTTAGTTCATTCTATAAGAGCTGGACCTCTTTTATCTGATCATTTCGCCCTACTATTTCAAATATCAGTTAATAAGCCTAAACGTCCTACAATTTCTCGCTCTACTCGCCATATAAATTATATATCAATATATCAGTTATTAACTGACTTAAATATGTTGCCTACACATGATACTCAATCTCTTCATAATTCACTACTATATACACTTAACATCCATTCTCCTGTAATCAATAAAACTACTATTTCACGCCCTAACACATCATGGTACACTATTGATCTTTCACGTTAAAAACTATGTCTACGCATGCTTGTTTCTAAATGGAAAAAATAAAAATCGTCATCATCACTAACCACATATAAAAATTTGAAAAATAAACATCGTATCGATCGACTTAACGCTAAATCTATGTTTACGCATGACACGTTTATTTCTATGCAACATAATAGCAAGTCACTTTTTAAGTTAGAAAATAGCATACTTGGTAGAAGACAAAAATCGCCATAGGCCTACCCTGACTTTAATAATGATGAATTACCTAATTTATTTGATTCATTTTTCATTGACAAAATCACCAATAATATTTCGTCATTACCCAAATCTATATCTATATATATATATATTGTCCTCTACAACTAATACACTAACTTCCTTTTTTCTACATTCTAATGATCAACTAATTTGTTTACTTAACAATTTTCGCAGCTATTCTTCTCTTGTTCCAATTCCTTTAAAATTACTAAATGATATAGCTCCTCATATAATATCAAATATAGCTCAAATCATCCATATGGATTCATATGAATCACTTACTTCTGGTACTGTCCCCCTCATTTTCAAACATTCTCTTATCACTCCTATCATTAAAAAACCTTCTCTTGACCCCTCACCCTTTAATAATTATATACCTATTTCCAATCTCTCAATACTTTCTAAAACCTTAGAAAGAGTCGTTTCAAAATAACTCTATTCTTTCCTGACTACTAATAATATACTTTGTACTTTCCAAAGTGCTTATGTACCGAACAATTCTACTGAAACAATAATAACCAGGGTAACAACAAATATCTTATGTGACCTTAATCATACATATGGAACAATTCTTGTTCTACTTGATCTTAGCGCAGAATTTGATACAATTGACCATAGTCTTCTCATATCACGATTGGCTAATATTGGTATCGCCGGTAATCATAGAGCTAGAGAGAAATTTAAAAATTATCTCTAGCTCTATGCCGGTAATTCACTTAAATTGTTTACTTCGTACATTTCTGACCGTACTTCTTCTATTATTATAATAATTGATAATTATCAATGGGCACATATCATCTCCTAGAAATATTTCTTACGGAGTCCCCCAAGGCTCTATATTAGGAACGATTCTTTTTAATATTTATCTACTTCCTATTTTTGATATAATTTCTAAATTCCCCTTATATCAGTTCACTCATACGCTGATGATATACAACTTAACGTAAAATGCACTTCTGATATCAATTTTGCTCCAAATATTATGTCTAACTGTATTAAATCTACACATACTTGGCTTTAAATAACTATATATCACTGCAACCCAATAAAACATAAACCATATGTATTCACCTCCCTTCTCCCAGACGCCCATTAAAGTCCTCCTTTTATCATGGTTAACAATAATAATATCTTATATTCTGATAATATTAAATATATTGGTGTTTATTTCGACAGTTATTTATCTTTTCATCGCCGAATCTTCTTCGCTCTATAAACTTTCATCTTCACTCTTTCCGTCTAATCCGTAACTCCATCTCCTTAAGTGTTTCTATAACTCTCGCCTCATATTTCATATTACTGCAATATTCTCCTTTTTTCCTTACCATGTTATAATATCAATAAAGCACAAGAAAGTATATATAGTTTATTAACAAACGGTAGTATATAGTAAGATTAGTAGTATGATCTAAGATATACATGCTACGAAAGCAGTCGAATATATAGTGGATGTGGTCATGCATGAACGATTTCGATGCATGACGCGCGTCGCGCGGTGCGGTGGATGATGTATACGGCAAACTTACTAATAACATTACATATTAACATATACATACTGTCTATATATATATATATATATATATACATATATTATATAAATATTTATATACATATTATATACATACTAAAATCATTACATTGATATACCATTATATACATATAAACTCAACTACTTATATAAATATATTATATACATATTATTTGTTACATATAAACATAATCATATACATATTGATATACATATTAACATATACATACTTACCATATACATATATTATATACATATTGATATACATATTATATACATACTAAAATCAAGTGCATTGACATACTATTATATACATATAAACTCAACTACTTATATACATATATTATATACATATTATTTGTTACATATAAACATAATCATATACATATTGATATACATATTAACATATACATACTTACCATATACATATATTATATACATATTGATATACATATTATATACATACTAAAATCAAGTGCATTGACATACTATTATATACATATAAACTCAACTACTTATATACATATATTATATACATATTATTTGTTACATATAAACATAATCATATACATAGTGATATACATATTAACATATACATACTGACCATAGACATATATTATATACATATTGATATACATATTATATACATACTAAAATCAAGTACATTGACATACTATTATATACATATAAACTCAACTACTTATATACATATATTATATACATATCATTTGTTACATATAAACATAATCATATAAATATTGATATACATATTATATACATACTAAAATCAAGTACACTGATATACTATTATATAAATATAAATAAAATACCTCATAAAATATGGTAGAACATAAGACTATTGACATGACAAATATGAACAGACTAAACTGGAATACCCGTGATTTAATTACTGAATATATAACGTTCAAACAATACACTGAATTATTATTTGACGGACCACTAGACAACATAAAAAGTGAAAAACAACTGACTTATGTATTAATATGGGTAGGCCATTAAGGGTTGAAAATATACAATACATGGCCAATAGACAAAAGTAAGAAAACGCTAGAGGGTTACTGGAATAGACTAAAACAAACTATCGAACCCATAAGTAATTTTAGATTATAATGGCTATAGCCAGATACAATCTTACAAAAATACACCAAATAGAAGGTGAAAATATAGATAGGCCTACTTACATAACACGCTTACGTAACCATATGTCAATGTAGAGCTACTGACGTAGATGAAAGAATTATAGAATGCTTAATAGCAAATGTAAGCTAAGATAAAGTAAGAGAAGACTTACTTAGTAGAGACATCAACCTTACATTATACACAGCTATAAATACAGTTCCTACATACGAAGCAACGCAACGCGACTTAATACAATTTAGAGACAGAAACACACATATAGATAGCATACAGAAACCCTATCTACCTAATAGTTATAAACTACTACAAAACAAGACATGTACAAATTGTGTTAGGACACATAAAATGGGTAAAACAAATTACTCAGCACTGAAAACAGCATACCATATTTGCAAACAAAATAGGGCACTGGTCTAAGTTATGTAGATCTAAACATTCTACAAAATTTACTAACTATAACGAAATGACATTCTCTAAAAACACAACTTCAGAAAACTATGACGAATTGACGTTTTTAGAAATACACACAAATGCAACTGAAGCATATGTAAATCTAAAACTAACGAATTATATACAATCTAGCATACGAGCAAAAATAGATACCGGATCCCAAGGAAACATACTCCCCTTGCGCATCCTTAAAAAAATACATAACAGACGATATAGGAATCAAGAACACTTTATACTGACTCCAAGTAACATAAACTTGATGACATATAATGGCGGTAAACTAATAAATAAAGGCACAATAGAATTAGATATCCAATACAATGATAAAATGACGAAAACTACTTTTTACGTTGTTAACACTTTAGGGCCTGCAATATTACCCAGCTAACAGTAAGAGCAGCATAACAGCAGCATACTAGCAGCGTAATAGCAACAAAATCAAACTGTATAAAAGCAGCATAACAGCACAATGTAAACATTTGCGGCTCTTATGTTATTCTATTATGCTGCTCTTATGCTGCTCTTACTGTTAGCTGGGTAGGCTTACCCATACTACGTAACCTAAACTTAGTAAGAATTAACTGTCAAATCACAACACAAGCATGACTAGACATAAATGAACTGAATAATAGGTATCTTACAAACTTCCAAGGAATTGGTAGATTTCCTGGAAAATTACATATAACGCTAGACCCGAATATCACACCTGTAGTTCAATCTCCTAGGAGATGCCCCATTGCAATTCGAGATTAGGTCAAATCTGAACTAGACAAGATGGTGGATATTGGTATTATAGAGCGTGTATATAAACCTACAGACTGGGTATCAAGCCTAGCTTACTCCAGAAAAGCCTCTGGAAAACTAAGAATATGCTTATATCCAAAGAACCTAAACAATGCCATTAAACGACCGCATTATCCCACACCAATTTAGAAGAAAAAATGTACAAACTCCAAGTTGCGAACATATTCTCTAAACTCGACGCACGTGCCGGATACTGGTCGATAACATTAGACGAACCCTCAAGCGAATTAACTACATTCAACACACCCCACGGTAGATACAAATTTAATCGATTACCATTTGGCTGAATTTAAGCCAATATGTATTTCAAGGAAAGATGGACATAATCCTTGAGAAATTCCCAGGCACCATATCTATTGCTGACGATATCGGTGTATTTGGTAAAACAGTTAAAGAACACGACGACAACTTAATGAAGAAAAATGCGCGATAGGAACTAGCGACTTACCTTTCTTCGGACTTCTCTTTGTATAAAGACGGAGTACATCCAAACAAGAACCGAATATAAACTATCAAATCACTCCAATCCCTTAAGAACCACACTGAGCTGCGAGAATTATTAGGTATAGCTACATACATGTCACCGTTTACTGAAAACTTATCTACTATATCTGCCACATTACGAGATTTACTAAAAGACAAAGAATACAATTGGACAGATATTCATCAGACAAAATCGACAACATAAAAAGTGAAATTTGCAAATAAACAACATTAGCCTACTTCAACTAGAATTTACCAACAGTAATTCAAGTAGACGCTTCTAGTAGAGGATTGGGAGCCGTTATAATGCAAGAAAATAAACCTATTGCATTCACTTCAAAGTCCCTATCCAAAACCGAACAAAACTATGCTAATATAGAAAGAAAATGCTAGCTATAGTATTTGGTTGTGAGAGATTTCACTTATATATTTATGGAACAAAATTCACTGTAATGACTTATCACAAACCTCTAGAAATGATAACACGCAAAAGCCTAGACAAAGCTCCTGCTAGGTTACAAATGATAATGCTCCGCATACAATCCTACAATTACTCGGTTACATACAAACCCGGCAATACAATGACTTTACCGGACACCCTCTCGAGACAACCAAACACTAAACTATAATACTGAACTTGATCTTGACATTACCATAGCACACGTACAATTCTCCGCTAACATACTAAACAGTATACGACAGAAGATACAAACTGATAATCACTTAACATAATTACATACAACTATTATAAATTGATGGTCGAATACATTCAAATATGTATTTAAACCATTACAAATATATTGGCCATTCCGAGATGAATTAGTTATAGACAATAGATTCATTCTTAAAAGACAATAATTACTTATACAGACACCAAATATTAAATATACTGGACACTGCACATCAAGGGGTAGATAAAACTTGTCTATTAGCCCGAAACTGCATATATTGGCCCAATATTAATAAAGACATTTCAGACATGGTATCTAAATATTTGATCTGCCAAGAAATATCAAACTGTCAGTCCAGAGAACCTTTAATGCCTATGGAAATACCAACACGTCCATGGCAGCTATTAAGCATTGATATCTCTGAACTCAAAGGCAAAGAATACCTTATATTAGTAGATTTTTATTCTAAATTCCCATTTGTATATAAAATACAAGGACATCCAAATAGTTTAATATAATCCTGATACTAAAGAAAATATTCTCGGAACATGGAATACCCGAGATACTGATAAGCGACAACGGAAGGCAATACTTCTCTGCGGAATTCCGTAAATTCACATCTTGGAATTTTAAACACTCCACTAATAGTCCATACTATCCAAGAACTAACGGTTTTGCTGAAAGAACAGTACAAACCATAAAACGCACATTAATAAAAACATATTATTATTATAAAGCTCTATTACTACTACGTGCAATTCCTATAGACAGTTACTTACGTTCACCTGCAGAAATATTATATAACCGTAAAATAACTACTACATTACCAAGTTGGTAATACCAACCATACATAATACATTACATAATTATGATATTCAACGGCGACTAACAGTACGACAAACTATATGTACAAACAATTACAACAAACGCTTTACTACGAATGATCTTGCGAAACTAGAACCTCATAATAATATATTGGCGCGAAACCCTCTCACTAATAAGTGGTCCCCATCCATTATCCAAGCATTCCGAAGTGAACCACGATCCTATGATGTAGCAACCCCCCAGCGGTACCGTCAGGCGAAATCGAAGCGATCTGAGACCCTGGCATGGAGATTCCGCTCCGCACAGTGATCCTGAACCAGAGTCTATAATGAAGGAATCTACACTTACCGAATTCCATAGACAAGAGAAAGAACCCGAGGCTACTACAGAAAAGATACCCGAGGCAACTCTTCCCATCCGAAAGTCTACTCGAATGAAGTACACTCCCGTATGCCGTACGGTACTCCTATTGACAAAGAACGGATGATGTTATGATATATATAGCGGTTTGCATTCAATAAGCAACGCCATATACATCATCCACCCCGCGCGGCGCGCGTCATGCATCGAAATCGTTCATGCATGAACACATACACTATATATTCGACTGCTTTCGTAGCATGAATATCTTGGATCATAATACCTATCTAACTATATACTACCGTTTGTTAATAAACTATATATATACCAAAGATACTACAAAGTATCTTCGGACGATCTTTGTATATACCTTCTTGTGCTTTGTTTATATTATAACACCTGGCTATCAAATTAAAAATTACAAATAGGTACTGAATGATATAATAAATACTGAATGCATTAGTACAATCAATTTTTAAAATTGATCGCTTTTCTCAAATACATATTTCTCCATATTTACATAGATTGCATTGGCTACGAATCAAATTTAGAATAATATTTAAAGTTCTTCTATTAACTAATAACTCTCTTCACCACAACTATAGTAGGTATATAAATAAACTAATTAATTCATTCGTATTATTTAGCTTATTATAAAATTATATAATTTAATTTATTATAATGTTAACTTATACAATTATATAATAGTTTAAATAGTAATTAGTTGTTGATAATAATATATACATGTATAGTTGATATATATATATAATGTATTTTCGAATAATATTATTGATATGATTATATCTTAAATTATATGGCATTGTCGAAATTCCATTTGTAAATGTTTTATATTGATCAATGGTAAAACAATATACTATAAATGGAGTTTTATATGATTATAATATATATTGTATTAAGGTGTATTACATGAAGAATTTGATACTTTTATTAAGTGCTTCTGAGTTGGATATTAATTGGTATTGGATAATAATAAAACTAATATATGAATGGTAAATATTAAAATAAATAAACATGACTTCAAAAAGTGAAAATGTTATAGTTTTATCTGGCGGTAAAGAATTCATAAGAGGCTATACACCAACTGATCCTATAGAATTTACAACAAAAATAGATGGATTGGTTCCTGAAGGTATATCAAAATCAGGAAGAATATGGAAACCAAAACAAAATCAAAGGTAGGCGATAATTGATATTAATGATTTAATATTCTTACTAATAATTAAATATTTTTGATATAAACTATAACTTTACCTAATACGATATGCTTTAATAATCTATAATAGCTTAATTAAAAAATATGTAATATCATTTTAATTGTGTATTTCAAGTAATATTACTTTATATCCTTATTTATATCCATAGTTGGCATCGTGAGGTTTTTTGGTTTTTTCAAAATGCAGGTTTTTTGGTTTTTTGCTAAAATATCAATAAAACTGGAGCCAAAAAAAAAGGTTTTTTGCCAACTATGTTCATATCATATTATTATCATATTTTAAAAATAATATCCAATTAAATTTAATTTAAAATTGTATCCATATTTTAAATTATATGTTGAGGCAAGACAACCTTTTTACCATTATTCAGTAATCTTGCCAGAGGTAATTTCGTACGACTTATTAAGTTTAATATATATTTCATAATAATTATCATTATAATACAGTTCTTATATTCGTGTAAGAACTGTATAATTATGAAATCAATTTAATTTAATAATTTATAAAGTATGATATTACTAAATACTGGTAATACCCATCGAACGAATAGCAACAATGTATATGCATAACTATATGGTTCAACAAAAGGGGCGCAGTCAAAATTACATTATTAGATTTAATATATTATTATTGGACGTCCAATATTTACTTGAATATTAAATTATTTAAATTATTAATATTATATTATAATCGAATACCACTAAGTTCAAAACAGGTAAACTCGGACTACTTTTAAAAAATATAAATGTAGTAAGTTGTAACTGGTAATATTTTATATAGATTAGGTAACCAATTATATAGATCAACTGTATATATATCTCTAGATTTATGGTGGTACCAGATAAAACATAAAAACAAAATTGGTCCGAGTTTACATGGTTTGAGTTTACTGGTACCCTTATATCGTAACACATCGAAACAATCTGGCAATCATTTACTTACGAATATGACCAGTAACTAACTGATATCAATTAAAATTAAACTTTATACATACTAATATTTATATCTCATTATCTTGTGATATCTATATATTATATATATATATATATATATATATATATATATATATATATATATATATATATGTGTGTGTGAGTAGTTACGCTATTATAAAATCAGTAATTAGAATAAAAAAATGTGCATAAAAATCATTATATATATATATATGATTATGTATAGTTAATTATCATTTAGATACATATTAATTTTATTATGATTCAACAATAGAGTAGATTTATCTTATTTTCGAATCCTATAATTTTAGGATATCACAATTTATGGGCCTATATATTATAGAATGTGAAATTTCCAAATATCTTTCTAAACAAACATATATTTTCATATCTACTCAGTATAGTTAGGAGTAACATGTTTATTTAAATGTTCATCAATATCGATTATTAAAGTGTAAATAGTATTCAAATAATATTTACTGTAATAACTATTACTAATTGAAAACAGTGTTTTTAAATGAAAACCTATACAACTTGACAATCAATGATTCAAATAAATAATCTATTTGATCTATTAAGTAATAAATTATAATATATTAATATATATTAATCTATAAAGTATTAATATAGGATCTATTAATATATAACATATGTTTATTATTTATTTTATAATTAAAATTAAACTAAAAGTAAAATTAATAATTTCAAATTATATTTAGTCAATACAAAACTGGGGTAAAAAAACTATTACACTTATTTTTATAAAATAGACAAAAGACGAGATAATTTAATATACTATATATAATTTCAATTATAAATTTACATATAAAATACAAAAATATCAATTAATATAAGTAGTGTATTTGTCTTTATAGGGCACGAGTCTATAGTGATGCCATACTTAGGAATATTCGTTCATAAAACCATATCGAAAGTCATAAACATAAGTTAAATCATCTATCAAACAAATGTGATTATTCGAGAATTTTCACAAAAATAATCACAACTGTGGCTTTTAGTTGAATATACCAAATCTGTATATTTAAATATATATTATATATATATATTGTATTTTATTATTGTATTTGATCAATTTAACTCTATTACACCAGCACAATATATTTAATAATTAATTAAATAGAACACATAGTTAGTCATTTGCTAATATTGTAAATGAATAACTTCATTACTACATACTAACTAGTCAATTTATGAATGTAAAAATTTATGTGAAAAATTATATTTTATGGTAATGTTATATCTTAGATCATATAACATTACACATATATATATAATGAGGAATATTGTTGTATTATTGTATATTTGGATTTGATAGTATATTAATAAAACATACACTTTATTTCTAGGGTATTTGAATGATTCTTACAAACAAATTATCAACTAGGTAATAATTCTCACCATGCTCGTAATACATATATGTTTAACTGTTACATACACATACATGTTTAACTGTTATGTATATACACATTATTTAATGGTATCCACTACAGTGTATTTGTTTCGAATTATCGTGCACGTGTATACAACGTATACAATATACATTTACTGTACATATACGCACTGAGTCACTAACACGTTCATTAAACCCTGCCATCGAACTCTCAAGGTTTTCGGACATGTTACGAACGACTCAACTGAAGTCGTCGTGGAACAAGAAGATGGATGCCAGGCGAGACGCTAAAGCCTCCAAGAACCACGAGAAGGAGTTACAGGCTTCCAAGGCTGCTGTGTTCACGGTTAGCTTACACACGTACATGTAGACGTACACAATAGATGTAAACAATGTGGATAAGTAATAGAATGTATGGAACTTTGCGGCGCTGCAGTCGAAACCTATTTCTATCTTTCGGAACTATTTTTAATATTTATATTGATTTTATTTATCTAAATTATTTTATTTAATTTTATATTTATGATTAAGTTTAACGTACTTTCTTCGATGATATACACATATACATATGCTCTACTTTTACTAGTTAAGTCATAGGCAGTCCAACTTTAGATATCCCTTTTGTATATTCATTTTATAAATATATGTAATAATAATCTATCTCGATGGCATAGAATTCAATATACCTCCAGCTGGAATCTCAGTAGGAGAATATTTTATATAAAAATGATTGTAATGATAAGTAACAGTTATTTAGCACTTCAATTAGGGCTATTTTGCCCCTTCGTTCATAGAGATAATTCTGAAGAGATAATAAAAATTATTTATTAAAATTAATTAAATTATTTTTTACCTTATTATAGTTATAGTTGATTTACTTAATTTAACTATAGCCATATATATTAATATAATAATTATGAAATATTAGATATAGACTAATTTATGTTAACAAATATCCTAATAGATTAATCTTATAAATAGAACATAAATAGTGAATTTGTTAAATATATAAACTAAATGTGCAGAAATATTATTTTCAATATTTTTGAGCTAAATTATCTAAAAAGTCATAAGTCAAAAGTCTTATATTTTTTATAATAAATTATAACTTTAATGTTTTAATATATATATATATATTATCTATAAATAAAAATGTTCGGTAATTTAATTAATTTGTACATTTTATTATAAGAATTAAATTATATCGTTGAATGCAATACTTATACATTATTACATAATGATTATTATTTCAGTTAAGAAGAGAGCGAGCAGATGAAAATAGAAGAAATAGAGAAGCAAATGCTAAGAAATCAGAAATTGTACAAACTGTAAGTATTATATCAAATTATATATTCTCAAAATAATGTGTTCAATAATTGACTAATAATAAATAATAAATAAATATATATTGACTTATATAATAAATGTATAAAAACTAATATAAATATATAATGTGTCTATTATATAAATATATGAAAACTTTTATAACTATATAATATATTTTCTAATTTAACAATAACAAATAATAAATAAATATATAATACGTCTATTATATAAATGTACGAAAACTAATACAACTATATTGTTAGATAAAAAATACGGCGAAGATCAAGAAAATGAAGAGGAAACAATTGAGGACCATTGAGAAGAGATAAAACTATGATATTTTCATTTTATAAATAAATAACTATAAATATGTACGGATTCTATGATTCTACGTCTTCTATGTAAATAATAAAAATGTGATATAAATCAGTAATAATCATATATCAGCGTGTGTTATATGCTTGCCACGAGGCATGCCTTATCGGGCCTTCACATCCTCCTTGACTATCTTCTCTAGCGTGTTCACTATCATGTAGCGAGACGTGAATATGTACAGGTAACGGAACCACACCATCTGAGATCTGTGAGCAAACATCGCCCTCTGTTGACGTGGTAGTGTTATTAGTGCTGGTGCTGATAGTATACGTTGTAGTAGTGGTAGTAGTAGTGTTATTAGAAGTAGTAGTAGTATCGTTTGATATTAACATAAAATATACTAGTTTGAATAAAGCTTATCTAGAGTTCAGTTGGAAAATAAAGTCATTAAATTCTAAAGAAATAAGATATATGTGTAAACAACTATATTATTATCTAATGCATAATTGTTGTAAACTGTGATCAAATCAAAATATACGGCATAATATGCTGTATATATATACAAATATTAGTATATTATTATCAGGGATGGGTGAAATACGTACTTGTATTTATAATACACCAATATTCTGTATTTGATAACTCAAAATATATTTAATTGTTTATTGAATAGAACCAATATTTTAAAAATATATCGAAATAATAATAATATAATAAGTATATTATATAAAAGTAATATTGGAATGTTATTTTGTAAGTATTTTGAAATAATTTATGATGACTTTAAGGGGACATGTTCATTTTTTTCTAAATAATTTTATAAATCTATATTTATTTCTTTGAATAATTGTATTACATAATTAATTATCTTTCATTTACAAAAAAAAAATCGTTCAAGAAATTTTCAATATTACTATCAAAATTCTATATATTATGACACCTACTAGTCTATCATATTCTAAATATTGTGTAAATAAATAAAATAAAAATTATTGTAAAATATTATTAATTATAAATTCATTAAATTTTATGAATATAAGATCGATATAATTTTTTTTTTAAATTATGTAAATATTAAACAAAAAATTACGTTATTTTTCAACATCAATTTACTCAGTAACTTTTTTCTAAAACTATCTTTTTATTATTGGATATATTTTGATAAAACCTTCTGCATTGGAAATATTATATATAGATTAAAAACAATAAAATGCAATTTATAAAAATAAATATATATATGACATTATTTAGAATAATATCTAATAATTTATAATTATATATGATATATATATATTATTATACATCTATAAACTACTTGTATATATTTATATAGAATTTTATTTTATTGCATATAAAAAAGCCTATGATAAAATTAATCTGGGGCCAGTTGCTCCGATAAAATCAAATTCGCCTACGCTTATCCTACGCTTATTTTACGATATTGAGTTGTTCGGATGAAAAATAAATAGCGTATGCGCGCGTCATTAAGGCGAACAAATTCGCCTTGCTAGCGATCGGTTGTTCCGATGTTCTAGCGCGTAAAAATGATCAAAATGCTAAGCTAAGATCATCGAGTTGTTCCGACATATAAATTAAACACGCAGCGTTTATTTTACCCATTTCTTAAGGACAACTAATAGCTGGCGTTAGCTAAATATTAAATAAAATGTTTTGCTTATTTCCCATTTTATTCCTAATTTAATTGTATTGTAATATGTATTGGATATACAATTATAATAATTATATAAATATATAATTATTATAATAATATAATTACAAATATTATCGAGTATAACCCAATATAATATACATTAAACTATAGAATCTATCTTTAAAATAATTACAATATATTCAGAATATTATATTCAATATAAACTTCAATAATTTCAATAAAATTAATTAATTATAATAATTATATAAATATATAATTATTATAATAATATAATTACAAATATTATCGAGTATAACCCAATATAATATACAATAAACTATAGAATCTATCTTTAAAATAATTACAATATATTCAGAATATTATATTCAATATAAACTTCAATAATTTCAATAAAATTAATTAATATATATACTGTACTTATATTAATGTATACATATAAATTTATATTTAAAACATATATTAATCGATTAATCGATCCTATTAATCGAAATAAATAAGGCTGTGTTAAAATAAATTGTTCATTTTAATATTATAAATTTAATGTGAATCCACGTATATAAATATTGTTTCTATATTATATAATATACATATATATATTCACTTAACATATAATTAATAATAATATCATAATATATGTATTTAATGTTATTAATTAATCAAACTAATATACATTTTAAAACTTGAAAATATCATAATTTGTATGACCTAATTATATAGGTGTATTATATTCAGATATATATATATATAAAATAATTTCAGAGTTTGGCATAAATGCATAGGTATAGGAAGAATCAAGCTTGTTTAGTCTTCAAACTATAGTTAATAATATATATGTTTTCTATTTATACACTTGTATATGATTGAGAATGTTTTAAGTTGAAATTTATATACATTATATGCGCGTATTATTGTTATATATTTCAATTATAATTATAACTATATTCTATTTTTAGATTTGAGTGACACATTAAAATAATTGTATAGGTGGCGCTACTTTATATTAACTAAAAATAGTGAGTGCGCATATGTTGTATATTTAAATAGTTAATATTTATTACTTGAATTATAATAATATAATTATTAATAATTAATTATTTTAATATATATTATTGTATTAAGTTATTTCACACTGTTTTGAATATAACATAAGCATATTTTATTTATTTTGAATTTAAAGTTTCATAAAAAATTCTTTTTTATTCTATACGATACGCATAGTCGGGCAGTCGCCGAGATAATACGCGCTAGAATTAGCTAGGCTAGGACATTTATTTTAATTGTCGGAACAACTCGATTTGCATATGGCTAAGGACATGGCGCAGGCCAATTTTTCTAGCGCGTTGCGTACGCTAAAATTATCAAATGTCGCAGCAACCGGCCCCTGAGACGTCTAGCGGAATAATATTTGATTACTTCATGTAATATGTTATATCATTATGTATAGAATTAATATTATTAAATTGAAATATATATATAAGATATAGTTGATGTAATATATCATATTTTAACATTTAAAATGAATATTCTGTTGTAGTTATGCTTAGTATCAAGAATATTGTTATGTAACGTAGTATTAAATATATTTATGTTGGTTATTATATTTGTAATAACATAGTCCCTATGAAGGTGTATCGCTCTCAGTAACATTATATTATGTATTGTATTTATTTACATTTTCTTTTTAAAATAATAGTTAAATATACATTAAATAAATATTTGTACTTGATTTTTTTTTTTAAAGGTATTTGTATATGAACAATGTATTTGACCTCATCCCTAATATATATATATGTATAAATGTTATAACTTATATAAATTACTACAATTTAAATATCACCACTCTATAAAGATTCACCTAAGGTTAGCATACTATCCGTTGCATCATGCTGGTAATAATAGAATATATGTACTGATATTTTATCGAAACAAATTAAACTAAAATGAAAAATACCTATATAGACACCGTTATAATAATACTTGGAGTTCTCTAGAAAACATGGGGGAATCTTACCTCGTCAAATTATGAAAATAAATGTTATCAATGTTGTTAAATATTGTTCAGATAAATGATTGAACTTTTATATAAGCATTAAAATATTATGTATTATTTATCGGAAAATGATATTGTATACATACCTAATTATACACTAATACAATATATTATGTATTAATATTTCAATTTGTTAAATTATTATTTTAATAATGAAATCACTACTTTATTTAACTGATTTTAAAAAATTTTCAATTACACATTATTTAGTATATATTGCCTATTAATATAATTATAGTATATTTATGCTCGATTATTTTACATACACTTAAGATCTTTAAATAATTTGCCTAGAGATTATATGATTTTATATAGTTATAGACACATATATTTTTATTTTAAAAATGTATATTAATATATGATATATAATATATCTATATATTTATATATTATAAGAGATTCCCACTAGTTATAAAATAGTTAAATGAATTTGTGAACAATGTCTAGAATATTTATATACGAATTAATACAGTTTATTATATATGAATAATTTGTTTTAAATTTATATATAAAAAATGAGTTATAAATAGTAATAGAAATATAATTTGTATTCATTAATATTTATTTAATATATAATATTTATATATAAATGTTATATTATTATTAGTAATAAATTATAAACAACATTATAAAAATATAAATTATATGAAACTATATAATTGTGAAATAAAATAATATATTAAATTTATACGTATATTATATAACTTATATGTAATATATATATATATAGGTAATATAACTTAAATTTAGTATACATACATATATCATCGATATAAATAAAGTGGATCAGCATTTGATGCACACAATGTATGTAAAATAGATATATGAATAGCACTTATCTAGATAAATTAACAAAAAAGGATAATCGAGGATTTTTATCGAGGATATTAGTCATATTATATAAGTCAAATATTAAATCAGTAGGATTTTCGTCGAATTAGATACAAGTGACTTTTACATCTATGGATATATATATATCATATATGTCAATAAAAAAAGTATTATATCTTCAATTCAAATACATTTAAATACCAAACGATGACGAATGATAATATATTATATTTGATATATATAACAATTTTTGTAGTACAATACATTAAACTTTATCATAATTATCAATATAAATATAAATGTTATTAATTTGAAATGTAGTAGTAGGTTTCGACTGCAGCGCCTCTATCGCAAAGTGCTATACACAACATTCAATTGCGCATCCACTTGAGTTTCATCGATGACATATAATAATGTACACATTATATAAACTATAACATAATTCAGTCATTTTCAAACTCATTTTAATAGGAATATTTACATTTCTATACTTATGAATGAATGAATGTTTATTTATACACAAAAATAACGTTAGATGTTCTCTATTGTGTTAAAAAAAATATAAAATTTACAAAATACACACAAAAATATAAAATTTTATATATATATATGCATGTATTAAAATTTTGTTAATATTTTAACTTATTAGTAATATTGTATTACTAATTCCTAGTGTATTATACATTACTATAGGAGTATACTACTTTATAGTTTTTTTTTTAATTCGTAATATATTTATGAATTTCTGTAAAAATTAATATTTTATTATATATAATAATAAATATATTATTATATTTATTGAGTGAAAGATAATTAGCCAAATATAACTTAATATACCTTTGTATACTATATAATACCTTTGTATTCAGATATGATTTATTTATATATTATTAACTACAAATCTTAAAATCAACTCGTTTATTTTTATTTGTTGTTCGTTATATTATGTTATACACGCGTTATGTTATGTTAGATTATGCTATACACTAGTGAGGGCTTTCGCTATATTCGGTGTTTTAAATAAACCAATGCATTCATTCATATACTAGTTTCTAGAGTGAGAGCCCCTTTACATGTAAACTGCAGCAATAGGTTGAGGAGGTGGGCCTTGATCATATGGTTGTTATATACATTATATATATATATTATATACCGTATTATAAGTTTTAAAATTAGATTGTACAACACTTTCTTGTATATATTATTTCATAATTATGATGATGATGATGATGATATTAAGATTATTAGCTCTAAAATAGGGTCATCTAGACACCTTCGCTCGTGCGGGAAGAAAATAATAATAAAATAATAGTAATACGATAATAATTTAATAATAATATACATTCAATATACCACGGACAACAATACTAAATAATATAAAGGCCTATTATATACTACAGTCTGCACTGATATGTTGTAGTGTTATATACTACAGACTGCATTGATATAGTATAGTGTTATATAATAATAAGATAATAATAATATGATAACAATTTAATAATGATATACATTTAATATAACACGGATACAAATAATAAGTTGGATGATTTAATGATTATGGGTAGAGAGAAAAGAAGAAGTAAGATTTATAAATTTGTTGTGGGATCTAATAGAACGAATTGTAGGAGGGAGGGAATTCCATAGGGTTGGACCGGAATTTTTAAAAGCTCTATCTCTTTTATAATAAATTATATATATATATATATATATATACTATGATACATATTTATTTTGGTCCCTTATGAAAAGGTACAAACTGGCATATGAAATGTATTTATTTAAGGTAATATGTTTTCAAATTTTGCATTGCATGGTAACACATTTATTTAATATTATCATTGATATATAAAGTATAGGTAATAAATAACTGAAAAGGTAAAATACCTTATCATTGAATTGAATTTAATTTTGAAAATAGTTTATCGAGTACAGACAAAGCAATACAATGTTGGCTCAAAAGATAATATCTCGTAATCTATACTCACAAAGGGTAGTCTCCATTTACATTGATAAGAATAATAAGTGCTATGTGCGAGTGTATACACAATAGATCAAAGTAATAAACACACTTTATTGTAACATTCATCACACAGATTTTTATAGGAAATAATTTAAATTAGTAGTCGACCAAATTACCTCAAATACACTCTCTCTCACAAATATAAATAATGCATCAACAAATGTTCCTATGCCAGTTGTTTAATACCTGCTATATGTATATATATATATATATATATATATATATATATATATATAGAGTCGAAAGGTATTCATTGATTTGTTTATATAATATCACAGTAAGTAAAGTAATCAAAGTTCGTAATCAGATAAAAATCCAGCAAGTAATCAGATGACTATCATTGGGCTATGTATTGATTACGATCACAGATTGTCATTTGATTACAATCATTGATATTCATTTAATTACGACCATTGAATTAAAATTCGATTGATTTAGAATTAACTTTCATTGGTTATAATCATATTAATATCATTGATGTAAATTTGTTTTGTTAAGTTGACGATCAATGAATACCAACTGATCGTAAATCAAATATTAGTGATCAGTTAACTATCATTGATTACAATCAGATTAAAATCAATTATTTAGAAGTGTAGTTCGTAATCAAAGCATAGTTGATTATCAATGATTGAAATATGATTGTAATCGTATTGTGATCAGTTAAGCACAAATCATGACGATGATCAAACTATAATCTAACCACTATCACTGATTAATTTACTTGCTGGGATGATATAAAGATATTTTCGTAAATGTATATATTAAAATATTTATTTATAAATGAGATTTGTAAAATAAAAGTCTCCAATGAAATATGCAATTTAGTTCAGTTATATAAATACATTTGATATGCCGTTAGTAAAATTGTAATACGATTACAAAATAAATATGTGATTTCGGCTGTGTATATATATAATTGTTATAATTATGAAATAATATGTACGTGAAATTCATGTACAGTCTAGTATTCAAAGTATAGTAGATTATAAAGTATTTATACACATAATATACTTAGTTAAGGTCGAAGGACACACACATAATTGGCCCCTACGGTATCAGTAAGTTAATAAGGTAGATACTCGGGCGACAGCATAGAAAACATATTGATCTTAATCCCTTTAGAGGAAATAATAACATAAATAATTCAATATATTTCATACGAAAAAAAATGTACAATTTAAAACTTCTAATAAATATTTATTATTATTATTATTATTAGATAGGCATTCGTCATTATTTAGTGAAAAATCGGCGCCGCCATCATGTGTGTAGGACATTTTATTTACAATAATAATATGATACTATGCTATACTATATATTTTATATAGTAAATATTATATACTATTTATTAGTAATAATAAATCTGCGATATGAAAACCAGTAAAAAGTTGAAATATGAGTACGATATTTTTCGTATTGATGTTCGAATTGTATAATAATAAAATTAGTACGATTAGAAATCTTAGTAAATTATATAATATAAGTCAAATTTCGATTTTTTTAAATTTATATTTAACAAATTTATGAACAAAACGTGTAAAATGTCTACTGACAAGATGTTTCAGGCATACGGCATAGGTGGTATTGCTGAATGCCTATCTACCTGCTTATAGAGTTGACCGGTACGGTGCTAACTATGGAGGTGAAGATGTCCAGCCAGCCCGACACGAACATAATGTCTGACATCATGTAACTGTAAGGCACGTCCCCGATAGACATGTACTTGCGGAGCAGGTTCGTAGTGGTCAGCTTGTAGGCGATGAAACCTGGTATAGGGGGCGCTAGTAGTGGTGGTGGTAATAGGGGGTGCTACTAGTAGTAGTGGATGTAATACGGGTATGTGGTGTGAAACTAGTAGTAGTGATAGTATAATATAAGAGTAATCTGGTTATGCTAGTAGTTGTAGTAGTAGTAGTAGTAGTAGTAGTAGGAGTAGTAGTGATATAGGCATGTGGTGATGATAGTGATAGTATAAGTAATATTAATAATATAAGTAGTAGTAATAATAGCTTTAATTCTATTTTTAAATGGGAAAAAATCTAAAATACAATATAGATATAGGTGCAGATCTAGGAATTTGTCAAGTGAGGGATATTTAAATATATTAAAATAATTATATTTATTAAATTTAAATATGTTACATTAGAGCATGGATATCCATTGGATATATATTTTAAAAAATCTCTAGAGTTGACATTCCCTCCCCCTTGGATTCTCCACTGAGATATATCTATATTTGAAATCGCAAATGTTAAATGTAGTAATGCGATTTTAAATAAATGTAAATAAATAATTATAGATGGAATAACATGATATTTATCGTATTTTAAACTACATATACTGGTCATATATGTAATAAATACATTAGGACAATATATATTGTTATTAGGTGGAGTCCTTTCATCCCATCCAGGAACTTAGATAAAGTTTTTACTTATAACCATATATGGATCTAATTTCCCTTCGAAGCAGCTATCATTTTAAGGCATCCATGGTGTTAACGAGAGCTGATCGTTTATTTATACACAATTATATAAGATTACTTCTAAATAATATTTTAAGACCCATTTTATAAAATTAATTATATATATATTTTATGAATACCAGAGATCTCGTGTGTAATGATAATGCATATTAATGTAAATAATTATTTATAAATAGTAGAATTTACACTGCGCACACCAGATCACCTCGCACGAGATCACTTATATCGCATTTAGAACTCTGGTATTCATGATATACTAACCCTCTGGAACCACCCGTTCGTTGATGTACTTCCTATGTAAACAGAATGAACAGGTTAGTTATCAGCGGTGATTGTTACACGCGCATCGCATTGTTATTATATAATAGTAGGAAATAGTACGCATACTTTTAGTGCGATAACTATTTCAGTGATATTCTGTTTACGTAATAATAAGGTATGTTTTAATCGCTGTTATAATCGCCCTTTATTCTATAATATTTATTTTCGGATTAAGAGTAACTAAGGTGTATCTAAGGTAAACAATATGTGCTATGTATTAGCCCCCCCCCGATATAGACGAACAAAATAAAATATACTATATTATCTAAAAATAAAAAAAAATAAAATAGTAGTAGTCTTTACGCTAAAAGTAAAACGTTTTAATTTCCATAATTTTTTAATTTCTTATTATTCTTATTATTTCTATAACGTATGTTATCGTTAGCAATATTTATACTTTATACTTTCGATAATATTTTCGACTATGTATTAGCTTGAATAAATTATCAATCAGTAGTAACAAAGCTCCAAAGGGTTCGGTAGTAATGCGTGTTCAGGATTCACTTTCTATCTGAAATGTATCTAAACACATATTACGACGCGAGCTAAGTAATTTTATCATAAAAAGTTTTATATTCATATCATCCCTGTGAATAGTAATAAAGCTTAATTTATTTGTATTAGTATTCAAGTGTAATCATACTATATAGATATATTATACAGAATTTACTATATATCTGTTTACACTATACATCTGTTAACCAATGAAAGAGACCATAGTTATTAATATATATGAAAATTCGAATATTATTTATTTATAAAATACTCATTATTGAATAATGTCATAGCACGCTAAACCTAAACACCTATTGTTTACTAGTCCAGTATAATTGTACTACCTCTTGTATTACCAAGGACGACTTTTAACGCATGTATTTTGTTCAACTTTTATTTCCGCTCGAGTGATTTTATCGTATAGCAACATGGTACAGGAGTACTAATTTGAATTCGATACAAAAATCAAAACTAAAAATCATTTTTAAATCAATGATTTCCTATTTAATTCATAATATAATTTAATATATAATGTAATAAAATTAATACACGTTATATAATTTGTAATATCATAGTAAATAATATAAAAAAACATAAATATCATTGATATCTTTGTTTCAAAGACGAATAAATCATTAAAAATAATAAATTTATAATATATTCTAATAAATTCACCCCTTTAAGGCGCCTGCGGTCATCTACACCATGCTATTTATAGTTCTACCTCAAAAGTTACTTATAAAAAATTAATAAAGATAATTACATCATTTTTTTTTATTCAATAGATACTATCCTAATACATATATATAATAATTTTCATAAATACAATTAATTTAAATGAATGACAAAAAATAGTTTAAAAACTATATTATAATACTAACGAATATATTATACTAATCATGATTTATTTGTAAATATAAAGTACTAAATAGAATAATGATATACAAATTGGTAGAAATATAGTATTATATGTAATACATATACAGTACAAATTTCAGACAATAATAATACCAATTAAATAAATAGTATACATTTTCATTTGGTTACTAAGTAAAAAAGTAAAAACTTGAGAAAATGACATTCAAAGTTTGTACATAAATAATCATGGATAATATGTATAGATATGCAAATATATAAAATATACATTATAAAAACAAATATATAACACGTGATTTGTTTATTTATTTAATGATATTTAATCTATGATCTATGTTAAAAGAAATCTAGAAATATTTAAACGATTATTCTAATAAATCGTAATATTATATATTACAAGTATTTACTAAATATATTTATAAATTTAAAACACTTTATAATGATAGAAATACTAAAAATATTAAAAAATATTTTAGGATATTATAAATAAAATACAGAACTTGGATAATACATAATAAAAAATATTGTAATAATTAAATTATTAACTCCAGTGCCTACCCTTAAATGTAACAAAAGTAACCATTGTAGATAGTGAGCGGATATCCTTTCCTTGTTCTAACCATGATCACTGACTATAATCTATGTCCGTAGCTACCTACATTATTCGATATGTTTACACGGAACTAAAATATACATTACATTTTTTTATCTCGTATATAATTTAAAATAGAAATTATAGATATAGATTCTATTTTCGTGTTATTATCGAAAATAAGTTTTCATTACACTCGTATATCGGTTCAATATTTAATTTTATCGTAAAAGTTTACTTTTAATTATGAACTAAATATGAGATGTATATCAATATAAATTGATATAAATGTGAATTTAAAACTTGTTTTAAATTTTGAATTATAATTAGGTGATTCGATATTCATTTTAATAATATATACCACTGCCCCCTATGACGATGGGTTAAAGGGGTTTCACACCAACTCGAACGCAATTATTAACTCGAATTATTAGAGGTTAAAGTTTAACTATATTTTCTAAAAGAGGTTTTAAACCTACTTTTTTAGAGTTAATAATTGCGTTCGAGTTGGTGTGAAACCCCTTTTACACCAATTACGTCGAGTAGATAGGGAGTTATATTAAATCACAATATCCTCATCATCGCTTCTCTTTTAGGATGAAGGTTATACGCTAGAGGGGGCGCTGCTTGAGTGTTATCGTCGCGCCCCCCGGTGCCACAGTTACACATTAACCGCACACAGAACATGAGAGAGAGAGAGAGAGAGAGAGAGAGAGAGAGAGAGAGAGAGAGATAGAGAGAGAGATAGAGAGAGTGAGAGCTAACCTGACGGCATAGTACAGAGAAACGTGATTAGCATGGCCGCTGACTCCTGATTGGTCGAAAGTGATGATCTAGGTAATATTAGAGTTTATCATCGAATATAATGATCTAGGGAATATTAGAGTTTATCAGCGAATGTGATGATCTAGGGAATATTAGAGTTTATCAGCGAATGTGATGATCTAGGGAATATTAGAGTTTATCATCGAATATGATAATCTATGGAATATAAGATTTTATCATCGAATCGGTGATTTAGTGCGCAATGATAATATATATCAATATACATACTAGTATAATTAGTATAATAAATAGTATAATGTATACTACTAATGAAATAACCAAACTAAATGAATTCACTCCGTGCACGAGATCACTGGTTATGGAAAGGTGAAGAATTATTTCGTAAATCTAAATATAACTTGTATAAGTATAATATATATATATATAAACAGTATTAATATATCTCTAGGTAAACACGAGTGAAGGATGACCGCTCGTGAACACAACGCAATGTAACTAATATATGTAGCGTAATCAACATATGTATTGACGATGTATCGTAAACGAGTATTCTAAGATTAGTGAGTTAGTCTCTAGGATAGTATTACGATGCCTCTACGAGAGCTGGGTAGCTATCGTAGATGTATGCGTATAAGAGCTTAATAGCCAATCAGAAGGTTTACATATTTCATTATTATATTATTTCTGAAATATATATATATGAACATTTTTACTGTACTTATTATTGTATTAAATGTTATATATTTTAGTAGATATATATTAATTAGATACTTTTTAATCGTATTCTAGATTGATATTTTTATCGGAAAACGATAAGCATTTGAATTTCATATTGATCAATCTACAATACTTAGTTTACTTTCTATAAGTAAGTATGTGGTGGGCTATTCGATATAGTGAGAAAGTGGATAAGCAATTGAATGTAGTGTATGGCACTTTGTGATAGAAGCGCTGCAGTCGAAACCCACTAAATTTAAAAATATTATTATTTACTTATATTTATATTGACAATTACAATTAAGTTTAATTAATGTACTGAATATCTGTACTAAAATTATAGTTTACATATGTAATATACAACATTCATTGTAATTTTAGTTTTTGTTATTGAAAGGTATTTCGATTGAAGATATCATACTATTTTACTGACACATATAATCTAAATCTATATCTATATAGAAAGAAGTCACTTCTATATAATAAAAATCTCCGATGCCATATTTGTAATCTAACAAGAAAAGTTCCATTCGTGTGTGTATATCTTTTACATACATCGAGTGCGACTATTGCTTATCCACTCTCTTCCGGACTACGCTCTACTTATATTTATAAATATATATTATATATGTGTGCGATATTGTATTAATATATGCTGTTCGCGGTAAATTATACATAGTATCGATATGATTAATCTTTTAATCTTATATGATTAATCATTTCTTATGATTAATGTATTTAATGAGTTCATCGGCCTAACGAGATCATGTGGTCGGTCATCGTGAATGACGACATCGCTACAGCTAGAACAATGGAGTGATACAACAATGCTGCTGCTGTGAAACCTTACTGATAGAGTGAGTGGAAATGTACGATATCACTACCACTAGAACAATAGAGTGATACCGTTACTGTGAAACCTTACTGATAGAGTGAGTGGAAATGTATGACATCACTACCACTAGAACAATAGAACAATAGAACAATATAGTGATACCACCGCCGCTGCTGTGAAACCTTACTGATAGAGTGAGTGGGAATGTATGATATCACTAGAACTAGAACAATAGAACAATAGAGTGATACCGTTGATGTGAAACCTTACTGATAGAGTAAGTGGAAATGTACGACATCACTACCACTAGAACAATAGAGTGATACCATTGCTGTGAAACCTTACTGATAGAGTGAGTGGAAATGTAGGCGTCGATGATATCTACGAGTTTGCCGAGGTCCCAGATCTGATCTTGTCCGTCTTGAAAATCACTGTTGTGGATTGTGATCGATCGATTGATTGAAAGTTTATTTAAACACTTAAATAAATCGTAAATGATTTCTCAAAAGTGTATATATATAGAATACAAATAACGGATTAGGTAAAACAATAAATACCATTAAAATAGGATACGTGTAAGCATTGTCAGGTGTATTATAGGTAGTTATTATATACTTATTGTCAGGTGTCTATTACTGGTAATGATTGATGATGATGCATGGCTTACTAAGATTACTAGTTTACTAAGAATTTAGAATAGTATTTCGGTTTCCCAGGCTCAGTGAAGGCTCTACTAGTTTATAATAATAATAGTATGCTTTTTGATCGTAAAAGGCTTCGAAATAATATAGAAAATAGTCCGTAGTGGTCATCCATTATATTAAAATATGAACGAACAGAATATCCTGACAGAGTAGATAAGTAGGTAAGTAACTGATTGAGGATTAGATTCCCGATAGAGTAAGTAAGAAAGTAGGTTAGTGATTAAACAGACGGGTGCGTTGTACAGACATTGACCTTGAGGCGTTAGCCTGACCTTGAACCGTGAATAGAAGAGTGATGTACACCGAGGATACGCGTACTGTTGATCAGCTCAAGTTCTCGCTGTTTGCCCAGACCATCATAATCACCTGTGTGTGTGTGTGTGTGTGTGTGCGAGTGTGTGAGCGAGTGTATTTTTATGAGTGAGATCGTTTATGGTCTTTGTATAAGCGTATAGGGTAGGATAAGATATTTTATATATATATATATATATTGTTTATTTGGTGGAGTCCTTTCATCCCATCCAGGAACTTAGATGAAGTTTTCACTTATAACCATATATGGATCTAATGTCCCTTCGAAGCCGCTCTCATGTTAATGCATCTATGGTTTTAACGAGAGCCGGTCATTTATTTATACACAATTATATAAGATCACTTCTAAATAATATTTTAAGACCCATTTTATAAAATTAATTAATAATTCTCGAACTCGAATTATTAAATATTTATTTATTAATATATTTATTAATATATTAAATATATATATATATTTGTTAAATATTGTTTTTAAATATTATAATGTATTTAGTTATAGTTTTACTGTAATAATATATAAATATTTTAATAACAATAAGTAGAGTAATTATTATGGTAATTATTATTGTAGAAATAAGCGAGTAGCATCCGATGTTGGGCCATTAGCCAGAGGATATATATATATTTATATTTACTAATATTATTACACTGTATATACATAAATACAAACACAAATATATACCCACATATTAACATATATATATATATATATAAAACATTACTAAGAATCATTGTTTAAATATAGAATAATATATAAATATATGCACTCGTAATATAAAGTAGGAATCAACATTTTAAATATACACCTTCTAGCGAATCCTGACTGAAAATTTATCAAAAGTTTGGTGCTTCACTAAATCTGACATACTAAATTAGTGTAATTACACTTTTGTAAATTACTAATTATTATACATGGATACCGATGATCTAGTTCGAAGTGATTTAGTGGGGAGTGATATCGAGCGGATTGTTGATCTCGTGCGCAATGATAATACATATTAATGTAAATAATTATTTTATTTTTAAATAGTAGAATTTACACTACGCACGAAATTACCAAACCGCGCGAGATCACTAACTACGCTTATTTGTAACTATCTAATAGTTTTACATTATAGTTAATTGTAAACGTTGAATCTATTGTTATTGTTATTTTGTTATTTTTATTTGGTGGAGTCCTTTCATCCCATCCAGGAACTTAGATGAAGTTTTCACTTATAACCATATATGGCTCTAATGTCCCTTCTATATATATAGATGTTATGAAATGATCCGAAATTATAATAATTAGTATATATTAAGTTAATATTATTAACAATGGACCTTATGAAGAGGTAACCGATATTAATTTTAAGCGCTAAAAATAAAAATTCAGAACATATAACGTCCACCATATTAGAATTTCAGATCAAATTAAAATGGAATATGTTGGCTCATATTCAATATATTTTGTAAGTATATTACATGTATTATATATAATATCATATTAAATTAAATTATTTAATAATTAAATATTATTATAATTATTATCTATTAAATTAATAGTATTAATACACATGCTGTTTTTCTATTATACAAGTTATGCATCTTGTGAGAATAAATATCTATACACATACATGTTTGAATGTATAATATTTAATTGAATTATTATTTACTCTGGCCAAACACCTCGAAAGTCAATTTGACTATTTTGTTTAGCCATTTATTGTTAAAAATCAAATTTTTTTTCAATAATAAATTATCCTTATCCTTATCCTTAAATAGTTAGAATAATGACGATTATTTCTATTATTATAATAAATATTATATAATTCTTGCTTATATCAAATAATATATATACCCATAATTCCTATGGGATATATGCCGACATATTAAATGTTTACAGATATTATTATAATATAATAATAATACGCTTGAGAATTTTTATTTTTAATTTACTAACTTTGTTATGTTACACTGAGTTAACATAATTACAATATAGTACGGTATAGTATAACGTATTAGATGTATACCTATGATGAAACTACTGAAATAATTACTTTACACGTATATTAACGTAGTAGGTTCAACATAACTTAAAGATCGACGTACAGTGTACGTTGAGTCATTGTCGTCGGTTTACTTATATTAAATCAATTAATTAAATTCTATTATGGTAAAATTAACAATTATTATTAAAATACTACATAAGTTTTACCTAGTCTTGCAATACCTTGGAAAAAATTACAAAATAATGATAAATACAATATCATATCAATGTAATAATATAATACTAAAATGTTGTTAATATTCTTATAAATAAATATAATAATATTAGAGTATCGTATATGTAATGATGGGCACCGATATTTTTTTTATGGATCGGGATCGCCGATCCCTATCATTTTCCCGATCCTCCATTCGTTATCCGATCCTTTGTCGATCCCGATCCTCTCTTTCTGACCTGATCCCGATCGCCGATCAATGCGATCCTGCCCATCACTGATTATAGAATATAATATTAACTTTACGATCTACAGATATCGATGTCCGTCGAATTTGTCCGTTGATCGTAAAGTTATGTTAATAAACGTAATGTAATTAATATATGATTTATTACATTATTTAATTTACATAGAATCTATGATAATCATAGATCGTAAAAATATAATATTATAATAATATCTAATTAATAATAATAATTATTATAATTATATTAAAATATTAACCATTCGTTATGCACAATATATGTAGTTCAACATATTCAGATCTGCATAATCCTTTTATAGATGGTGCAAAAAACATGCATTCGTCATCAGGATGTGCGGTTAATAAGAGTATTTTCTTTTTTTTTCTTTTCAAAAATTGTTCATAATATTTATTAGCTTCGGGACTAAGTATTGATTTCGGAGTGTACAGATATATACCAATTAGTACAGGTACTAATATTATGAAAAATATTGATAATAATAAAAACATTTCAATGTTAAATGTTAAACTATGATAATTTGATATTAATTTTGTTTAATATGTATAATAATTTATAATTTCAATTATTAAATAACTATTTTGTTTAAATTATAAATTTGTATCCATAGATTATAGACAATAATAACACGTGACCAATTATTCAATAATCATCGAATAATTGCATGGATACATCTTTAATTGAGAGAAATTCTACCATGTCCTCGTTTAGCTAAAGGATGCCATTGTTCTTCACTCTGTTCAATCATTTAAATTGAGTACCAGTAGTAATGGCAAAGCCCAGGCTTTGGTAATGGCCAGTACTAGTACTCAAACTATTATTTTCTATAATTAATAATTATTATACAAATAAACTTTGCATTCTATTTTATATAATAATCTCTACATTTATATTAATTATTTATATATGTTGCTAAATGTATTTATTTATTAACTATAGCCAGTGAGCCGTAACCTCCCTGCTATAACTATTATTATAACTTTTATTATAAAATATTAACACTAATATAATATCACTCTAAATATATAAATATATATATATATATATATATATATATATATCAAATACATTATTAAATATAAATACATCTAAATTTAAATTTCATGAATAATAATTATCCTATAGGACATATCACAGTGTGATAATAAGACCTAATATAACCTCCGAGGTTATAGGAGGTTTTGGTGATAATCACACCACTAACTTAATATATTATAATCTGAAAGTATAGTATTATAGTAGTTATAACCTATAGGTTAATTCTACCAACTGAATATTTTATTGATATTTAATTAAGTATCAATATGGATATTATTATTCTATTAATCTATAGATCTTTAAATCGTTAAATCTACAAATTATTTAACTAACAAATTAATGTGTTCCTATAAATGTTATATCAGTGGTGTTAATATAGTTAATATAGTAGGTATACCTATATACCTATAGGTATACCTATATACCTATATATATATATATATATACAGTGTATATTATGTTACTTCAACAGTTATGTTAATTCAATAGATTTTGGGTTATTTCCCCTCAAAATGTAAATCAATAATTACAAAGTTAACCAATAGATTATAATCTGGATAAAGGAAATTGTCTATACTTATTTTTTCAAATAAGAGTGATATGCATATGGAGTTTACGTATTATTAAATAATAATGGACAAACAGCAAGTTTAACCAGGGAGTTTAACCAGGGAGTAACTCCCTGATTTAACGTACTTATTATTACGTAATATAACTGTAATTACAACTAGATCAACTATAGATCAAACATATTAATATATGACATATTAATATATGAAATATTATTTAATTAGATATATCTAATAACCATGAATAAATATGATCCTATATAGGTGATATCGCTGATATTCTACAAAGATCGTCCGAAGGAACGAGTACTTCGTAGTATCTTTGTAGTCTACCAGACAATTATTTATTTATAATCATTCTTGAAATTAATAGAAAACTCCTCTATGTAAACTATTACTAACGCAAGGGCAAATCTATATTTCATTAATATAAAGTTATATCATTATTTACGAATCCCAAAACCAAACATCCATTATGTTTGTGGCGATTTGAAGATACCCCCTTAGATATAAATTATGAGAACAGGTTTAACACGAATAGGAAAATTAACCTACCAATCGAGGAAAAATATAAATAGTTATTTTATAAGATACTCTATGAACAATAATAATAACTATAGTTAATAACTATTAGTTATAAGTATACTTATAATATCCTTAAAAAAATGTCTAGAAAACGTCATGGTATATATACGGACACTCTCGGTATCTCAGAAACCATAAATCCTACAAAAAAAATGTTTAATTAATAAAATTCATTCATAATTATATAAATAGTCTAAATAAGTATTTTTTATTTTTTAATTATTCAAAATAGAGCTGATATATGAAATACAAATAAACTGATTTTTTTATTACGTTTTTAAATTTATAAAAAAAAATTCAACTTAACACCTTCTCAAGAATATACAAATATATCGATATAAAATATAACAATATATTATTAAAAACTAAAACATTCTAAAAATTATATATATAATTTCTATATTTTTTATTAAATATTCATAAATTTATAAGCATATCTAGAGGTCATATAAATCCATAATAAGGACCATAGAGAACGAAGTGTCACTTCGTTCTCTATGATACGGACACTCTAGATGTCTTAATAAGGACAGTGTCCGTCGTACACCCTATAACCAATCAGCGCGCATCGTATATACTATTTACATAAAATTCGCGTGCGTTATATATATTATTAATACAACCAATAAAGCTAAATCTAAAATGTGTATTATTTAGATACTTAATTGTATTAAATTGTATTATTTAATTAAAAAAATAATAAAAATAAATATATTTATTTTATTAACTAATTAAATTAGAATATATTATTCATAAAATTGATTATAAATAATGTAGGTAATGTAATTGTAATTTGTCTGATTGATTCATCAATAATATATAGTTTATCTAGTGGTAAATAGGGTGTCCGTATTATAACATAGGATACCCATATTCTGACATGGGTACCGAATACGGACACCCCCGTTATCAATGGAATTAAAATATTAAATAAAATATTAAAATCACAATAATATCTATAATCATATAATATTAATATATTGTAATTTTTGAATACAAATAATGAGTCATAAATTGTCAAGACCATTCATTGTTAAAGTATCCGTAATTAGATTACTTTCCCCTACGTCTTTCTCCAAACAAAATACAACTATTATTATAATAAATTTAAAGTGGACAAAAATATCCAGATACTACAATACTTTTAATTCATCTGTTGGCATATTATCAGACTAAGAAGTAATTACTACTCAACCTAGGTTGAGCCTTTGGGAACACAAGAAATAATTCAATAAAATCAAGGTATTCTACTTAAAATATCAAAAATAATATATCTGAAACTCATTTGTTACTAATTTAGAAACATATCGTCGGAGTTTACGCGTATATATCCTCGGATATATTACCAATAAAAAACAATACATACAATGTAATACAATTTGTAAACAGCATGTACAAATATTTCTGATGAGATCATATTATTAAAATTATAGGTCATAAAATGAACAAAGTGGAAATACGGGGATATCAATGAACACATAAATCACATCTACGATGCTCCACTCTTTAAATAATCTTGCCATCAACTGGGGGGCGATGCAATAGGGGGCGGGGGTGTAAGTCCCTACATTTTAATATATAGGGGAACCTCCTTTGTATTCTCCCCCACACTTTTACCACAATATTTATTTTGATTGGTTGGTCCCTCTACATATAAAATCGTACCAGCGCCCCTACCATCACCCGACATCAGTACTTTCCAGAATGCACAAATATCGACATTCAGCTTGTTCTATCTATTAAGAATAATGTAGGGTTCCCTAAATGATAAAGGGATATACCACTATCAGTATTTCCGGAAATAATTTCCACAAATGTTTGCTAGAAATGATTTTCTTGCTGGATGTAATGAGATACCCCCTTACTTTCAGGCAACGTGGCTGAAATATACTAACTTTATAGGAACTCATTATAACTTGATAACAAATGGTTTTTAATTTACAATATTTCCGGCAAGTTTCCGCAAATACTTGCAGTGGAATACCCCAATTTAAGCCAATATCTCCTATAACCCCGAGGTTATAGGATGTCTTTTTTAAGCAGTATGTTACACTAAACAGACTTTGGATAGAAAGTAATACTATATCTATAAATAACTGTATTAACTAGTATATCGAGTAGAGAAACATTACGAGAGCAAATACTGTGATTGTCAGAAAACTGCCATCTGTGCAGTTATCAGATAAGACGAACTGACTAGATATGTAGGATATAGTATAGTGATAGATCTACCTTAAGTCGAACCTTTAACAGTTATGCACATATAGAGAATGAAGTCATGTCATTACTTCTCTATAGTTAGTGACACAATCTTCCTTAAAAATCATATTTCTACTTTAACGTTAACTCCTACTTAAAACATATTTAATTCCTAAATAGTATTTAATTTTAGTATTTTAAGGGTGTAACTGTGGTATAATTATGATGACTTTATGATGACTTTATCATTATTGACTACTGTTAAATGAGGATATATAATTTATAAAGTATCACCACTCTCCCCTACTTCTCTGCATATATGAATATTATAGATCCGGTAAGGTAAGACATTATCGTAAGGTAATATCATAGAGCTAAAGAGAAAGATATTTCTCTTTAGCTCTATGGGTAATATATACGTATTCGAATTGCATGTGCGAATTCACATACATTATATGCTGCATTGTTCTCAGAATGCTATGTTACAATCATTATTAGCATTATAGTACGTTATCCCGATAATGGACGCCGTCCATGTCTAATAATAATAATGTAAAATAATGAAAAAATTATTAGTATTATTATTAATATTATTATAATATAGATATCAATAAGTCTAGTAGCTATAGTGTTATTAGATATTTTATATACTGTATTATGAGCTATTCAACTTTATTAACTAGCTTATTTTATATACAAATAATTATATATAATAACTAATTATTAATAAGTAATTATTTTATTTTATGTTGACAATATGTCCTTAAAATCCCAAAATATCTATGTTATATAATATAATATCTAATATAGATATTTCTTTTAAATGCATAATTAAGTATATAACATAGAATTATAATTGATATAATATATGTAATATGATCATAGTTAATGTGTATACATCAATAATTATGTTATATATATTAACAATTATAATAGTTGTGTGTGTATCAATGTATAATACTATACATATTCCCCGCTTCAACTAATCTATTTACTAATATTTGTTTTTAAATAAATAATAAATAATTTGTAAAGTTTTTTAATTATATTTTTATTTTATTACATTTAAATATTCTTTAGATGTTATGAACATATATAGTATAAGTAGGGATAAGCTCCCTGGTATAAGTGTAATACTAAATACTAATTAGAAAATAGGTTATATACTATATATAGTCTATTTTATACTATTATTTTAAATTGATCAAGTTAGAAAATTACAACAATTACTTGAATATCTGATAATGATAATTAGAATATATTATAATCATGATATTATAAATAGAATAGGATAATAAATATGTTTAAAAAAGTTAATTTTAGATAAATATTTAATTATTATTTATTTAATCTTAAATATTTAAATTATATTATTATCTTCATATATTTTATAATATGAATTTAAATTTGTGTAAAAATGTCTTCATTTTTATTTGTTTATATTCATTTCTACATAAAATTAAATAAAATCATTATTAATATGATATATTTACTTTACATAGGATGGATATACTCTAATATATATATATATATATATATATATATATATGTGTGTGTGTGTGTGTGTGTGTGTGTGTGTGTGTGTGTGTGTGTGTGTGTGTATGTGTGTGTGTGTGTGTGTGTAGGTCCATTTTAATTCACTGTAATTATTTCTATCCTAGGATTTCTATTTTATTATTCGTTTTCTATTTATTTTTATTTTTGTTTTTTTATCTATAGATATAACGTTATAACGACGCCTATAACCACACAGTGTTTTTGTAGTCAATAAACTATAGTTTATTATATATATATATATATATATATATATATATATATAAATAAAATATGCGTATGTGTGTGTTCAGATCCATATTGATCAATTACATATGAACATTTGAATCATATAGTGAGGTCAGTGTGAAGTAACTCAAGTAAAGTGACTCAATATCTATGGATATATCATATGTATTGATAATATCTATTAGATATAAATATAATTAATAATTATTATTAAAATTATTATTAAAATGTAATTTTCATTATACATATGATTATGATCCATATATTATATATATTATATATAATTATTAATTATTAATTATATTTCTGATTATATATTTGTGTTATGCATACTTTGTTATGATTCATATATAATTATTATTTATCATTAATGATCCGTAGTTATAACAGATATATAATTAGGTATCAAATTACCTAATTATACATTTGTCACTGATACAATTATCCTTTATTGGACCATTATTACCACAATTGGAATATTATTAAGAATTATTTCATATATTTATTATCTATATTTCTAAGATCATTGATAATTTAATTTAATAATATAATTGATTTAAAAAAAGTTCCATCTGAATTATTAGCTGTCAGATTAAGTCAGATTTTTTTATTTTAGTAATATATTTTATTCCATTTATATTAAAAACTATATTTCTAATTTTAATATATATAATCACAAAAAGGTATGTTCACGTATTACATTATATCGATATCTGTATATAAATCTTATAATTATTATAATAAATTATTATTATTGAATAATATTAAAATATATATGTTGTTTATTTTTAAATAATTTATAATTAGGACACACAATGAACGATCATACTACTTATATGAAAAAAGCCAGAGAGCATATCGAACATAAGTTAATTACCATAGAGATGATGAAAGAACTAATTATGAAAGTATTATGTAATATGGAAGATTTGGTTTGTATTAAATTAATTAATATTAAGTTAATAATTTACATTTAAAATTATAATTTTACTTATAAGCTAATAATTATAATAAATGTCCATACTTAATATCATAAATTATTATACCGCATACACATATATACTTATATCCCACATCAGTAACTTAAACTGATTATAGCTTATTTTTACATCTTTACGATCAGCGGACACATTCAACGGACATCGATGTCCGTCGATCGTAAAGTTAATTTGATATACTATATTATGGAAATCGATATCCGTCGATCATTAACGTCATTTATTGTATTGTATTATATGTATAGATGTCCGCCGATCGTAAAGTTAATCTTATATGCTAAACTATAATACAATACAATTAACTTTACGATCGACGGACATAAATGTCCGCCGAATTTTTCCGTTGATTGTACAGTTCATTTGATCCTCAAATTTAAATTAAATTTAAATTATAATTAATGTATAGTGTTTATTTAATATGTAATAAACAGTTTATTATTATAATTATTATACATTACAATTTAATGATTTATAGTGTTTATTCAGGTAATTTTAGAAGTTATACTAACTTAGTATTATTTATTATATATTTCCTCTAGTAATATTATATTTAATATTCTAATTTATTGTGATATTTAGTAACTAAGTATGTCCATTAATATAATAATTATATATTATAATAATTATAATATTTACTATAATTATAATAATAGTAAATGGGAACTATATAATTATTATCATAACAATACTAATAATAATATAATCATTATGATAATACAAATTTAATAGTGTTTGTATTCATATATGTATATATTTAGAGTTAAAATATTCTAGTTTAATTTATTTAAATTTATATTTATTAATTTATATTATTTTTAATTAGTCTTCTGTAAACCTAATTGTAAGCTTACAAAATGTATAAAGTATCAATAAATAATATATATATAAATCATATATTATTTTATTATACAGATTATTTATTATTTATTGTTAATTAAATTTAAAATGTTATTTAATTTATACATATTTAATGTAAATTATATTATTACAAAGCTGAAATCATATTGATATATAAGGTTGTAATTTTTATGGATTTTTATAAAAAAAAAATGTTTTTTATTTTTATGGATTTTCCTTAAATTTGTTCACAATTAGATGCCATTATATTTAATAATACAAATAGGTAGAATAATATTTATAATTATTAAATTTAAAAACGGGTTTCATATTTTTGGTTTTTCGAAAAATAATATTTTTAGTTTATTTTGCTTTATTTTCGTAAATTTATTTCATAATAAGTTGAATATAGATATTATAAAATTTTAGAATATTCGTTTAAACTAAGCAATTAATATATATATATATATATATATATATATATATATATATATAGTATATATCACGAAAAGAAGCTATATAACCGATAATGTATATTTTGTGAAACTTATTTTCCATTTGAGTAATTTTATCGTATTGCATCATGGTCCATTAGTATAAATGAATTTGATAGAAAAATCAGTGCAAAAACTTATTTTTAAATAAATGGTTTCAATATGATTATATTTAATTCATAATATAATTTAATACACATTATATTATTTAGAATGCCGACATAAATAATATTAAAAACATCGTTAGATAGTATTTAATAGAAACTATATAATAAATACTATTTATAATGTGAATAAGTAATTTTAATAAACATATAATAATTAAATCTTTATATCCCTATATAAGTATCTCATTATCTAGTCATTCTAAAGCCATAAATTAAAATGTTTAAAATGATTTAATATTAATGTTGTCTTCATATTCCAACTTTATGTAAAATGTACAGAAAACGTTAATTTTGCACCTGACATCCTTTCCTCTACTATTACCACCATTCATAACTGGCTCACAATAAACTCCCTCGTCCTTAACCCAATTAAAACCGAGGCTATCTTCCTTCACATTCCACTCCGAAATAAAACTTTACCAACTCCCACTCCAATTAACAATAATGGACAGCTCATCATGTACTCAACCCATGTCAAAAATATTGGTGTTATATTTGACAATACTTTTAATTTTTATAGAAAACTGACCCACATAACAAAGCTACTATACTATCAACTACATTCACTACGCCTCATTCGTCATTCAATATCAATATCCACCGCTACTATTATAGCTTCTGCTTATATCCTACCTCTATTCGAATACTGCAATTGTATTCTTTACAATACCCCCTCATCGTATATTACTAAACTCCAAATTCTTCAAAATTCAATAGCTAGGTATATAGGTATATTCAACATACCAAAATACTCCCATACTCATATATCTCCATTCCTAGTTAAACTCCACTGGCTAACTGTACGCCATAGAATCCTATATAAAACTCTACTACTGGCTCATAAAAAAATCCACCATGACTCTCCTGACTACCTAGTATCCCTACTCAAACTTAAATTACCAACTAGTACCACTACACGCTCCTCCATACGTTTCTACTTCAACTCCCTCCTAAACACAACTTACATTCAACCAACACTCGCGCATGGGCAATATCAGTCCCATACTCCTGGAACACTCTCCCCACATCCATCCGTACTACACCATCAACTCCAAACTTCAAGAAACTACTGAAAACTCACCTATTTAATATGAAACATTAACTTCAAATATATATGGACGGCCGATTGCTTTATAAGAACGCAGTCCGAAAACCGAAAAATGTAATGTATATTAGTACCAATTAGTACATATTTTTAATATTCTAGATACCATAACGAGTTTGAGTGATATGTTTATATATTCAGTAAATAAATAAATTAATTATGTTTGTTTACCTTATTTGATTTATTATAACTATATAAAAAAAGAATGCACAAATTAATTTCAAGTTTTTGCTTATAAATATAATTTTATAACATACATATTAAATAAATGTATATATTAAATAAATATATAAAATAGCAGATATATAAGTATACATATTTATATTTATATAACTTATTTAAAATAAGTTATATAAATATATATATATATATTTTTAATATAAGTTATTTTAATAATAATATATTCATGTATGTTAATTAGTATGTATATCACTTACAAATTATTATCCTAGATATTAATTGTATTTTCAAAAAACTTTTTTGAGGTGATTCATAAAAAAAAGTATTTTTCATGATATATAAATTAGTCTATACTAGTGATGTACATGATGCTCAAATCTAAAGCATGATGCAGTCTCAGTTACCTAAAGTCTCAACTTGGCTCGGGTTCATTTTGTTAGAGTCTCGACTCGGCTCGGTCTCATTTTTTTTCTGAAAATGTGTGTCTCGGCTTAGCATCAATAACCAAAAGTCTCGGCTCGGCATCAATAAGCTCAGTATTATTTACATCACTAGATGAAATTTACATTATTATTTACTGAATCGAGGAGTTTGAGCAGATTATTTTATTTAAATTGAATTTTAAATTTAAATTTAAATTGATGTAAATGTAAAATATATAAAAATTAGTATTCAAATGTTACTAACAAAAAAAGCACCATTTCGACTCTGTTATGTTTTGTAAAAGTCTTTACTCGGCTCGGGCTCGTTTGGCTAGAGTCTAAGTTTGGCTCGGCTCGTTTGGCTAGAGTCTAGGTTTGGCTCGGCTCGTTTGGCTAGAGTCTAAGTTCTGCTCGGCTCGTTTGACTAGAGTCTCGGTTCGGCTCAGGCTGGTTTTTTTTCCGAAAATCAAAGTCTCTGATAGCATCAATAACCAAAAGTCTCGGAAATCGAAAAAGCTTGACACCATTTAAATCACTAGTCTATACCTTATTTGTTTTATAATTTTATGTTTATATTTAGAGAATATTATTCTACATTTAATTATAATATTTATCATAGAATATTTATAGTCGATATCGTAGTAGATTTATATATATATATATAAATCTACATATATGTATATATTAAAGTATATTTATACTGTATAAATTATACACATATATATATATGATGATGATGATATTAAGTTTATTTGAACTAAAATAGGGTAATGTAGACCCCTTCGCTCGTGCGGGTAGAAAATAATAAAAATAAAATATATATATATATATCTATTTACATACAATATTGAAATCATATTATAGCATATATAACTAATATAGCAAATATATTGCACCACAGTCGAAGTCGGCATCATATACATATCTTTCGGAACACACTAATAAAAAAAGAAAGAATAGGGCAGTGTGTAACATAAAGGTCCGGATAGTTTTGGATAACGTTCTTACAGCCATGACTACCATCGTCAATGAAATGAAAGGTTATAATTAGTAGACGAGGTTGATTGATTGATTGATTGATTGATTGTTTATTATAGAAAATATAGTCTAGAAATATATATTGATTGATTGATTGTTTGTTTATTATAGAAAATATAGTCTAGAAATATATATTGATTGATTGATTGTTTGTTTATTATAGAAAATATAGTCTAGAAATATATATTGATTGATTGATTGTTTTAGAAAATATAGTCTAGAAATATATATTGATTGATTGATTGTTTGTTTATTATAGAAAATATAGTCTAGAAATATATATTGATTGATTGATTGATTGTTTTAGAAAATATAATCTTGAAATATATTTTGATTGATTGTTTGTTTATTTTAGAAAATATAGTCTAGAAATATATATTGATTGATTGATTGTTTATTATAGAAAATATAGTCTAGAAATATATATTGATTGATTGATTGTTTATTATAGAAAATATAGTCTAGAAATATATATTGATTGATTGATTGATTGTTTGTTTTAGAAAATATAGTCTAGAAATATATATTGATTGATTGATTGATTGTTTATTTTAGAAAATATAGTCCAGAAATATATATTGATTGATTGATTGATTGATTTATTTTAGAAAATATAGTCTAGAAATATATATTCATAGGTATTTATAAATTTTATAAACTTTATAAAGTATGAATATTTTCCAACGATTACGTACGCAATAATACTACGATTGCTGTGTTCAATTGGATGTTACATACTCGGCTATATATAACTATATGTCCATGTGTTATCTATATCTATCTATTAATAATTGACCGTTAGCCAGTCTTCATTGCCTATTAATCAAACTTCTATACCTTCAAATAAATAATCAAAATGTAATTAATGTATTCAACTTTAATAAAGTTTTTTTATAAATATATATATATATTTACGGTTGTTAAAACAAAATCTAATAATAATAATAATAATAGTGTGCGAGCTAGTACTAAGTTTTCACCTCCGCATTAATGTTTGAATTAGTTACAAATCGTCTAGTTAACACACGTACTGCACTAGTGATACGCTGTTCACCGCATTCATCTCCTAACATCGAACGCTAGCTACGATGACTATAATATTTACGCTAACGATATCAAATTTACGTATCGAATTTCCTTTTCGCGACATCCATAATGCTACTATTGGTTTAAATAATCTCGTATTTTTTCTCATTTGGTTCTATACGATTACTTATTAATAATGCGTTATTATATATAAAATATTGCTATTCCATATCATTAACCCAACATACATTTAGATACTGATTTATCATTATTTATGAAGTAGTGATTTGAATTATTTATATATGAATCAACTCACTATAATTAAATGTATATTCAATAAGAGAATGGCCTCCATAAATGCATAATATTCTCCTTCATTGCTACAATTCAATTTTAATCATGATTTAATTATAAAACCAGATATATGGCTCTCATCATATCCATAACGTGTAAAATAGTGTAGAAGGTATTTCTACGGCATCCACCAATTTATATGGAAATATCTCATAACATAGTGGGTACTACCAGTTACTTTACGTTAAACTCCATTCTTCCCCTTGTGTTTGTATTATATGAGTGAAGTTTAGAGTGAAACATTTGACTCCACTCAGTTTACTGCAAACTCTACCCAGTGAGTCCACTACAGCATATATTGCATGTGTTTTTAATTGTTGTATCCATTAATTAGGTTATTTTGCAATAATAATCTATTTTACATTATATTTATTTACATATCTCAATTTATTATTATAGTAATGAGGAATACATAGATTGTTAATTTATTAGATATACACATTTATATTATATTTATTTATATATATAACATTATATTAAATATATAAATATTATAAAAATATATAAATAATATTTATTAAATGTGTATAAAATAATGTAATATATATATATATTGTATTATTGTTTTTACTAAATACAAACCTAACTACATTATTTGTTATTGTAATTTATATCAATGTTAAGTGACAAGTGGAATAGAATTTAGATTAAAGTGATGAATACCACCAAATTCTATAGAAAGTGGTCAGATTTTAGAGTAAAGTAACCAATACAATATGTCAATAATATCACATTATATATATATAAAATACTAATATAATATATTACAAATCTATTTTAAATAAGCGACATGTATTATTAAATAATATACATTATCATTTAAACACTATGAATATTACATCAGTTATTAAAATTTACGACATAATTTGTATTTTGTTAATTTTTATTAATAATTATATAATTCTATTATTAATAATAATATAAATATAATTAATGTATATCTAGATTATATATCATGTTATATGCATTGGTATAATATATGTGTATTATGTTTATTATGTGTATGTGTGTATGTGTGAACACTCATGAGAATTAGGAAACACAATATAATGGAAAGTAGTATTTATTAATGGAAATTACTGGTAATACAATATATATACTTCTCATACTCACCAAGTATTAGTGAAGTGTATAGACAGATTTATATGTGGGCTTATATAGGAATAACAATGGCGAGTGGAGAACAATGTTACCCACTTGGTTAATGACCAATCACACGATCGTGCTATTATTAAAAATACCATTTAAATATTCTATCTTGACATCATTATTGACCAATCAAAATCATTGTATTTTTCAACTTCATATGGAGAAATCAATATACTGATTACTTAAAGTAGTACACCCGGGTTGTTCTTATAATCACTCAGAATAATATAACGATAAGACACGCAAGTTTTGGTATTACTCAAATCTAAATATATCACTTTATTTGAAGTAGTAACATTATAAAGGGTAAAATAAAATGAATATTATCAACATAATTATATAATAATATGATTTGTTTTTCTTGTGTTATTAATAAATGTGTTTTTATTTATTTGTATGTACAGTGATTACAGTTGTATACATAATATTATTAATAACTATAATTACTAACCTTTAAAGTAAAGTTTATAATATTCGTAAAATTTAAGTTTATAAATATATATATATATATACTTATATTGATATATGTTACAGATAAGAAGTATTTATGCCCTACATCTGATGAAGAAGGAGAGGATGATTTAGTTAACAATGATTTAGCTAACGATGACATTCAAATTAACAAAAACAAAGCTGGCGCTACAGGTTAGCTCACCACTACCACTAGAGGAGTTCACTAACATCACCTTTACGACATGACAATAGGAGACGGTCCCACTGGGGTAGTAGCAGTAACAGTTGAGGAGGGTTCATCGTCGCGCCCCGAAGAACATCGTGACGAGGCTCCCACAAGAAATATCCCACTCGATGCTAAGCCTGACACCATTAAAGACCTCACGATAGATCTCTGCGAAGATAAGAATGAGGATGTTATCGAAGATACGATTATCTCTAAAGATTTCCAAGAATGTGTCGTTCCTAGTAATGCAGATGAGAAATTAGAGTTGAATGAAATTGATGATACAAATAACAAAAAAGTAAGAATTACTGAAGATCTTATCTCACCTAATGTGAATAACAACAAGGTTACTATTATAGTATTATATAATTTTCAATTAAAAACATATATAATCTTAGTGATTATAATATCTATAAAATAACATGCAGTACAAGTTTAAGGGGATGTTGCACTATCGAAATATTACAATTTTGGAGTTTTTCTTATTTAATTTTTTTATGAATACTGTAACATATATTATTTATATTGTATGCAATTTTAAATCAAATATATTTCATAAGTATTATAAAAAAGATGTTTTTTATAGATGGATAAAAATCAAATAGATAACTATAAAATATTCAATAATTTTACCGTTTATTAACTGTATTATATATTTATAATTTCATATTTTTATATAATTTATTTTTATAAAATTATATAAATCTATTTATTTATACATTTTATTATATTATGAGATAAATAATTGTATTGTGAAATTAAGTGTATTTAATATCATCATGCTTAAATATTTTTTTTTATAAACCTGAGTTTATTGATATGATATTTGTATTGTAGCAAAATTTCAACAACAAAATATACATTATAAATGCTATGAAATTGTGTTTTATATGAGTATATAAAAATATGCAATATAATAATATTTACAAATTATAATATTTATTTGAATATTTAAGGGGATATCACTGTACAGTAGGGTAGACCGTTTTGGTAATTTGTTTAGTTCACTTCATAAAAAAGTGCCATCTCGCTCGGAATAACTCCTTTTAATCATTCTAAATATAATAAAAAAAGAATTATTGAAAACTGACAACAATTCAGAAAGCGAAACCATATTCAAAAATAGATAGGAATTTACATTGAATATTTATGAAAAAATTTAAATTACAGATATATGAAAGAAATTTTAATTTTATCTAAAGCGAAAAAAAAAATTATCAATGGAATAATAAAAAAAAAATATATTATATATGTCTATCATCATTATATGAATATAAAATTATAAGTATTGATACAAAAATAGCATATATTTATTCAAAAAATGACTTTTATTGAGCATTTTAACAACAAATAAATTTTGGGGTAAACTTGTCGTAAACATTTTTTTGATAGAAAAATAAATATATTTTTTTTTATTATACCTCGTAGATATCAATTATAGGCTCACAACAAAGTTTGATCCTTAATTAAAATAATTTATCAACAAAATAGTCGAATAAATTATATTAATTAAAACTAAACAAAATTAAATTAATTTGAAATTTTTAAATAATTTTTTACTTTATTAATATTATAATATATTTATAATATATATACAGTAAAACCTCTCTATAAGAAACTATTTTTTTTCAGTACTTTTTTTCTTATAGAGAGGTTTTCTTATAAAGAGGTTTTTACTTTTCCAATTATTTTAAGAATTAATTTATAATTGAAAATGCATTATATAACCTATAGGTTATATATATATAGTATATTTATTTTGTATACTGTTATAAATGTATAATGTATTGTTTGCGCTTAGACATGTTAATACATAATGACATTTTAGTAGATTTACATTAGAAATTATAAATTATGAATCATCATTGATGAATATAATATAATGAATATTAATATAATCTATTATTTAACAATTAATTGCATAATATAATAAATTGTATCATCATACATTAAGAATATAATAACATTTATTAATTACTTTTAATAAATTTATGGATATACAATAACATTTATTAATTAATATTAATAAATTCAAGGATAAAAATAACATTTATTAATTAATTTTAATAAATTTATGGATATACAATAACAATTATTAATTCATTTTAATTCATTTCGAGCTATAATATAATATTTAAAAAAAAATATCTTATATAATAATTAATTTATATAATTGTTATCAATATACAATACTTCTATTTATATATAATTATTTTTTATACAATTAGTTTCTTATAAAGAGGTTTTTCTTATATTTTTCTTATAAGATTTTCTTATAAAGAGGTTTTTTTAATGTGGAAAAGGTTGATTTCTAACCAAATGTGGGAAAAATGTTCTTATAAAGAGGTTTTTCTTATAAAGAGGTTTCTTATAGAGAGGTTTTACTGTACACGTATTTATACACAAATACATAAAATACATAAGAAAAAATTCTATTTATTCCTCATTAAAGTGCTTTTGCTTTATCAATATTAAATATTTTTTGATGAAACTTCATAAATATGTTTATTATGATATTTATGACCTACTGTGAGCGAGATAGAAAAACTTTCAAAAACGGGCTACCCTACTGTACAATGCCCACTATTACAATTGTGCCAATTATCCATTTTAGAAAAAAAGATTATTAATTAAAGATATGTATACCTTCTTTCTATATTTTATATAGTTATATAAATATAAACGATTATTATGCATTATCAAAAAAATCAAAATTACCAATAAAATGCACATTTCATATAAAATTATTTCCATTGTTTGTATAGGTATGTCTAGTAATTATTGTTTGGTCAATATTCCAAAAATTGTAGATCTGGATATATTTATACTATAACTCGTATAGCAGTAATGTATGTATTCCCTGTCTATTAACATGTAAACTTGTTGTCGTGTGCGGCGATCCCTAACGGAAACAACCGATGAATAATAATAATAACTCATTAGAAGTTCTCGTTTTTAACGGGTATAGTAAATATAAACTATAACAAATAAAAAGGTTATTCGATATATATATGTAATTCGAAGCGATTCGAATAAGGACGTAAATATTTGTTATTGCCCAATATTTGCCCATTATTGCCCAATATTTGCTCATTATTGCCCAATATTTGCCCATTATTGTTAAATATTATGCTATCGCCGTCGCCCGCATTACACGACGATACACACATTCTCATATAGCAACCTATTGAAGATATTCTCACCGAATCTATCGCGATAACACCTACGATGACCTCCGAAGAACCCGTTGCCCAGTCGCTACCCATATCCCAAGAACCTGTTGCGCAGTCGCTACAAACATCCGAAGAACCCATTGCGCAGTCTTCACTGTTTTACGAAGAACCCATTGCGCAGTCGCGACAAACATCCGAAGAACCCGTTACGCAGTCGCCACCCATATTCGAAGAACCATATGCGCAGTCGCTACAAACATCCGAAGAACCTGTTGTGCAAACAAAACCCGTCGTCAACGAAAACATTCAGCGCCCGTCGTCTGTCGTTCGCGAAGTAGTCGCCACCCGAGTAGCCGACGTGATAATCGAGGAACCCGTGGTCATCGTCATCGAGGAATCCGTGGTTACCCGGTTTCAGGATCACCAGGATACCGGCGTCGAGCCCTGCAGCGGGGTCAGCGCGAGTTCAACCAGTGAACGTAAGGTGTCCATGGATGATTGGTACGGTTCCACGGATGAAGACGACATGAAGTCAGGTATTACGCTGTTCAGCATTCGCTTTATGAGTGACAACGTGTGTAAATAAATCTGATTTATTATTTCATGTTGTGTAAACCGTGAAATAATCGAGAAGTTAATGTAACAAATTTATACAAATACTTACTTTTTATATTAATATCCTATTGAAATGTATGTTATGTTTTATAAATATTAGTTTTTAAACATATATATATATATATATTGAAATTATGGTACGATGATTTTGCAATGAAATTCATTAATCTATATCATAGATATTTAAGTAATTTTGATTTATCGTGATTGCTATATTATTTTTGTTTGAATTTGAAAATGTATGCGTTCGATTAAAACGAGTCATTTTCTAATAACTTATTACTAATAAGTATACAAATAACATATATCCCTATCATATTCATCGTCATTTTATTAGTGTTAGGATACTATAATCTATAAGTTAGAGTGGAATACGTGTGTTTAATATACATAAGTGTTATGTCAGTGTACTGTGACAATGTATCTCTGAATGTTAACTTTGTAGTCGACTGCCCGTGTGGCTAGTCGACTAAGGCGTAAGACACCCAAGCAGTAGGACGTGAGTTCGAGCCTCGTCCGGACCATTAAAATATGTCTTAAAATAATAGTTTAGAAGTAATCTTATATAATTATGTATAAATAAGTTATCGGCTCTCGTTAAAACCATGGATGGAATAACATGAGAGCGGCTTTGAAATACCATATGATTATGGTATTAATATATAAGTGGTATTAATATGGTGGTATATTATGGTATTAATATGGTGGTATTATTATGGTATTAATATATAAGTGAAAACTTCATCTATATTCCTGGATGTGATGAAAGGACCAAAATAAAATAACAAATAACTATATACATAGGATGTAGTCTATATGTTATAATGATCCCGATGCATTCCCTAATGAACTCAATGTGTATAGATCACAATCAATACGTGTACATTATATGGATATATCGTATACTCCACCACCGTAACAATAAAAACTCGTAATCCGGTCGTAGCGCATACTAATCGTCGCGCTTCGTCGACCGCATCGCAGACTGCCAACTCGACTACCACACGACGCGTGAGTTCAAGATCCCGCCTCACTCCGATAAAGTGTTTGTGTCTCACTCGATCACGCCGTCCCTGTTGTGGCTTCAGTACGACCCGGCCACCACTGAACAACTCACCATTCGCATGAGGTATGGCCACACACCTGTTACCGCGTTTAGTTCATTAGTTCATTCATTTAATGTGAATTAGGTACAATAATTTAATATAAATTAAGTAAAATAATTTATATAAATTAAATTAATATAATTTAATGAAATATTTTTTAGATCTAATATATTTCATCATTAATCATGATTCTATAAAGTAAAATAATTTAATATAAATTGAGTAAAATAATTTAATATAAATATGGTAAAATAATTTAATATAAATTAATTAAAATAATTTATAATATAAATCATATTATTTAATGAAATATTTTTTAGATTTAATATATTTCATCATTAATCATGATTCTATCGATATCACATTTATATGACCATATCTATCTCGTGTCTATATATTGGTTTCTTTAATATTGTATTACTATAACATATTAACAGTGAAGCTAATATCATTAAGGCAATACATTGTAGTCTTTGTTGTATAATTGTTATATACAAATGTTAAGACATCATAGAATACATTATAAATTATTTGACTTATTATACACTCATTTTAAGATAATTTTCACTAATTTTTGACAGTTTCAAAATAATTTAAAAATACAAAAAATGTATATTATTTTATCATAACTTATCCTAATCTATACCAGAATAGTCTCATTTTTATTTTTTTTAAAGTTAACTTTTAAAATTGTTAACAATTAAGGGGATACCGTATAATAGAATATGTCAAAAACCAAAACAAAAATATTATGATGGAATATTAATTAATGTAATATATTTACTTTAACCTCCATTCAAATAATGATCATATTATCATGTTATATAAATAGATATAATTAGATGTTATAATATGTTATAATATGTTATAATATGTTTAAATGCTATACAATTCTATTATTAATTTATTAACTAGGCCATTTTTATCATTATGATGATCACACCGTTCTAAATAAAAGATACATAATATTTTTACCAATTTAATTAGGCCAACGCAAACCTACCACGTGTGTTATATATATATATATAAATAACCCCTTATAAAATCTTAAATATTTGAATTGCCCGGTATATACCTAAATGTTTTAAAATCAATAAAGTGAAGCATTCAATATCAAGCAATAACAATAGGGTCAATATTAAACTGTATTTGTTGGTAATTATGCAGAATTAAGTCAAATAGTTAAACTTTGTGATAGTAATTTATCTTTATGAAATATTCATATAGTATCATCATATTCTATTCTAGCACAATTAATTCAATGACTAGCTGATATTAATATATTAAAAACTAGTTTAAATTAAATACTGGATACAAATTTAATTATATACTACCATATGAAATATACTCCATTTAATTTAAAATTCTATATTATTTGTAGAATGAAATGTTAGAAAATCTATGTATCTTATAAAACATTCAAACAAATATTGTTAATAAAATATTCAAAAAATACATAATAATACATTTTACATAAATATATTTCATATCTATTATTAATGGTATAAAGTTTATATTATAGAGTAATAGTTTATACTTTATACTTTAAACAATAACTCAATAAATTAAATATTTTCAAACTCGTAGTTTTGGGGAATAGCATTGGTTATGCACGGTATATTGGTATAACATAGAGGTATAACTTATACCTCTAAATGTATCATTCAATATACCTATACACAGATATATACTCTGTATAGATTTATATGATACACATATATAAATATATATATATATATATTACAGATATTTATAACATGTACAAGTATATAACTTATTGAGTATTACATAGTTGTGCATACATGATTAAATAAATAAAACTATTATTATATACACACATAAACATTGATATATATATAATATATAATATATTTAAGAATCTTTATAATAAACTAATTAATGCACAATGTATATTTCACATCTGGATAAGTGTGAATGAAAGCCTATGATTGCATGTGTCACTTTTGTCTATTGTTGCCACATAGCTAGAGAGAAAGAGAGCTAGAGAGTTTCTCTCTAGCTCTATGATTGTTACATGTGATACATGAGGTGTGTATGTATTATATATGTGTGTGTATATAGTACAATACAAATCTATTGTATAAATTAAAACATTACCACATACATGTATATATATTTATTGAATCATATATATATACACATCAGATAACCATATGAATATATATGTATATATATATATAGTTATATAGTAATTTATTTTAATATACAATTTAAATTTAAAATATTAATTACTTTGATAAGGTTTTATAAATTAATAATACATATTATTATAAATTAATGTGATAATATTAATATGTGTTTTACACATTATTTGACACATATTTATAGTTTACAAATCTACAATGGTAAAATATAAATCTATGGTTTTACATATACATTTTATAAATATTACTTATATATTATTATATATATATAGTATATTATATACCATAGATTTGTATTTTACTATAAATAACATATTTTTATTTTACATAATAGAAATTATTAATTAAATTATATTTTATAAACTTCATTTATAATAATATAAATTATATATAACAAATATAACAATTAATTCAATTATAACAAATAATTTGAAATGTTTTTATTATAATAATTGAAATCATTAACAATACAATTAACATTTAGTAATAAAATTCATTGTTTTTTTATTATAATTTTATTCCAGTTTTATTATAGTTATTATAGGCCTAGGATTATAGGATTTTATTATAAATCCAGGGTTACATCATTTTAATGGACCTATCATATATTATATATAAAATTAGCCCAAAGTATATCATTAGTATAATATTGTAGTTTAGTACAAGCATGTAGGTCCTATATTGTAGGAGTACAAGTATATGGGATACTTTCAGTGATATATTTAATTATTATTCAATAATTTAAATCTTTGAATCAAATATATCAATGATATTTATTTATCTGTCATATAAAAATACATTCATATGTTTAAATTGTATTTCTCCAGCATTTGTATTAGATTGTAATTTTATAGAAATACAAATACACATTTATTTATAAATTAGATTCGAATTGAAAATCGCTCGGATGTTTTTTATATTATATAATGTATATATATTTGTCAATATTCTAAATAATATATTATGTATTAAATAATATAATCATATTGAATTCATTGATTTTATAAAAAAAAAACACATTGAAAATTAGCTTCAAATACATAAACTATAATTAAAATATAAATTAACTCAATGAAATGTATATATTTATTGTTATGTGATTCAGTACAAATAATATTTTAATAATAGTATTATCTTTACGATTACATATGTTGTTAACGATATGGTATATCTGTAACATATAGTAATAAGTCCGTATTTACTAAATGGCTATACGCATCTATAGATGAATGATAAAACAAAAGCTCGTCTGGTTATAACTATTCAACTAGATTACGAATTGTAAAATGTCAATAAATTTAAAAATGAATAACATTAAAATATAAAATAATAATATATATTTATGGATGCATGTATACACACTCATAAAATAGTAAGCGACCAACAGTTATTAGATGTTGTCCCCCACACTACTTCCCATACACACACACACACACATACACACACCCACACATACACACACACAACCACACATACACACACACACATACACACACACACTATGGGCACCCTAGATGGTAACCAGTGATCTCGTGCCGCGCAGTACGTAAATTCTACTATTTAAAATATTAAATAAAATAAGTATTTATAAAAATTATAATTAATATGTATTATCATTCAGCCGGGGATCACACCCCGCGCCATATCACTAGTATTCCCCTGTATCGCCCCCGTACAATAACGCCCCACCCCCCCCATCTACTCTATCTCCATTTGCAGCGAGTACTTCAAGAATGTGGACTGTGTTCCCAGCCTCAGCGAACCGTCCATCAGTAAGCTTGTGTGCGCTATCTTCTCACAGGATAACAACTGGTACAGGGCTCGTATTGTGGCCAGCCTCTATATCAATGGTT
>OZ025241.1:8360680-8395680 GCA_964019155.1 Osedax fenrisi | reverse complement strand
TAGTAGTAGTAGTCAGGTAGTAGTAGTAGTAGTAGTAGTCAGGTAGTAGTAGTAGTAGTAGTAGTAGTAGTAGTAGTAGTAGTAGTAGTAGTAGTAGTAGTAGTAGTAGTAGTAGTAGTAGTAGTAGTAGTAGTAGTAGTAGTAGTAGTAGTAGTAGTAGTAGTAGTAGTAGTAGTAGTAGTAGTAGTAGTAGTAGTAGTAGTAGTAGTAGTAGTAGTAGTAGTAGTAGTAGTAGTAGTAGTAGTAGTAGTAGTAGTAGTAGTAGTAGTAGTAGTAGTAGTAGTAGTAGTAGTAGTAGTAGTAGTAGTAGTAGTAGTAGTAGTAGTAGTAGTAGTAGTAGTAGTAGTAGTAGTAGTAGTAGTAGTAGTAGTAGTAGTAGTAGTAGTAGTAGTAGTAGTAGTAGTAGTAGTAGTAGTAGTAGTAGTAGTAGTCAGGTAGTAGTAGTAGTAGTAGTCAGGTAGTAGTAGTAGTAGTAGTCAGGTAGTAGTAGTAGTAGTAGTCAGGTAGTAGTAGTAGTAGTAGTCAGGTAGTAGTAGTAGTAGTAGTCAGGTAGTAGTAGTAGTAGTAGTCAGGTAGTAGTAGTAGTAGTAGTCAGGTAGTAGTAGTAGTCAGGTAGTAGTAGTAGTAGTAGTCAGGTAGTAGTAGTAGTAGTAGTAGTCAGGTAGTAGTAGTAGTAGTAGTAGTAGTAGTAGTAGTAGTAGTAGTAGTAGTAGTAGTAGTAGTAGTAGTAGTAGTAGTAGTAGTAGTAGTAGTAGTAGTAGTAGTAGTAGTAGTAGTAGTAGTAGTAGTAGTAGTAGTAGTAGTAGTAGTAGTAGTCAGGTAGTAGTAGTAGTCAGGTAGTAGTAGTAGTCAGGTAGTAGTAGTAGTAGTAGTAGTCAGGTAGTAGTAGTAGTAGTAGTAGTCAGGTAGTAGTAGTAGTAGTAGTAGTAGTAGTAGTAGTAGTAGTCAGGTAGTAGTAGTAGTAGTAGTAGTAGTAGTAGTAGTAGTAGTAGTAGTAGTAGTAGTAGTAGTAGTAGTAGTAGTAGTAGTAGTAGTAGTAGTAGTAGTAGTAGTAGTAGTAGTAGTAGTAGTAGTAGTAGTAGTAGTAGTAGTAGTAGTAGTAGTAGTAGTAGTAGTAGTAGTAGTAGTAGTAGTAGTAGTAGTAGTAGTAGTAGTAGTAGTAGTAGTAGTAGTAGTAGTAGTAGTAGTAGTAGTAGTAGTAGTAGTAGTAGTAGTAGTAGTAGTAGTAGTAGTAGTAGTAGTAGTAGTAGTAGTAGTAGTAGTAGTAGTAGTAGTAGTAGTAGTAGTAGTAGTAGTAGTAGTAGTAGTAGTAGTAGTAGTAGTAGTAGTAGTAGTAGTAGTAGTAGTAGTAGTAGTAGTAGTAGTAGTAGTAGTAGTAGTAGTAGTAGTAGTAGTAGTAGTAGTAGTCAGGTAGTAGTAGTAGTAGTAGTCAGGTAGTAGTAGTAGTCAGGTAGTAGTAGTAGTAGTAGTAGTCAGGTAGTAGTAGTAGTAGTAGTAGTAGTAGTAGTAGTAGTAGTAGTAGTAGTAGTAGTAGTAGTAGTAGTAGTAGTAGTAGTAGTAGTAGTAGTAGTAGTAGTAGTAGTAGTAGTAGTAGTAGTAGTAGTAGTAGTAGTAGTAGTAGTAGTAGTAGTAGTAGTAGTAGTAGTAGTAGTAGTAGTAGTAGTAGTAGTAGTAGTAGTAGTAGTAGTAGTAGTAGTAGTAGTAGTAGTAGTAGTAGTAGTAGTCAGGTAGTAGTAGTAGTAGTAGTCAGGTAGTAGTAGTAGTAGTAGTCAGGTAGTAGTAGTAGTAGTAGTCAGGTAGTAGTAGTAGTAGTAGTAGTCAGGTAGTAGTAGTAGTAGTAGTCAGGTAGTAGTAGTAGTCAGGTAGTAGTAGTAGTAGTAGTCAGGTAGTAGTAGTAGTAGTAGTAGTCAGGTAGTAGTAGTAGTCAGGTAGTAGTAGTAGTCAGGTAGTAGTAGTAGTAGTAGTAGTAGTAGTCAGGTAGTAGTAGTAGTAGTAGTAGTAGTAGTAGTAGTAGTAGTAGTAGTAGTAGTAGTAGTAGTAGTAGTAGTAGTAGTAGTAGTAGTAGTAGTAGTAGTAATAGTAGTAGTAGTAGTAGTAGTAGTAGTAGTAGTAGTAGTAGTAGTAGTAGTAGTAGTAGTAGTAGTAGTAGTAGTAGTAGTAGTAGTAGTAGTAGTAGTAGTAGTAGTAGTAGTAGTAGTAGTAGTAGTAGTAGTAGTAGTAGTAGTAGTAGTAGTAGTAGTAGTAGTAGTAGTAGTAGTAGTAGTAGTAGTAGTAGTAGTAGTAGTAGTAGTAGTAGTAGTAGTAGTAGTAGTAGTAGTAGTAGTAGTAGTAGTAGTAGTAGTAGTAGTAGTAGTAGTAGTAGTAGTAGTAGTAGTAGTAGTAGTAGTAGTAGTAGTAGTAGTAGTAGTAGTAGTAGTAGTAGTAGTAGTCAGGTAGTAGTAGTAGTAGTAGTCAGGTAGTAGTAGTAGTAGTAGTCAGGTAGTAGTAGTAGTAGTAGTCAGGTAGTAGTAGTAGTAGTAGTCAGGTAGTAGTAGTAGTAGTAGTAGTCAGGTAGTAGTAGTAGTAGTAGTCAGGTAGTAGTAGTAGTAGTAGTCAGGTAGTAGTAGTAGTCAGGTAGTAGTAGTAGTAGTAGTCAGGTAGTAGTAGTAGTAGTAGTAGTCAGGTAGTAGTAGTAGTAGTAGTAGTAGTAGTAGTAGTAGTAGTAGTAGTAGTAGTAGTAGTAGTAGTAGTAGTAGTAGTAGTAGTAGTAGTAGTAGTAGTAGTAGTAGTAGTAGTAGTAGTAGTAGTAGTAGTAGTAGTAGTAGTAGTAGTAGTAGTAGTAGTAGTAGTAGTAGTAGTAGTAGTAGTAGTAGTCAGGTAGTAGTAGTAGTCAGGTAGTAGTAGTAGTCAGGTAGTAGTAGTAGTCAGGTAGTAGTAGTAGTAGTAGTAGTCAGGTAGTAGTAGTAGTAGTAGTAGTCAGGTAGTAGTAGTAGTAGTAGTAGTAGTAGTAGTAGTAGTAGTAGTAGTAGTCAGGTAGTAGTAGTAGTAGTAGTAGTAGTAGTAGTAGTAGTAGTAGTAGTAGTAGTAGTAGTAGTAGTAGTAGTAGTAGTAGTAGTAGTAGTAGTAGTAGTAGTAGTAGTAGTAGTAGTAGTAGTAGTAGTAGTAGTAGTAGTAGTAGTAGTAGTAGTAGTAGTAGTAGTAGTAGTAGTAGTAGTAGTAGTAGTAGTAGTAGTAGTAGTAGTAGTAGTAGTAGTAGTAGTAGTAGTAGTAGTAGTAGTAGTAGTAGTAGTAGTAGTAGTAGTAGTAGTAGTAGTAGTAGTAGTAGTAGTAGTAGTAGTAGTAGTAGTAGTAGTAGTAGTAGTAGTAGTAGTAGTAGTAGTAGTAGTAGTAGTAGTAGTAGTAGTAGTAGTAGTAGTAGTAGTCAGGTAGTAGTAGTAGTAGTAGTCAGGTAGTAGTAGTAGTAGTAGTAGTCAGGTAGTAGTAGTAGTAGTAGTAGTAGTAGTAGTAGTAGTAGTAGTAGTAGTAGTAGTAGTAGTAGTAGTAGTAGTAGTAGTAGTAGTAGTAGTAGTAGTAGTAGTAGTAGTAGTAGTAGTAGTAGTAGTAGTAGTAGTAGTAGTAGTAGTAGTAGTAGTAGTAGTAGTAGTAGTAGTAGTAGTAGTAGTAGTAGTAGTAGTAGTAGTAGTAGTAGTAGTAGTAGTAGTAGTCAGGTAGTAGTAGTAGTAGTAGTCAGGTAGTAGTAGTAGTAGTAGTCAGGTAGTAGTAGTAGTAGTAGTCAGGTAGTAGTAGTAGTAGTAGTAGTCAGGTAGTAGTAGTAGTAGTAGTCAGGTAGTAGTAGTAGTCAGGTAGTAGTAGTAGTCAGGTAGTAGTAGTAGTAGTAGTCAGGTAGTAGTAGTAGTAGTAGTAGTCAGGTAGTAGTAGTAGTCAGGTAGTAGTAGTAGTCAGGTAGTAGTAGTAGTAGTAGTAGTAGTAGTCAGGTAGTAGTAGTAGTAGTAGTAGTAGTAGTAGTAGTAGTAGTAGTAGTAGTAGTAGTAGTAGTAGTAGTAGTAGTAGTAGTAGTAGTAGTAGTAGTAGTAGTAGTAGTAGTAGTAGTAGTAGTAGTAGTAGTAGTAGTAGTAGTAGTAGTAGTAGTAGTAGTAGTAGTAGTAGTAGTAGTAGTAGTAGTAGTAGTAGTAGTAGTAGTAGTAGTAGTAGTAGTAGTAGTAGTAGTAGTAGTAGTAGTAGTAGTAGTAGTAGTAGTAGTAGTAGTAGTAGTAGTAGTAGTAGTAGTAGTAGTAGTAGTAGTAGTAGTAGTAGTAGTAGTAGTAGTAGTAGTAGTAGTAGTAGTAGTAGTAGTAGTAGTAGTAGTAGTAGTAGTAGTAGTAGTAGTAGTAGTAGTAGTCAGGTAGTAGTAGTAGTCAGGTAGTAGTAGTAGTCAGGTAGTAGTAGTAGTCAGGTAGTAGTAGTAGTAGTAGTAGTCAGGTAGTAGTAGTAGTAGTAGTAGTAGTAGTAGTAGTAGTAGTAGTCAGTAGTAGTAGTAGTAGTCAGGTAGTAGTAGTAGTAGTAGTAGTAGTAGTAGTAGTAGTAGTAGTAGTAGTAGTAGTAGTAGTAGTAGTAGTAGTAGTAGTAGTAGTAGTAGTAGTAGTAGTAGTAGTAGTAGTAGTAGTAGTAGTAGTAGTAGTAGTAGTAGTAGTAGTAGTAGTAGTAGTAGTAGTAGTAGTAGTAGTAGTAGTAGTAGTAGTAGTAGTAGTAGTAGTAGTAGTAGTAGTAGTAGTAGTAGTAGTAGTAGTAGTAGTAGTAGTAGTAGTAGTAGTAGTAGTAGTAGTAGTAGTAGTAGTAGTAGTAGTAGTAGTAGTAGTAGTAGTAGTAGTAGTAGTAGTAGTAGTAGTAGTAGTAGTAGTAGTAGTAGTAGTAGTAGTAGTAGTAGTAGTAGTAGTAGTAGTAGTAGTAGTAGTAGTAGTAGTAGTAGTAGTAGTAGTAGTAGTAGTAGTAGTAGTAGTAGTAGTAGTAGTAGTAGTAGTAGTAGTAGTAGTCAGGTAGTAGTAGTAGTAGTAGTAGTCAGGTAGTAGTAGTATTAGTAGTAGTAGTAGTAGTAGTAGTAGTAGTAGTAGTAGTAGTAGTAGTAGTAGTAGTAGTAGTAGTAGTAGCTGAGGTAGTAGTAGTAGTATTAGTAGTAGGCGGTGTAGTAGTAGTAGTAGTAGCTGAGGTAGTAGTAGTAGTGTTAGTAGTAGGCGGTGTAGTAGTAGTAGTAGTAGCTGAGGTAGTAGTAGTAGTATTAGTAGTAGGCGGTGTAGTAGTAGTAGTAGTAGCTGAGGTAGTAGTAGTAGTAGTAGTAGTAGTAGTAGTAGTAGTAGTAGTAGTAGTAGTAGTAGTAGTAGTAGTAGTAGTAGTAGTAGTAGTAGTAGTAGTAGTAGTAGTAGTAGTAGTAGTAGTAGTAGTAGTAGTAGTAGTAGTATTAGTAGTAGGCGGTGTAGTAGTAGTAGTAGTAGCTGAGGTAGTAGTAGTAGTAGTGGTAGTAGTAGTAGTAGTAGTAGTAGTATTAGTAGTAGTATTAGTAGTAGGCGGTGTAGTAGTAGTAGTAGTAGTAGTAGCTGAGGTAGTAGTAGTAGTAGTAGTGGTAGTAGTAGTAGTAGTAGTAGTAGAAGTAGTATTAGTAGTAGTATTAGTAGTAGGCGGTGTAGTAGTAGTAGTAGTAGTAGTAGCTGAGGTAGTAGTAGTAGTAGTAGTAGTAGTAGTAGTAGTAGTAGTAGTAGTAGTAGTAGTAGTAGTAGTAGTAGTAGTAGTAGTAGTAGTAGTAGTAGTAGTAGTAGTAGTAGTAGTAGTAGTAGTAGTAGTAGTAGTAGTAGTAGTAGTAGTAGTAGTAGTAGTAGTAGTAGTAGTAGTAGTAGTAGTAGTAGTAGTAGTAGTAGTAGTAGTAGTAGTAGTAGTAGTAGTAGTAGTAGTAGTAGTAGTAGTAGTAGTAGTAGTAGTAGTAGTAGTAGTAGTAGTAGTAGTAGTAGTAGTATTAACATTGTAGTAGTAGTATCATTTATTTATTACAAATCCAATTTTAAATTAGGGCATAGTTTTAAATACATGCCAGAATTGTCCTTCACACATGTAATTTATTCCTTATAGTTAATTAAATTACACAAATTTGATAATATAATGTTACCTATATATTATACTTATAGGTAATTTCATGATTTGTATTTCTATAGTTTAATAATATATCATTTTATTGTACTATATTTTTTTTATTAAATATCCATTCATTAAAATATTTATAATTTATGGTTATAAATATGTATTTTATTTATCATTAATATTATATTAATATATATTAATATATATTAATATATAATTATTATATTTTAAATATAAATATTAATTATCAAGGACAAAATTAAAACTAATAATCTTTAGTAGACAAAATGTTGTTGTCATATTGACTAATTATATTGAAAGTTACAATTCATTATTTCTATTATTCAATGCAATATTGAATTGTTAGTTCAAGTAATACTTTATATGAAATAATATTATTGACAAATACTTGAAATATTATTATTTTGTGTAAATGGTATTTAAATTTAATCAAAATAACATTTTCAATTAATATTTAAAAAATTAATATTTACATATATGTACATTGTACAATATAGAATATATTAAATATGATATGAAAAATAATATTTATTTATATCAATTAAGAATATATGTATTAATGTATATTATATGTATAATAAATACATTATAATACATAAAAATAAGTAGAATTATATAAATTATAGTATACATATTATATCATAAAAGTATTAAATGCTTGTATTCCATTGGACAATACATCTATTATAATTACCATAGCTATAATATAAACTAAATTGTAAATAAACAAGATTTGTTTACATTTTTACAATTGAAAAATATTATTATATCAATTATTTAGTATTTATTACTGATAATTTAAATTATATATTCAATTATAACTTCCAATCAAATCCTCTTTTTATATACTTATATGACTATTACATTATACTATCTATTCAATAAACTATTATCTATCTATCTATACTTTATAGATCAAAATGAAGATACATATTTGATTATTTTATTTCTAAGAAAATATTTTTTCTTAAATAATAATTCTGAAGGATATAGAAATATTCATAAGTATGATATAATAATAAAGATATGATGACATCCATAATAAAAAATAAATAGATAGTATATACAAATATTTAATTCCGGGTATTATCTCAATTCCAGTGATTAAATAAAATAATTATATTATAGTAAATTATTATATAATATAATACTTTAGCATAGTAGTTCATAGGTAAGTTCATACTAGTGACCTATATCTGCTACAGTTATATTAGTGACATATGTGTGACCTATATCTGATACAATTATACTAAATACCCATATATTCTACAAGTAAACTAGTGACCTATATCTGCTATAGTTATACTATTGAGTCAATAGTATTGAAAAATTGAAAATGTCAATAAAAAAACAATTAAAATTCAATAGAAATCGATAAAAAAAATGTGTATTACAATTCTATAGAATAAAATTACATAATAAATAATACAATAGAAAATATTAAAAAATTAACCATTTAAATTTTATATAAATATATAAATTTATTTATTTACCTTATAAGGTATTTTTATGATTTTTATATCACTGTTTTTATATTAAATTAATATATGTCAATCTTGTATATTATACAATAAATTAATAATAAGCTATACTTTTATCAATACTTTTAATCATAATATACATTTAATTTTTTTATGAAAAACCACAAAAACCTCAGTAAAACACCAAAAACCACAGCACCATATTTTGGATTTTTGGGTTTTTTGCCATCCATGTATAATACCAGTGACCTATATCTGCTACAATTTTAATCTTGACCACCCATGCATATTATGCATGTGATGTAGTCTCTGTATTGCCTCATACCAGCACTCTACTACACTACCACACTATCACCACCACCACCTCACCACATATCAGTAAACAACGTTCTACTAATATGCTACCATCACCTCTATATCATCACATACACTCTATTAGGTATTGGGTATTCCTGATAAATTAGTAGTACTAATACACTACTAGTAACACTACCGCACTACCACCACCACTACTACCACCACCACATAGAATCACTAAAGTATAAGGTATTCTTAATTGCCTACTAACACCCCCCCCCACCACCACATAGAATCACTAAAGTACAAGGTATTCTTCATTACACACTAACACACCCCCTCCCCCTACCACCACCACCACCACATAGAATCACTAAAGTACAAGGTATTCTTCATTGCCCACTAACACACCCCCCCCACCACTACCACCACCACATAGAATCACTAAAGTACAAGGTATTCTTCATTGCCCACTAACACACCCCCCCCACCACTACCACCACCACATAGAATCACTAAAGTACAAGGTATTCTTCATTACACACTAACACACCCCCTCCCTCCCCCTACCACCACCACCACATAGAATCACTAAAGTACAAGGTATTCTTCATTGCCCACTAACACACCCCCCCCCACCACTACCACCACCACATAGAATCACTAAAGTACAAGGTATTCTTCATTGCCCACTAACACACCCCCCCCACCACTACCACCACCACATAGAATCACTAAAGTACAAGGTATTCTTCATTGCCCACTAACACACCCCCCCCACCACTACCACCACCACATAGAATCACTAAAGTACAAGGTATTCTTCATTGCCCACTAACACACCCCCCCCACCACTACCACCACCACATAGAATCACTAAAGTACAAGGTATTCTTCATTGCCCACTAACACACCACCAACCACCACCACATAGAATCACTAAAGTACAAGGTATTCTTCATTACACACTAACACACCCCCTCCCTCCCCCTACCACCACCACCACATAGAATCACTAAAGTACAAGGTATTCTTTATTACACACTAACACACCCCCTCCCCCTACCACCACCACCACCACATAGAATCACTAAAGTACAAGGTATTCTTCATTGCCCACTAACACACCCCCCCACCACTACCACCACCACATAGAATCACTAAAGTACAAGGTATTCTTCATTGCCCACTAACACACCCCCCCCCCACCACTACCACCACCACATAGAATCACTAAAGTACAAGGTATTCTTCATTGCCCACTAACACACCCCCCCCCCACCACTACAACCACCACATAGAATCACTAAAGTACAAGGTATTCTTCATTGCCCACTAACACACCACCAACCACCACCACATAGAATCGATAAAGTACAAAGTGTTCTTCATTGACTTCGGCAACACTGAGGTAATAGGCACTGCAGACATGTGCAACATGCCCGAATGGATGACCCGAATACCCGCGCAGTGTTTCCTGTGCGCCGTCTGTAGGGTTAGTTCAACCCACCCCCACCCCACCTACACCCCCTCTTACATCTGTTATGCATGTTCATATTTATATCTTATAACTGTAAAACGTGTCTAAAAGTATAGTAAGTTAGATTCATAGATGTATACATATAAGTGGTCATCTCTAGTATAACGAGTTTACCTCATATATACATAGCTGCCTATGCGGGAATGGCTAACTAGTAGCTGATTGGCTTAGCAGGGTGTTATACAATCACCACGTAATCACAGATATATTATTATGTAATTTTGATTGGTGTCACTTTTTTATTGAAATCTAATTATAATTAATTGCGTTAAATTGCAATGTACATTAAGAGTAGTACAATTTACATTATTAAATCAATACATTATTAATGGATGTGAATAAAAATATGAGGCTATTTTTATTATTATAATATATCATCTCAACACAATATTTATGATGGATGAAAGTAACTGTTGAATAAAAAATAATTGACTAATTATCTCTATTAGTTATTTATCCTTAAGGGGATCCCGCACATAACACGCAATTTGCCAATTTCGTGGATAAATAGATAGGAAAAACATAGGTCCACTAAAAAAAATAGAACTGATATTCTATTCATTCAATTGACCTAATTGTTGTTATAATGTATTCATAACATATACATGCATAGGAAAATAGAAAGCTATTTTTAATATTATTATTTATTATATTATATATATCTAAATTAAAAATTAGTTATACTAAAATGATGGTATTTCTATAGAAATTATCATTTTATACAATGAAATCTATACATTTTATTAATTATCTCTCTATTTTACTATTCACATAATTAAATTCTATATAAAGCAAACAAAATTAATATTATAATTATAATAGTTTTTGAGTTCTATATTTTTGAATGCACATACCTAGAGCGAAATAATTATTCTGTGAAAACAGCGTTTGAAGTTTAACAGCATAAAAATGTAATATCGAATAGTATATAATATAGAATTATCTTATTGTCATAAAACACATTTTTATGTCATTTCTAGATTGAATTAATGTCTAATTTTTTCACAGATACTAAAAAACACTACAATAAGTATTATTATGTAATAAAAAAATATATTAAAAAAAATAAATTATCATCAATTTAAATGTGCGATCCCCTTAACGTTTTAGATATAGCTAAAATAGCATTGTTTAGATGAACGGGAGCCTCCCCCACTTAATTAAAAATGAATATATGTTATTAAATAAATTACATAAAAAACGAAGGCATGTTTTTATTTTCTTGTTCAAATATATTATAAAATTTTTCAGTTTTGGCGGAAAAAAACTAATTTGAAATAAAAATTAATATAATTTTTTTAATATTTTATTATTAAAATATATTTTTGAATATAAGTTACTATTTAACTCTCTATATGACTCTTATATCTTTGAAAAATTTGTGTTGATGACAAGTTTTATTTATGTTTATATTTTGTAAGAACTATATTTCTCAATGACCAGCCTTAAACGAGTGTCCATGTTGTATCATCATTGATGATTCATCTATAATTAATTTTTTTTATTATTTATTTATTTTTCATTATTTTCCATCCTTACATCTAACAAAGTTGATATAAAACGTTGATAAAAGTATTATAGATCATATAATTTACAATATTATGTATAACATTTAAAAATTATTATTTATTATATTTTCTAATACAATTGTGAATTATTACATTGATTGAACAAATGGTACTTGTTATTTATCTAGTCACATGTTAATTTTGTTATTTATAATGTTTATTATTGTATGTAAAGCTGTGATCACACCACACTATACATAATAATATACAATATACATAATAGATGTTGTTTGTCAAGGTAGTATGGTTTTTTATATAAACTTGTTTATATATTCATTTGAATACATTTACTATTAATATCAATATTATTAATAATTGAATAGATTAATCTATATTATATAAAGTATACCATGATAATATCAACAAATATATTACAATTAAAAAAACTTAAACAAAAAAGAATATAATTAATTTGCTAATTTTTTTTCTAAAATACTGATATTTTATATGTTTTTAATCTTATTCATATTTTATTATAATAGATCAAAGAATTAGATTTAATTTGTATATTATATAATATAATATATATTATAAATATAAATTACACTTGTCTAATATATATATATATATATATATATATATATATATATATAATATATATATTATATATATTTAAATTATTTATATAATATTATTATTATGATTAGATTTAAGAATTAACTGCTTCTAAAAAAAAATGTGATATTATAATAAAATATTTATTATACATTATCAAATAAGTATAAAATAAATCTGTATATTATAATATTTATACCAATTTTGATTGATACTAATATTAAATGTATTCAAATAAGTATATTTATAAATAATGTTATATAAAAAATCTAAACACCCTTGTTTACATATAATCAATATAACAGTAAATTAATATTCAAGTATATTTCTCATTTTAAAAATATTTACTTTTATGTATATATAAGCTTTCTATATGTGTATATATATATATAATTTTATAATTATATTACATATGTATAGGTATAATAAATATGTAATATTATATATCTTATTTCTTATAGCTATAATAACTACACCCCTTATCAGAGTGTACCCCATTGGGAGAATCATATCCCGCCGATGCCAATAAGTTCTTTAGCGACAGTAACCTCCCTACTTTACTGTACCCTATCATATAATACCACCACCCCCTAATCAGATTGTTTCCCGCTGGGAGGAAAAGTCATGGCCCACCGATACCAATAAGTTCTTTAGCGACAGTACCCTCCCTACCTTACAGTACCCTCCCTACCTTACAGTACCCTACCCTATAATACTACCACCCCATGATCAGATTGTTCCCCGTTGGGAAGAGAAGTCGTGGCCCGAAGATGCCACTAAGTTCTTTAGCGACATCACCGTCAACACTGAGATGAAACTGATTAAGTGGAAGTATGTGGACGACTGTATAGTGGTGAGACTTCAGCTTAAGGAATGCGCCGATCAACCTTGTCTATCCGTAAGTACTAGCTGTTATGTGGTTACGGAAGTGTACAACAAACGTGGAAGGTGTTGGCCATATTTATTAGTATATATAGTATATATATATTATATACGGCGTACAGTGCCAGACTACGTTAAGGCGGCTTACTTTGCAGAGGTTATCTCTGTAACTTAACGGTTTTCATACATATATATGAGATGCACGCCATCATGCATGCCAGTCGAACCAATTAGTTATACGAAAACAAGTTGCATAACAAGTTATCCATTATCTGGTTCATTAATTATACATTGATAGCGATCTATTCGAGACATATAACATATAACATATAACACTAGCAAAGTGTCACGCCTATCTCGTATAGTGCTAATGTACCTGCATCGGTATTGATTGTCACTAGGTATCGCTGCCTATCTCTCGCTACACACTCGATGTGATATCACCTCCCCCACCCCTCTCTCGCTAACAGAACAAGATTCTCTCCGATGTGATGTACGAACAAGTACACGGCGACAAGTCTGATAGTAGTAGAAATGTAGTAGATAAATACAATAGATCTCTACAGAACTACAAACTAACGGAGGGAAATCTAGGTGAGTGAGCACACCCTTACCTCTAACGCTTACCCTCACTTCTTACCCACCCTCATTACTAACTTTACAACCACCCTCAATAGCACTCCTATACTTAACCTCACTACCAGCCTCACTTAACCCTAAATCTACCATCATTACCCTCATCCTAACCCTCACTGCCCTAATTCACACCTTCTCCATTACCCTCATTACTACTACCATCCTCAGACACATCCCCACTCACCTTACTCTCACCCACATCCTAACACCTCACTTATACCCCCACTCCCCTCACTCTCACCCTCATCCCCTCTCACCCTCATCCCCTCTCCTCTCACTCTCCCCCACCCCAATCCCCTCACTCTCACCCCCACTTCCCTCACCAGTGCATCCATATTTGACAATGAAAAAGATTAACTTGATGCAGCACATCGTATTACCTAAGAAGGATCAGGCGTCAGGAGTCAGGCGTGGTTAGCGTCACTAGTCTCTTTTGTTTGTTCGCTTTGCATGTTTCTCACACACCTTTCCGTGATTTCGCGAAGCAAAGATATGTCACTCTAATTAATTTATGAAATTTATAAAATATTAATTATTATGTAAAAATACTTTGAAAATTCATTTTTTAAATTATTCAAAATATAGTATTGAATATATTATTACCTATATTCAAACTAATCCGCATTACAATATATTTCACATAAATAAGTGACATATCTTTACTGCGCAATATGCTCGTACTTTTCTCACTGTTTCTCGTGTTTAATTTAGGAGTGCTCCTCTTGGCTAATTTATTTCAGTGCGATATTAACTCTAATTTTTAGAAATCTATAGATTTTTCTTTGTTACACTCTATTTAATCATCAATTTTCACACTAGATTTTTAATCATATTATATTATACATAATTATAGATGTATGCAATAGATATAATTTTAACAATAGCTAAAATAAAATATCTGCTCTCTACCCAAAAAATGGTAACATTCATGTTATATTATGTATTTTTTACTCTGAAATGCATACTTTTCAAGTCACACAAATAGTATTGGTAACTATTATTTTATGTTTGAAAGATTATATTGTATTGCTAGACTATGGATTTATTTTTAATCACCACTTTTTTATTCACATATCACCCAATGTATTTGTGGTGTATTACTCATGTATTAGTAGTGAATCGTTATGAAGGTGATATTTAAATGATATATGATATAAATGATGTATTAAATGAAATCTATAAATATTATATTTTCAATACAATGGTAGTTATAACTTTCTGACCTGTGCTGTAACATATATTTTGGTTGGTACGAACGAAATTAGTTTCATTATTTAAATAAGTAGAATCCCTATCATAAACTTTATAATATACTAGATTGCAAACAATGTATTATGTTATCATTAATAAATGTATATCATTAATAAGTTTAGATTCAAAATTTTAAATTTAATTATTTTAAATACAATTATCAAATTTTATACTAAGTATACACATTTAAGGGATGGCCATTTTATTGAATATACATGTATACAGATAGGAAACTCATTGCCTCATTGTATATTGAGTCTTTTTTTTAAATTATTTATTGAATTTAATTTTTTTTTTATATAATAGGATACTCATAATCTATAATCTATAATCCGATACAACAAAATTAACAAATATATAAAATGTTGCATGTATAACAAAAGATTTATTTTTTTTATAATTTTTTTTTCAACATTTTTATAAAATACAATACATATATTTTTTAATTTGGGCTTATTGGAATTGTGCATACATATGTTATTTATATATAGAAAAAGAAATTAGGTAGATCGCTTCAGTACTTTTATCTTAACACTAATTTATATATACAAATATAACAAACAAAATTATTCAGAGTAAAATTCATTTGACAAGTCAATAATAAATACATTAAATAAAATTCAATAAGTAAATTATAAAATAATAATATTATTCTAATATAAAATCAATATTATAAAGTAATAGTTTTATATTTTCTTATTTATATTTTAATGTTATTTTTATAAAATTTATATATTAGATTTAACATATATAACAATTTATATTAGTTAGGAATGTAGATTTCAAAATAAATAATTTATTTTTTGAATAAAATTCAATGAGTAAATCATAAAGAAATAACATTATTCATTCAGTTAATATAAAATCAATATTATAAAGTAATAGTTTTAGATTTTCTTATTTATATTTTAATGTTATTTTTATAAAATGTATATATTAGATATAAAATATTACATAACAATTTATATTAGTTAGGAATGTAGATTTCAAAATAAATTATTTATTTTATAATGGCGTGCTATAAAATATTATATTCTGCTATTTCTAAATGATTTCATAGATTATTTTTTCACAGTTACAAATAACATATCGTAAATCAATATTACATATTAACATTTTTTTCTATTCTAACTAATTTTATCTATTAGGATATCCATATATTGATTTATCCCATTAATGAATATAATTTATAATATTATATTAATTATTAATTTATATTCTAATAATATATCGTATAACTTAATATATATAAATCTATAATGATATACTATATTATCTTCATGATTATTTTGTATTTAAATTAATAGTGAAGTATATAATAAAACTGTTTATATTGTAGAGAATTAGATATATTCAAATTGAAAATAATAATTAATAACACATAAAAATAATAACTAATATCGTAATGATTGCAGCGTAATATTCTAAAATTAGTTATTTGTAGTCACAAACAATATTAATATTACAAAATTATACAAAATTATCATCTTAATCAGATGTTAATATGCTATATACCAGACCCCCTCCATATACATTCCATGTTAAATCTTAGCTCCACTAATATTTCTATCAGAGAATGAGTGTGGCGGATTCATATCATAACTTGATGTTCTAATTATTGCAATATGAGCACTCCAATACAATCATTGCCATCATGTTTTGTTATATTGATTATCTTTAATTTTACTATTATTTACTATTATTTACTATTTTATTTTAATATCATTACAGACTATTATGAATATAATTAAAGATATTATGAAAACGTGGTTGAATACATTAATTAACTTAAATAAATAATAATCGATGATTCAAATTCTTATTTTTATATTGTTTACATTATATTGAGTATTGATACTGTGTGTAATTAACTTACTAACTAAAGTGAACTTACTAACTCTTCGGAAATGTACATATTATATATACAAATTCTACAAATTCTAAAAAACAATAAATTATTTTTGTTGAAAAGTATATTTTCAACATTTATTCTATACTAGATTAAAAAAATATAAAATTTTAAATATTTTCCTAATTATTGTATATTTTTTAACATATAATGTGAACAAATAAATTGTATTTGAATATTCTATTAATACAAAATACAAGCGTTTAAAAAAAGCATATAATGTAAAAATAATAAACATTATTACAGAAATAATAATTACTAAATATTTCGTAATTTAAATATCTAATAAAATTTGATATATTTTATATTATTGAATAAATTAAAAAGTATTATAAAATATCAAATGTACTCTTCGATAATTCATGTATGGGTTTTATATTATATAAATAAGTATTACTTTATTATGATTTATATAACTCTATCTCAATATGGAATTTACAATATATTTTATTTTAGCTATTATATATTATCTTTAATTATACTAAATCTATCCAAAAAATTAATTTCTTCAAGAAAGAAGTATTCATTATGCATATAAAAATATAATAATTTGGTTTGAGTTAGTATTATTTATAATACTATAATATACTAATTTATTATTATACTAATCATTATAATTATTATTTTTTAAATTATTTTATGAAATGTTATTTTCCAAATTATATTAATACTATTTAGTACTTTATTATTATAATTTAGATATACATATATTAATATATCATTATATTTTATATAATATATATGTATAAATTCATAATAATATATAAATTTAGTATCAACAAAACTATAAAATGGGATTCTGAATATCATCAGGGAGCATATTAATAGTGTAATGAGTTTATTTATTTATTTGTATTTAAATGAAATTAAACTTGTAATTTTATTTTATGTAAAATGATAATATAAATAAATATATGTTGACTCTAGAAACAAGAGATCTATTGTTAATTATAAATTATTAATAAATAGATAATATAAATATTTGATTATACATAGCTACTAAAACATATATATATATATATATATATCTTTTAAAATGTGTTTATAATTAAATATTCTAGATTAATTTCATTATATGATATCGATGTTATAGAAAATAATATTCAGCTTATATATAATATTATATAAATATATAATGTATCATTATTTATCCTTTAAACCATTAATCCTCAGTTTCATGTTTTTTTTTTCAAATTCTAAATATTTATTGTTTTATTTTTAAATATTTAAACTAAATTTTGTTCTCACTAAATTCTAAATTTATTACTAAAGATTATTCCTAACTTCAATTTATTAATTTAATTATTTATTTAAAAAATTCTAATATCCTTTTTTATTATTATATAAAAATTCGTAGTTAGGTTTATAATTTATAGAGCTAATATATTTTAATAAAAATTTTTTTAATTTAAAAAAAATATTAAATATTTAAGTTGGAGTAGGCTTTTTAGTAGACCCATTTTTGCCTATCTAATACATTACAATTAAAAATAGGCGCACTTGCCCTTAAATAACATACAATATAAGTTAGATTTTACTCGCTACAGATATACCTCTAGCATTTAAAACTAACATATCTTATTGCTTTCTTATATATTAGTAATTCATTTATTTTTCATCATATTAATAATAATTTAAAACATATATTACTTTTTAAAAGGTTATAGTTTGATACAAATTTACATTATAAACAACACATAGTTATGAAAATTGAACCCATATTGGCACTCTTAGTTTTTGTGTAAAAAATTGAATGACATGATTTTGAAATGTTATATATTTCCTTGGTAAAATATTTGTTTATATCAATATATATATATTAAAATAATATTTACATTATAATAATACCTTTTTCTATCTTTTACATATAAGTGAAAAATATGCTGATACATCAGTGATATATATATATATATATATATATATATATATATATATCACAGATACACATTATTAGCTATAGATTTATTCTAATAAATATATCTGAGTTATATTTGATTAAAAAGTTTATAATTATAATGTGAATTAATAATCAAAAGTAATTTAAAATAATTTAAATGATAGAAAAAAGTGAGATAAAAAAAATATTATTAATTATAAATTGAATATTATATTTATCAATATAATTATACTAAAATATAGATTTTATAAAATAACTATATCTAAATGATATAAATTAAATTTGTGCATGAAGTATTAAGAAATAATTGATAATCACTCATATCTACATATAACTATACTACATCTTCTCTATGGTACATTCTGGATATTTATATTTCACTAGCACTCTCTCTCTCTCTCTCTAATCATGCGGTATACGTAGTTCTACGGGCATGTGCTAGTTGCATGCTACTCTATGTAAGTACGGTGATATCTCCACAGCTTCATGTCTACCCTGGTTCATCGGTTAGTGATTCCGTAGACGTTTTAGTATTACCTATTGATTATTATTAAGTTTTATTATTACCTAGTATTGTGTGTTGTATTGTGTTGTATACCCAATCAGGAGTGTTAAATATAGTGCCAATAATAATAATGAAACTAACAATAATAATAACAATAATAATAACAATAATAATAACATTAATATTAACAAACTTTGTATTTGACAAACTGACCACACAATTTGGTAAACTATAAATCTATACTGTTAACTCATCGAACAATATGCAATATGGAATATATTATTTCGTAGACGTAGTTACGAATGGTAATACACACCGAGTGAAAACAATAAATACTTTGCACGAAAATCATGTATCTCCTATATAAATGACTATAGTTAGTAGTAGTAAATTGGTTTATACCGTAGTCTACGTGATACTTACCTCATCAATTACTAATTTTATAAGCATGCTTCTACGGACAGACCACTTTAAATCTCGGCTCGGCTGACACTCTCTTTTTTACAAATTCACCCGAACTAAAGCTGCTTTCACTGCAACAAAACAACCCGATATCGCCCCAATTTTTACGGCCCGACAGCGTTTAAACTCTAAATCGGGCAGTTTCGCTGTAAATCACTATACTGAATTGACCATCACATTAATGTGCGGGACCACTTCTATAAACACCTGTGTTAAGTCGTGTGTGGGAGTAAAACGTCGAGGCTTACGTTATTAAGTATAATCTGTTGTATACACTAACTAAATTGTATGTACAGATGTTTATATATCGTGTATTGTAATATATTACTATCGATATTGTAGTTATTCGTATGCGTCGATATCGCTATTAGTTAGACTTATTCTTCGAGAGTGTATACGCAGCGGCAGTCCGCTATATATACGCAGGTGTCTGCTCCTGGGCGGTCATGCGAGACTGCCACGCTGGAATGTTCGTACGTGCGTGACACCAGGCACTAGGCGTACGACGTGCGCCGGTATCACGCTGATTGAATAGCTATATCGACGCCTTACGAATAACTACAATAATCGATAGTAATATATTACAATACGATATATAACAATCTGTACATACAATTTAGTTGGTTTATCCGACAGATTATACTTAATAACACACTAGTGTTTGTGCAATTGATACTCTAATATATAAATATATTATAATCTCGTTAACAAGATGCTGAATTAACGTGAGATTTGCTTACTATGGACATTCGAGTAATTATGTTATAAGTAAAAACTTCATCTAAATTCCTGGATGGGATGAAGAAACTCCCCCAAAATAACAATAACATAGTACCGCCACACTCGCATACACCCACCCCCATAGTATATATTATATATTACAATTTTGAATGAATATTTTTATTTGTGATAGTATTTTTTTTAATAAATTACTCTAAATAATCATTTTCAAATAAACACCACTCAAATCATCTAAAGTAAAAATGATATTAAATATAACTACAAGTTTTTATGAACATATAGACTAAAATCTTATGTGAATAATTCAATTTTTATTTAAATACTAATAAAATTCAGCAAATTATTCGATTATTATTCAGATACTTAATGATAGTATATGTATTATATTAGTATGTAATCTTTTTAATTAGGTCACTAATTAAATGTAATTTAATGAAGTATTATCAAAGATTTTGCGAAGCAAAGATATAACACCCCTATGCATGCAACGTAATTTAGTAATAGCCCCAACCGCTGCTAGAAGTAGTATCGAAATCACTGAAATAGATTTAGGTTTGGCTCTGTTTGCATACAACAATGTTTTCATTGCTCTATTAAATTACATGCAATATAAATTAGCTTTTACTCACTAAATATATACTTATAGCATTTAAAACATACATATCATATTTGTTTGTTATATATTAGTAATGAACACTTAGTTTTCATCATATAAATATTAATTTAAAGCATATTATTTAACATTTTAAAAGTGTATAGTTAAATACGAATTTACATTATAAACAACGCATAGTTCCTAAAAGTAACCCGCTATAGGTGGCACCAGGGTATTTTGTATACAAATTCGAATTACACGATTTCGCGTAAGTGTTATATCTTTCCTTCGGAAAATCTTTGGTATTATTTTGTATTTAATTTAAATATTTATTAAACTTTTCAAAATAGTTTTTATTATAAAATCAATATTTATTATTTATATATATTAATGTAACAGACTAACATCTGGTTATATGGTCAAAGATTTTGCGAAGCTAAGATATAACACTCCCTATGCATGCAACGTAATTTAGTAATATCCCCAGCCGCTGCTAGCAGTAGTATCGAAATCACTGAAATAGATTTAGGTTCGGCTCTGTTTGCATACAACAATTTTTCATTGCTCTATTAAATTACATGCAATATAAATTAACTTTTACTTACTAAATATATACTTATAGCATTTAAAACATAAATATCATATTTGTTTGTTATATATTAGTAATGAACACTTAGTTTTCATCATTTAAATATTAATTTGAAGCATATTATTTAATATTTTAAAAGTGTATAGTTAAATACGAATTTACATTATAAACAATGCATAGTTCCTAAAAGTAACCCGCTATAGGTGGCACCAGGGTATTTTGTATACAAATTCGAATTACACGATTTCGCGTAAGTGTTATATCTTTCCTTCGGAAAATCTTTGATATGGTTGTATAGTTATTTGTAAGTTTATATTATATATTTTTAATTAGTTATTTTATTTAGTTGTGTATTATGTAATAATTATAAATGTTAATTTAATCTAGTGATTTTTGTGTTTTTAGTTAATGTTATTTAGTTTATGATATATTTTTAATTGGTTTTTATTTTTGTTTTCTGTTATGTAATAATTAAAAGTAGAAATGTTGATTGTATATATATTGATTTTTGTTTTTTTTATTTAGGGTTATTTAGTGTATAGAATTGGTTAGACCAATGAACCGTCGCGTAGAAGTAATATAATCTGAACCAAAATAGATTTAATAATATTCTTTCATTTCTGATTATACCTTGACACGTGGAGGTTTGTAAAACATTATATTATATAATCAACATTTCTACTTTTAATTATTACATAACATATTGTAATTCTGTATATATGTTTTATAACAGATTATAACACAATTTAGTGTATGGTTTTTCTTGTTTTGATATATAAATAAAGAGTGAATATAATATAATATAATGTTTTACAAACCTCCACGTGTCATCTGTTAAATAATATCATCTGTTTTGATTAGATATTAGTCGTATTATATGTGTCAAATATTAAAACAGTAGGTTATTCGTCGAAAATGTAGAATTGACTTATATCTGTATATATGGATTTAGTTTTATATGTCAATACAATAGTATGATATCTTCAATTTAAATACCAATAAGTATGAGAAATGTTGATATGTTGTATTTAAAATTTAAGGAACTATTATATTTGGTATCATAAATATTAAATTTGTTCATACTATCATTATAAATATAAATTAATAATAATAATTTGAAATTGAGTAGTAGGTTTCGATAGTGGCACTCCATTGCAAAGTACCATATACTACATTCATTTGCACATGCACTTGGATGCCTTAACATGAGAGCGGCTTCGAAGGGACATTAGAGCCATATATGGTTATAAGTGAAAACTTCATCTAAGTTCCTGGATGGGATGAAAGGACTCCACCAAATAAAAATAACAATAACAACAATAACATCCACTTTCTCGCCACATCAACGATACAGCCCTCGTTAACCTAGTATTGCTGTAAGGCATTCATCTGTGATTATTTTCCTTACAACTGAATCGTTAGCAAATATTTATACTTTATACTTTCGATTATACTTCCGGCTATGTATTTGCTTAAATAAATTATCAATTAACGAATGAAGTCATGGAATATTAGTAAATGTATTCCATAATCGTAATTACTTTCTACTGATGTTGAATTCTTCATAGTTGACCATCGAGATGCTTGCCGTACTCGACATCTGTTTCTGTATTCAACGAATACCAGATACAAGTCACTCCTTACTGATTATATTTCTCACAATGTATACTTAGATTACATATCTGTTCAATTGTACTTATATGTTTATGAAAGCCTGATTATTACACAACCTAAATAGGCTCAGTAGAGGTTGTACCCTGTTTAAAGTAAACATAATTAATGATTGATTGATTCTAGGCTTATACTATAAAGTTTGATAATTAAGTGCAGTTTACTTTTTGCAGTGGCAATTATATTTCACCTCCGAACTCTTAGCCAGTTACCCGAATATGTTACATGTTTGATGCAGTACATTGATTACAGTTTTACCTCTATGTTCTAGTAGAATGGCGGGTATATTATCTAACACTGTCGTTTCGCCACCTTTTGAAATATCTGATAGTTTCCGTCACTTTGGCTCGTAGTATGCTGCTCGTATCAACTGCTTTTCTATTATATTCTTTCGTTAGATTAATTATTTATTAATACACGTTGTTACATAATGTTAATCACCTAGAGTGATCGCTACGAACTCATTCTTATAAATTTCTGCGTTCTTCCAGTATTAATACTTGATTCGATTCACCTCTATATCGGAATGTAATCCATTTTTATAATTGTGTTTTACTGAGAATGCCAAGTCTTCTTTCGATGCATTATTTTCATTTATTTTCTTCAGTTAGCTAATTATCATTTGTATCTTAAATTAAGTTGCCCTCATCTTATTTCTCTTTCTGCATATAACTTAGAACTAGAACTACGCACGTGAAGCACCTATAACTATAGAAATGGCTTTCTATGATACATTAACTGCAAATGAGTCTCCTATTTATTGGTATTGATCATCTACGTATATTTCATACTTTTATTATCAGTATATTTACGCCTATTCGATGCTTATTGTATTAACACTGCGTTGTAGATTTAACATACATCTTTATCACAAATTAACAAGATTTCAACTAATTTCCATGGTTTAATTATTATTTATTAAAACCGAGCTGTTTAGTTGGTATGCTTCAGTCATAAGTGAATTGTGATTCTTTCATTCATCTCTCAGAATAATGGGTCAAGTGTTTCTGTGTTTGCTATAGATGTATGGTTAACTGGCATTTTAGTTTCTCAAGGTCGTTATTCTCTATTATTCTTTCTGTTTTCAGGCAATCTTGCATGGTGATATAACTAAATCATGATTGCTTCCTATATCGGATCTTATAAATTCCGTATTCTTTCAGTATTACCATACTTGATTCGAATCATTTCCATATCAGAATGTAATGCATTGTATTAGGCATTGTTTAACTGAGAATGCCACTTCCACTGATGCATTATGTTCAACATACTTGTCACCACCGAGTATAACTAGTCGATCATAGTAACAACTGCATCTGTCACATGTCATCTGTTATCCATTGTATGCGGCGTTACCATAACATTCACTCTCATCTTCGACTGAATATATATACCAATGTCGGCACTCCACTTTCATTCCGGTATCTTCTCTATGTTATCGATAAGCTCTAGGTAGAATTCGTTGATTTAATCATAAGTATAATCCGATTTAGTTGCGTAGACTTGTATTCCGCGATGCAATAATAGTAGTATCGTTTGTTAGATTAAAGATATTTGGTTCGCCGATATTATTATATAATAATATTAAATATTTTTAAGAAGTTTTTTATAATAACATAACTAAAATCTAAATATTTTATTTCTGATTGCCGCTAAAGGGCTACAAAATAGGTATGTAATATTGTATATCGTAGTCGGCCTGTTTAAATCTATTATCTACGTTCCGATAGAATGGTGATGATGATGATGATTTTATGTAAACGCTAATTCAATTATAAAATTCTTATAGTGCGACAATAATATATAAAACACAATAAATAAATGTGATAATAAGTACAGACGAGTGTAGAACGTGGGGAAAACGATATACGTTAGGGTATATGTTAGGGTCTATTTAACCCACGAGTCATCTAAGACGGAATAAGATATCGTGTTTTTTAGTTGTTTGTGAAAAGTGTCTTGGGTCATGAGTTATGAGTCATAACCCGATGATCCCTACTACTCTTATCCCCGTACCTTTTCGTGGTTTGGGCAGACCTATTTAACATGGGTGCTGTCCGGCGATTAGGGGCGCTGCAACAGGGGGGCGGGGACGGGGGGATATATCCCCCCCCACTTTAAAATCTAGGGGGACGTCCTATGTATTGGCCCCCCGCTCACCTTTACCACAACATTTATTTTGATTGGTTGGTCCCCCCTACATACACACCATCGTTCCAGCGCCCCTACTTCTGACGGTATGAGTAGCGTATTTTGTTAAAGTTAAGTCTCTTGGATAATAACCCGATGCTCCCTATCACTAACCCGATACCTTTATGTAGTGTGGTCCTACAGTAGATGTAGTTTACATGCTACACCTGTACTACACAAGGGAGTTACGGTTAAGCTTTGGAGGACTAGTGAATCGTGTGTAAATACTATCTTAATGGTTTACCAGAGAATACCAGTCAATGTCGTAATGAGTGAATTCGTACAACAACAAAATCACTTTTATTATATGTTATTAGTTGTTGATATGAAATAATGATTACTCATTTACGATTATCACTAATGGTGCAATAACTACTAGGAAATAACTATGAGGAACTACTCATAAATAATTACCTACCCCATTACACTGTATATATATCTAATTAATTAACTAGTTATAGATATATCTGATAATAAAATGTAGTCATTTTAAAACATAATATTTAACATTAAATAATACCTAGATGTATCAATTATTAATATACATTTCACTATTAGATACACAAACACTATCGTTTCTAACCCAATATGATACGAAATAACTATATAATAGTTTACTAAAAAATGTGAACAGATGTGGTACATAGTTTTATTTATATGCCATTATATATATATATATATATATACCCTATGCTGAATATAAAATATATAAAGTATACTTTATATAAAAGTAAACTATAATATATTATATTTCTCAGATCATTAATTATATAGGAATCCTATATTATTAAATTATATAGTCTCCCCTATTATTATAATTACATATAATACAAATTATAATGGTATAAATTATATAATATATATATTATATATTATATATTATATAAATAAAAAAATAATAAATTGGAGTGTATATTCTACCATATATAATTCATATATATAATAAATAGAAAGTATATATATATATATAATCATATATGTATAGTTTACATAAAAATCAGTATAACAGGATAAAAATATGTAAAATACAAATCCATCATGAAAACTACCTGTTATCAAGGTCGTTTCCTTGCTTATTTATTATCAGTGATTTTTAATCACTGAACTGAGATAATTTGAAATAAATATTTATTAATTAAATTGTACATAGTAATTATAAGATGTAAATATTAGTATTCAAATAATTTGTTATATTAAAATAATACAAGATATGTGATAATATATAATATATATATTAAATTAAATTTTAACGATAAACTTAATGTATATGAATTTTTTATAAAACAACAAATTGTAAGTTTTATTTTGAAAGTTTATTTAAAATATCGTCCTAGATTATTTAAAAAATATTTATATACAATTTATAGTATTTAATTAAATAATAATATTACTATATGAATTATGTGCATATAATCTTACATATAATATTTTATGAACTTATATGTATGTTATATTGTAATATTATATTAAATATATGTTTATAAACATTTCCTTGATATCGATTTATTCAATAATTTATTCAATAATTTATTTTGAATACAATTTCAATCTAATTTATTCGGTAAATAATATTTTACATTACAATTATTCACATTCTACCGTTTTACTATAATAGTAACTGCACTTATTTAAATAAAAACTATTATACACATTTATATTCATATAAGGTATATGATATTTGCATATTTAATATATCTGTGAGTAAGCACAATCTTCTGCAACTTTTATTTGTATACGCACCTGTTACTAAGTGTGGCGTGCGTCACACGTGGCGTGAGTCACACGACGCGTTGTAGGATAGTGATTATGCAATATTACATAACATGTTGATTTTCTCATTAATAACGCTATAAACTAGCATATACTGATAATTAAGAATGTATATTCACAGTTCTGATATAACTAGGATATGCCTATAATCATTATAGTAATTACATTATAATTAAATAATGTGTTATATGCTAGAAGATCTAAAATGGGGATATAAATATATATATATATATATATATATTATACCTAACCCATAAACACATACATACACATATAGAATATATTTATAATTTTAAATTTGTATTCAACGTTTACCCCATTGAATCAATAAGTAATAATTAATTACACATTAATTAAATGTTATCAGATAATCCTATCATATCTATAGCCTTATTGCATACAGAAATGCACACCTATTCTAAACTGTTAGATTAAAAACCGCCTCACTATAAGTGTGTGAAAATAATGCCAACTTAAAATCTTAAAATCATATATGCTAATCGTAATCATACCTAGAGATATAATTAATATCTACAGCATGCTACTATATATATATATATATATATATATATATGTATACAAGTATACGGTGTTGGTATGCTTAGTATATATGTATGAGAATCACTTCATTCATTACTTGACGTATAGCGAATGTATTTAATTAGTAAGGGATAACATTGCGTTCACTCTGGCATTGTACGGAATACATGCAAGGCTGTCACCGTAAAGATCTGATATCAGCATTTAAATTACCGATACAGACTGTATAGTGAGAATCGGTAATTTACAGCACTAATATATACACTTTGATTATACGATCATTAGCCGATAACGGTACAGTCTAGTTACCTCGTAGCCGTTCTTACCTACTAGGTATTACAGATTAAATATACAGTTATTTATATTTTGTGATATCACATGATACAGTGGCATGCCCATGACACTCCTGGAAGAACCATTAATATCGGTTATATCCCCCTGTTACTAAATTTGCTATACATATAGATATATATATATATATATATATATATTGTTATATTTATTTTATTTCGGTGGAGTCCTTTCATCCGATCCAGGAACTTATATGAAGTTTTCACTTATAACCATATATGGTTCTGATGTCCCTTCGAAGTCACTCTCTGTTAAGGCATCCATGGCTTTAACGAGAGCCCATCATTTATTTATACACAATTATATAAGATTACGTCTACATAGTATTTTAAGATTTATTTTATTTGTCCGTACGAGTCTCGAACCTACCGCATCCTACTGCATCCTACTGATTGTGAGACTGATGCCTTATACAATACTAGCAACACATGCAATATTATATATATATATATATATATATATATATATATATATACATGTATTATCAGTGATTGCATAACTATTAGTGCTTACCTACTAAAACAATCATAGATATACATCACCATTACGTTCCCTGATGATCCTCTGATTATCTCTCCGTAACTAGGGGCATGCTAGTGTAAGCTTAGCGAATCACTTCAACCCTAATCTAATAACACTACGAATACCTATAAATACTACCATATAAATAATACCTATTCACGATTCGTAACAGAAGATATGACTAGGAGAAAGGGCACTAAGGCGAGATGGTCGAGAGCGATGAAGAGAGAAGCTAGTCTGTCTACTAGCGATGCCGGTGTACGTAAAGGAGATGGAGGAGGAGGAGGAGGTAGCGCCACCTATAAACACGCAGTAACCGACAGCAATACACGCTCCGATCTGCCTCATCCGCGAGAAGCACAATCGGTAACCGCCTCGTTTACCGGACAGAAGCCGGCAGCCAATCAAAAGCCTCGATTAGCCGCAACGATACCGACCGTTACCCCCGTACGGCCTACATCTAATGTTGATTGCGATCGCAGCAACGTGGAGTGTAAAGGCACTATTGATGCTGCTGCTGCTAACCGAACAGCCAATCACAGCCCTCGATTAGCTTCTACCTCCCTATCGACTACTGATTATGATCCTAGTAAAGAGTCTACCATAAGTGACGCTGCCACTTCTGAACAGGCAGCCAATCACAGCGCTCGATTAACCGCTACAACGACTAGTGCTACAGTACCTTCGTCTGCCCACTATAATACTGCCCACTATAATACTGCCCACTATGACCGCAGTAAAGCAGAGTGTAAAGATACTACATCTAAGTCGCAGATAAGGGATGACACCATCGCTTCCGACCTAGCAGCCAATCAAAGCCCTCGATTAGCTTCCGAAACATTGACTGCTACCCTACCTTCATCAGCGCATAGTAAAGAGTCTACTGATACCGATGTCACTACGTCTGATACCAATGCTTCCGACATAGCAGCCAATCAAAACCCTCGATTAACCATTACATCATTGACTGCTACCCTACATTTACCTGTGCATACTAAAGAGTCTACTCACACCGATGTCACTACATCTGATACCAATGCTTCCGACCAATCAGAGCACTGCGAGCTACCTATGAAGTACGCTAACGGCAATGTAGCCAATGAGGCTGCTCTGAAGTTTGGTATCGATAACGGTTTGTTCATATAATCATCTACTAGCATTGCTATAATCATGTTACTCCTATTGGTCCTTAATATAATGAATGAATTAATTTATTTACCGAATATTGGCTATAATAATCGGAGGGATACCCAGAAGCTATGTTTAGCTTATACTAAGGATACCCTTAATAAAATAATAATAATAATAATAAAATCAATAAATTAATAATCATTACACTAATACTACTGTATAACTTGATGTTGGTAGTAGTGATATCTCGAATAGTTCACAGTTCTCGAGGAGTAGTGGATATGTTGTTCTCTAGAATTCAAATATTAGCATATATAATACCTTTAATTCTCAATTATTAAGAAATATTGAAAATAGAGTCTTCGAAAAGATGAAATTAGTCTTATAAAATGAATTGACTTATATTAAATACTTAATATTTTTAAATTATATTTGAGTAATTGAAATTTAAACAATAACAATGATAAGTCATGATAATAGATGTAACATATATATTTATTTAATAATTTTGTTGTTGAAAATATTTAAAATATTAAACTAATATAAAATAGCCATTCTATTTGTGTCAGTAAATATCTGACCTGAGATAAATATTAATAACTGGAACCCTGGATTTAATGTTTAAAATTTCGAGCATTAATTGATTCGTATATTTTAATACGTTAGCAAATAAATGTATAGTTCTCATTTCTAATGATTATTACTTCTTACTACTATTATCGTATGATGTACTATTGATACCTTAGATCCCATACAAGTAATTGTCAGTCATATCGAAAGTTTTGAATTGATGTATGTACAACTTTTGGATAATAAATCTAAGGTTAGCTCCATATCTATATACATTCACATATATAATTAACTATACATCAACAGCTATTATATATTATATATATATAACCTATTCCATGAATGCTTCTATATTAATATTCATGTGAAATGTCTATGTTTATTTATAATTCTTAACAATATTCCTTCATTTATGATTCTTAAAATTCGTATAAATATTTGAATTTCAATATTTCATCGTCGTCGATGTACGAATAACATTATCTAGATAGTATCACAATGATAACAATGATCGTAACGCATACGTAAACACCCCACCAAACACCCCAACCCACCAAACACCCCACTAAACACACCCCCACACACACACACACGTCCAAACACACCCACACACACCCACGCAGACTATTATAGAAAGTCTGCAGCGATGGCTGAACCATTACTACTCGACCGCCAACTATGCCAGCATCAAGCGTTTCTTTGACGACCGCAACACCTTCAAAGTGGGCACCGTCGCTTGCAATCGCTTCGCTCGAGATCACATGTTCTATAGGTCAAAGGTTAACCACCCATCTCTCACTTCTCTATACGTATATATATAATATCTATTAATAGAATCCTATTATTCAATTAGTAATGTAATTAGTAATTTATATATAGTTATTATTTCTATTTATATTAGCTTATATATATATACATAACATATATTAATAGAATGCTATTATTTACTATGAACAATGCGCTAATAATTAGGTGTTAATTATTCAATTAGTAATGTATTTATATATAGTTATTATTTATATTTATATTAGCTTCTCCATATATATATATATATAATATCTATTAATAGAATCATATTATTTACTATGAATAATGTGCTAATAATTAGGTGTTAATTATTCAATTAGTAATGTGATTTATATATAGTTATTATTTATATTTATATTAGCTTCTATATACATAACATCTATTAATAGAATACTATTATTTACTATGAACAATGCGCAAATAATTAGGTGTTAATTATTCAATTAGTAATGTGATTTATATATAGTTATATGTATTTCTGTGGTTATAAATGCGCTATAAATAATTCATTTACACCTTGATTTAGAACTAAATACCTACGTGCAATATACATGCTTCATATCACGTATACGTATCTCATTCATAACAGAATACCATTATCATACTTAGTAGTAATCTTTTATTTAATATTTTTAAATTATAAAATATTAACTTGAACCATGATATTTAAATCAAGTTTTAATGTAATATAAAAAATCATAATCTTTAGACATTATTTAACTTGCATTTACAATCAAAATAATTAATAAAATAACGCATTTATAGCGCATAAGTAACGTATTATAATGCATACAACTATAAAATGTAAAATCTTCATGTAATTCATTATTTACCTTTAGGTTATAGAGAAAATATCTGAAGATAAAGTAAAGGTTATTATTGTATGAACTCTTATTGGTTTAGTAGTACAACTTCATACATATGTATTATTTTATATTGTGATATACACAAAATATATATCTAATGATCTTTAGTGATGATAATTAAATTGTTCATGATAAGTTATATTTATAGTAAACTTCATATTGTAGTATGAAATATATTATGCTATTATTAATTAGCATATATAATTCTATATATATATATATATGAGTATGATATATATAAATATAACATTAATTATAGAAATAAATCTTGACATTTAATAAATAACTACGATATTTTCACTAAGAATACATAATAAAATACAATTTTTAAATCATCAATAATTAACATAGTATATAGTACATACTAATTATATAAACCTATAACCTGTCATCTTATAATGTCATAGTTTATAACTGAATAATTAAGTATAGACATATAAGTGATACAATATTACTTATCATATACAATATCTCATTTATACATATTAATCATGTAGGTAACATATTAGTTAACATATAAATGTACTCATTGTAATAATACTATTTAAATGTCATAACGTCAGTGTCATTAGTTACTTTTGTAAAATGCAAATATTTAATGTATTTATATACAAATAAAATGTTTTAAATACTATATACATTTAAGATATAGTGTATATAATGTACGCATCGATACATTATTAATAATAATATCCGTTATGATAAATTAAAATAAATACCCATTATTTGGATTCACTTTTTTAAAACTAATAAATTAATTTATTAGAAATTCATTAGCTTTATTAGAGGCTACAAGAGACTTTATAGTGGTAAAGTCTATACAACTTTAGTCTATGATGAATGGTATGCATAACAGCTACCTGCACCCTAACTTACATCTCGTTAATACTCGATTAACATCAGATTTGCATCCTATGGACATTTGATTAATTATTTTATAAGTATAAACTTCATCTAAATTCCTGGATGGGATTGTAAAAATAACAATAAAATAGTACCTCCACATACACCCATCCCCCATACACTCACCCCCCACCCCTCACACCCCTCCACACTCCAATAGGTACGCTACATAGACTACGGCAACACCGATGTGGTCAGTACCTGCGATCTGTTCATGTTGCCTAAACACTTTGAACTGTTCAACCCCCTCGCCTACCCCATATCATTGCATGACATTCACCCCGTTCAAGGTCAGCTTTACCATTACCGTCATCAAACAACCGTATATGTATCAGTATCAATATATTGTAAAAGTATTTCATTATGTTTAAACAAGTTGTAACCTACAATAGTCATATTTAGAGTGGAAGTTACAATATAGGGGTATATGTGGGTGTGTATGTGTATGTGTATATGTGTGTGTGTATGTGTGTGTGTAGACAGTCTCATTACTATAGGGGTTTATCATTACTTATGGGTGTATGAATTACTACTCTTGAATACTGAGAGACTGCAAGTGCCGGGTATTGGTACCTAGTATATACCACTACTACCACCTAGTGTGTACTAGTGATGTAAATTATGCTGAGATTTTTAATTACCCAGTGGAGACTTTTGGTTATTTATGCCGTCCGAGAATTTCATTTTCTGAAATAAATCAAGCCCGAGCAGAGTTGAGACTTTAGTTAATTAAGACTAAGACTGCATCGATGCTTTAGATTTGAACATAATTTATATCAGTAGTATATACTATTGCTACCTATTATTTAGTATTGCTAGTACAATGATATGACCTTGATATTTCCCCCATATAGATGAAGCTGAGAAGAGTTTAATGTACCTGAAACTCATGCTGATTGATACTGATCTATCATTAATACCTGTGAAAGATCTACCCGTAAGGTTATATCAGTATCATCATCTTTATCATCATCATCATCATCAACATCATCATCTTTATCACCACAAGCATCACTACCACCATAATTACTATCATCACCACCATTATCCTCACCACCACCACCACCACCATCACCCCCACCACCATCATCATCACCACCATCACCACATCCACCACCATCATCACCAACACCACCACCACTATCATTATGTGACAACTACACCAACAACTACAACCACACCCCACCCTCCTATCAGATATAACCCCCCACTCGATGGCCAGCCCCTACTAGTAGAGATCTACTGCGTAACAGACTCTATTCACATCACTTCCTACTTCATCAACTCTCATCTGTGCTATAGGCCTTCGCTGGAAGGTAAGTCATAGTGTGTGGTTAAGTATAGCTGGCTTACATTAGTTATCAGCACTTTAGTATATGTGGTTGTGTGTAATGTGCGATGTGCACTTTAATATAGGTGATCACCTATGGAGAAATAGCATATGTGTAATGGAATAAGTTGTGATCATAATCTATATATACGTGTGTATTATAATTGATAGCAGTAATGTACCCGATGTGCTTAAACCCAACCCAATATAGCAAATTATAATGTTGTCATAATTACGTCATCATTATTACAGTGAAAGATAATGGATTTTTCGAAAATGTAACCGATCAACAAATGGACTGTTAGTATCTATGACTTCTGTCTTTGCATCTCTCTCTACATTGTTTACCATTGAATGTAGTATTGCTATTAGAATACTGCATTTATAGTTTAACATTAACTATGTGTTATATATAATTAACTGCACGATTGACTTAGCTTATAGCTTATAAGAGTATAGTAGTTAAATCAGAGTTAGTGTGAGGCAATTAGAATTAAGTATTTTTAGTAGTAACAAATTATATTATATTTATAGCTCAAATTATTATTATTTAGAAAATATATTGAATCAATTTGAATTTTTTTTTTAATAAAAATTGTTTTACTATATTTTTCATTATTAATTGAAATATTTTAATAGATTTTTATATGATTATAATATTCAAATATCAAGTAGTATAAGTTTTATAAATAAAACTTTAAAATTAACAATAAAACTTTAAAAATTTAACAATTAGTATCTATAAAAAATGTGTTAGTTTTACATTATTTTTATATCGGGAATCGTTTCATTTTTTGTTCAAACAAATTTTACTTTAAAATAATCAAATATAATTTATTATATTTAAAATGATGTATAATATGTCGGTCAAGATTAATTATAAGTGTCCTATGCATTATAAACATACACCTATTAATACTGCAACATTTAATACACCTATTGTGTAATATTGATTACACTCAATCTCGTGTCTGTATTTTCATTACACAGTTTATAACACAGTTTAGAAGGTCCCAACGTTTGAACCGGTCGATATATCTCTATTGATAATTTTTTTAAATATATTGTCATAGTTATTTTAAAATATTTATAAACATTATTTTACAATTTTACAATGATATATTATACTTAAATCTGCATTCACACCAACAATTATAGCCCATTATAGTAAGATAGCATCGAACATCAAAATTGGACAGTTACGGTGCGAATTATTACACAAATTATTACGGCTTATTACAAAAATGATATACAATTTTTATTATAAAAATGAAAAAAAAATATTATAAAAAATTGGCAGTATAGCTTTTCCGATATCATTGCAAAATATTCTAATTTG
>OZ025241.1:8353180-8355680 GCA_964019155.1 Osedax fenrisi | reverse complement strand
AATATAAATTTGTATCAAAATATGCACTTTTAAAATGAAAAATAATATGCTTTAAATTATTATTTTTTATTATGAAAACTAAGTGATCATTACTAATTTATAACAAAACAATAGGATATGTTGGTTTTAAATGCTATAAATATCTATGTGGCGAGTAAAAGCTAATTTATATTGCATGTAATTTAATAGAGTAATGAAAATATTGTAGTATGCAAATCGCGGCAAACCTAAATCGATTTCGATACTGCTGCTAGCAGCGGGGTATATGAATACTATTCAATATAATCAATAGTCGTCTTAAGCACCGCATTTCTAATGTTGTTATTTTTCTTTGCAGTTCCTTCGTTATTGTCCATGTCTCACACGCATATAAGAAAATTGAGTTAACTAGTGACTGCAGTAGTCGGATTTTCATTTTCAGTTTTAGTGTTTTATCATACCATATAACATTTAGTCTGGATAGAGCTGCAATCGTCAGTCCGGTTCTAGCTAATATTTCAGCCTTTGAACCTTTATCGTCGATGATTGCTCCTAAGTATTTAAAACTGTCAACTACTTTTAGTGGCTCGTTATTTATTATTATTTCTGATGTGAAACGACCTTCAGAATTTGCCATTATTTGTGTTTTCGTAGAGTTTATTTCCATTCCATATGCACGTGCTGTATTGTCGATTATTTTAATAAGATTGGCTAATTCAGATTCACCTGCTAATCCATCTATGTCATCTGCGAATCTCAGATTTGTGATTATTTTACCACCAATACTTACTGAACCTACATGATTATCTAAAGCATCGTTCATTATTTGTTCAAGCAAAATATTGAATAGTGTGGGTGAAAGTAGACAGCCTTGCCTAACTCCAGTTGTTGTTCTGAACCATTCTCCGATTTGACCGTCAAAGTAAACTGCACTTTCTGCTTTATTGTATAGATGTTGTATAGATTCTATTAGTTTTGAATTGATGTTGAATCTTTTCATTGCCGACCATAGCGCGTTGTGCCATATTCTATCAAACGCTTTTTTGAAATCGATGAAAACTTGATATAATGGTTTACTATGCTGAGAATATTTCTCTGAGATTACTCTTAAGTTGAATATCTGTTCGCTAGTACTTCTACATGTTCAAAATCCAGCTTGCTCTTCAGAAATGAATCTTCCGTGTAATGTTTCAATCTGTTTAGGATTATCTTTAGCATTATTTTACTAGAGTGTGATATAAGGCTTATTGTCCTATAATTTTCACATTTCTGTTTGCTTCCTTTCTTATGTAAACTTATTATCATTGATTTTGTCCAGTCTGATGGCCAGATTCCAGTTTCCCATATTTTGTTACATATATCTAGCAATATTTGAATCACTATATGTCCTCCAGCTTTAATTAATTCGGCTGGTATATTGTCAATCCCAGCTGATTTTCCCATCTTTAATGCCTGGATAGCAGCCTCAACTTCACTTTCCAATATAGGAAAATTACCCTGGTCTGATGGTTCATTTACTGTTAGTACTGATATATCTCCTTCTGCGTTATGTGTATACAGTTCAGAACAATTTCTGTCCAACGTTTCAGAACTTCTTTTTTATCTGTTATGCACTTTCCATCTTTATCATGTACATTAACTATTATTTTGTCCTTCTTTTTTGTTAGCTCATTTACAATTTGGTAGGCTTTCTTTGTATTGTTTCTAATTAGACATTCACCAATATCAGTACATTTGTTATTAATCCAGATTTCTTTTGCTATTCTCATCTCCTTCTTTATTGTGTTATTTATTTGTTTGTACGTACTTCCTGGTTCAAATTTAGTCTTTTTCAGTTCTCTTCTCAAGTCACACATATCCATCAGTTCATTTGTTATCCATTTTTTTTTCTTTTCTCTGTGTTTTCCTAGGATTTCAGTTGCTGTCTCTGTCATAGTTATATTTAGTTTCTGTAACATTTCTTCTGTATTTTCAATTTCTGTTAATTTTTGTTCCGTCAGTTTTTCATTTATTTTTTTTTCAAATAGTTTTTTGGTCTCTGGATTTTTCAGCTTTTCTAGATCGAATTAATTTCGAGTAAATTTATTTTTCTTTTGTTATTTCAATTAAATTTTTTATATCTATGTAATGAATGTAATTCATACTAAATATAAGGCATTATTTACTCTGGAGGAGTTGATAATATTTGTTCAGCTTAGTTCAAACGTAACCATAGATACTAAAATATTAAGTTTATATTGTGTGTATCTCAAGTAGGTGTTCTCATTCTCGTGATATATAAAGGGGTGTGTCCAATGGACACGGTCCAATGATCACAGTAAATCTATCCGCATTTCTTTTAATCAGCAATATACTGTAAATAAATACATATAATCAACATGCATTAGGTAGTATGGTATCTTCTCAGCGTGGCTATAGAAATTAGTACAATTCACACGCGAGGAAGGGTGTTATTCCTGTTAACCATATAGGTCTAGGGTAATATTTAAATTAGAATATACATATTTATAATCATATATTT
>OZ025241.1:8345680-8350680 GCA_964019155.1 Osedax fenrisi | reverse complement strand
TTGCCCCTGGGGCATTGACAATGCCCCACCCCCCAGTAATATAAATTGCTCACACAGTAAACAACATTTCCCATTTAAAAATATTATTTAATGACCTATAATATAGGTCATATATATATATATATATATCAGTGTTCCATAGGTTATTACCGCCTATGGTAATAACCGCGGTAATAACCGGTAATAACCTGTCCGGTAAAAACAGGTTTTTACCATGGTAAAAACCTAGTGTTGTCTATATAATTAAATATAATATTATCTATATTATATTAAACCTACTAGTGTCTATATAATTTACAATTATATATTATTTATAGATTTTATATTTAATAGATAATATACAATTATAAAGTTAAATAATACTACATTAAAATCAATATTATAAGATTTTTTATATTAAAAAAAAAACTTTATTAATTTTAACTCTATGTAAAGAAAACATTTTTAAAATAAATAATTTGATATTGAAATAAATGAGTAAATAAGTCAATATATATATATATAAAATATTGAATATAATAATATATTTATTTTTGCATTAGTAAAAGGAAAGCCCATTCACACCAAATAAAGCGAGCGATTTTTCACCGATATGCGCAGTAACGAAATCGTCGAGAAATATAGTTAAATATTTAGAGATATCTCGAAATGATGAATAGTGATATTGTCAACGATATCGATGATATATTGGTGATATATCGGTAGGGGTGTAGCACAGAGAGAGAGAAAAATCCGTACGATATCGGTGAAAAATCAGCCAACTTTTTCGGTGTGACAGGGACTTAATATTGTAAAAAATAATATATATATTAAACAATAGAACTAATAATATTTTCATTGAGAAATTATTTGAATGTATTCATTATTTGATTTTATACCATGATATTTAATTAAATATATTAAATATATCTATATATATTGTTAATTATATATATATATATATATATATATATATATATATATATATATATATATATATATATATATATATATAAATACTGAATAGATTATTTATTTTTATATATATGAAATTAAATATAGTTTTTACAAATATTTTTTACAATACTGTATAACTATTTAGTAATATTTTCATTGTGTAATTTTATGAATATATAACACAGTATGATTTTATTTCATTTATAAAATATATACAATTACATCAACTTGTTAATTTTACAATATAAGGGTGGCAGACCTCAAAATCCAGTTGGATTTAAAATAATAAATGTACTATAAATGGCATAATAAAGCAGACAAATGTTGACAAATTTTAAATAAATCTGATAGATTAATTAGCCATAACATTTATATATAAATGAATCAATATTACTTTAAATGTCAATATACATTTTTTTTAAAGGTATTATATTTTATGAGTACTAGGTTTTTACCGGTAATTACCGGTTATTACCGGTTTTTACCGTAAATTAACATGGTAGAGATAGGTTTTTAGCGGTTATTACCGGTTTTGCCCGGTAAAAACAGGTTTTTACCGAAAATAATGGAACCCTGATATATATATATATATATATATATATATATACACTGATATACCTATATAAATAATTTATATTATGTTTGTAGATAATGTATGTATATTAATTGTTATTTATTTTTAGTATAATTATTTAAAAGTATTGCAGAAATATTAATATACATTTTTGTCAATTCAGTGCATTCTTAATATTATATTTAGTGACATTTTTTTATTTTACTTTAAAATGTCTAAAAAAAGAACACTGCAGAAAGATAATATATTAATGAATTATTTCAGGTAAATGTTTATTTTTATATTTATTATTAAATATCAAACTTAAATGTTAATTATTACGGCTATGTGTATATGGGTATAGTAACATTAATTTATCAATTTTTGTTTTATGACTGAATTCGAATATTTAATATATTATTTATTAGATATTACATTTTTGAAAGTAAATATTACATGGCTTTTAAAACAGGTTATTTATAAATAATATATAGGAAAATTATATGTTAATGATTTTAAAACGGTTTTTAGCATTCTTGAATACAAATTAAATTACCTACATGTAAATGTATTTCTTATTTTATATGAATATCAATATTACTAACTAAAAAATATAATACATGTATATATAATTAAATTGTATTATCCCCCTTAGTTTAAATTCCTTATTTCATGTACTGCTACAACATACTAGATACGTGGGTGTGCTGGTATTTACTATACTCTGAGTTTAGTTGTACTACAGTACTGTATACAGTGTTAACATCACCATCATCATCATCATCATCATCACACAATACCTATGAGATATTAACTAGGATATTGATGTTATCACATGTATGATAGTTAATACATTTATGGATTCTTTATATATATATATATATATATATATATATATAAATTATACACATATAAATAGAATATTAATATATATATATATATATATATATATATATATATTAGGTAATATATGAATTCTTTGATCCAATGCATTTTTTATACTATACATTAATATATATATATATATGTTTTGAAATGCACATCTTACATTATAATATATTGTATGATTAAAACGGTGCTAATCAAGGATTTACTGTGCATATTATAACACATACGTACATTTTATATTTACTATATAATCATATTTTGCATATTTTGCATTTAATATATATATATATATATATATAGTATATTTAATTAAAAATATCAGTAGTGCTATCATAACGAGTACCTAGATAATATATTCACATACGTACCTAACATGTTACAACGCACACGTGAGAGAGAGGTACGACGTATATCTCTCGCGTGAATACACACAGCACTGTATCTATAGCTACTATATCTATAGTGTGTGTGTGTGTGTGTGTGTGTGTGTGTGTGTGTGTGTGTGTGTGTGTGCGTGCGTGTGTGCGGTAGTTAGCACGTTATTAGAAATCACGTGACACCGCCGCCTAGCGGTAGTAGTAGTCATCACACACACACACACGTGATCGATTAGTGAACACGTGACTTGAGGTGAGCGAATATCTAGCGTGCGTTCTGCACTAGCTTGGTAGTAGTAGTACCGCTAGAACGGTCCACATCGATAGAAGCGCACACCGCACCGACCGCACACCGCACCAGCATGAACTCTACTACGTCAACGCTACCTGACGACCTCTACCACTCGGCTGCCGGTAGCTCGCTGACCTTGCCGTTGACCTTGACGTTCGCGCTAGCCCTATGCTCGTTCCCCGTACCGGTGCTGCTGCTAGCGGCCAGTCGAAAGCTAACCGGGGGCGCCTACTCCGTAGAGATGATATACACGCGTGCTTTCTTCGTCACCGACTTCCTGTTGACGGTGTACGGTATGTCGCGACCGGCGCAGTCGTGGATCCACCCCAAACGGGCCAACTGTTTCCTCAGCGAAACCCTGCTCTCCGTGTCCTTCATAGCTAGCAACGTGACCCTGTTGACCTGCGCTATCGACTGTCGTATCAGAGCCTCTCGCTCGACCCTCGTGTCCAAGACTAGCACGATATTCGGTCTGATCCTCGTCTGGAACTGCACGTTCGTGGTCGGCTTCCTGCCCCAGATGGAGCTGTCCTCTTCCACTAGGGGTCGCGTGCCCTCCTGTGACCTCTACGAGTTCGCCGGCTTCCGGTATCTGTTGTTCACCGGCGCCGTATTCGTCGTCTGTACTTTGGTCTCGTTAGCGTTGGTCACCCACCTTTGGCTGAAGCAACGCCGCGGTCAAGTACAACTTCCGGCCAGTATTCGCAACCTGTTACTATTGATGTACGTGGAGCTGGCCGTACATGCTGCGTTCAGTCTACCCGCCGCGATGTACGTGGTAGCCGTATACGCCTACCTCTACACCGAACAACAGTACTACCTGTACTGGCTGGTCACGTGTCTTCAACTTAAACCCGTGGTCGCCGCGTTCGCCAGGTGTCGCGTCAGCGCTAAACTTCGTCAGATAGCCGCGCGAACTTCTCGTCTGTTATCGTGCTGTTGTCCTCCCGCGTCGCGACCTTTGCTGACCTTGACCTCGTCGGAGGGAGGCGTTACCACCGCTTACGTGATCAAGGGTAGCGGCGTGGTTAACGAGGCTTTCGTCGGCGAACCGAGTCTACTTCCGGCCGCTGACCAAGTCACGTGTCTACACCGGAAACGCTCTCGTAGCGTGGGTGGGATGGGTAACGCGGTGGCGAAGCAACACCAGAATACACACTCGACAGACAGACACGGTTACAACGGACTGTTTCCGCCACCCCCACCCATGTCTCCGTCACCCCTCATTACCCCCACCCCCCTGAACGTCGACCCTTACTGTCCGCTACACGGGGAACACGTGATTCTCTCGATGACCGCAAGTGCCGCAACGCCACCGCTAGAACCGCTACGGACACTAGAAGTACCGGTTCTAATGGACCCGGCTCCGCCCGCCTTCAGAACCTTGCCCAGCATACGGACTCGACAGTTCAATAGGAAACAGTTTCTATTTCCTGGTCTGACGTAGTCCTCGTTCTCCTCCTCCGTCAAGGTCATGCCCTCGGTCCGGATGCATGTCCTACGTGTAGACAGTCACGTGACGCGCGCACACCTGTGATACTCGCCTCGCCTCTCCACTGTTAATACATTGTTAATATACAGCATCATCATCATATAACAACTTATCCATCAATACATAGTGTATTATATTTTTTAATAAATAATTAATAACAAATTCATCTTATATAAATATATGCTATATTAATGATATTAATGGTATTATTTATATTCGACAATCATCATATTAGTTGTTAGTTTTGCTTTCCTATAAAAGTAGTGTATTTATATACATGTATCATTGAATTATCTTATGGTAATGTTATATTTAACATTATCATAAGATAATTATTTACCGGTGGTATATATATATATATTAATATAGTAATAATAATATGAATAGTATTATTAACATGTGTAACCTTATAGCCCTTGGCTCAAAACTAGATTTTATTGATTTGTTAAATATATATATATA
>OZ025241.1:8200680-8340680 GCA_964019155.1 Osedax fenrisi | reverse complement strand
TACTACTACTACTACTACTACTACTACTACTACTACTACTACTACTACTACTACTACTACTACTACTACTACTACTACTACCTCGCCTACTACTACTACCCACCCTACCCACCCAACAGACACAAACACCTATATCTACACTAAAGTAATGGACCACGAAGAACTTCCCAACTACAATGACATGATCATAGTGAGGGTATCCTCAATGAGAAACCCTAATGACCTATACATACACCTTCCTTATGGTAACTCCATCAACAGATACAACTCGAGGGGTTTGTGCACTCAAACAACTGTATGTATGTGTATATATGTGTGTATGTGTATATATATATCTGTTTGCACAATATTATTTTGTTAACAATTTAAATATATACTTAAGAGTGAATTCTTCATAGTACAGTTGAATTTAGTGAATTATTGATTATATGTTACATACATTAACATTGTCAACCAGGCTAATAACTGTATTGTCTTCTTAATCACTGGTACACATACCTTGGGTATACTATAGTAGTAGTTGTAGAGTGTACTATACAGAGAGAGATATAGGTTAGTGTAATAGAGAATACAGTGTACTGAAGTATGAGTCATAGAATTATAATATTAATTAAAATGGTAAATTAACATGGAAAGTGTATTCTTATGGTATTAATAATGCCTTCTATTACTTTAAAAAGGGCTTTGATATTAATTCATCTAAAAGAACAAAACCACAATCAGCATATATGTGTATTATAAAACTATTGCAAACAGTACATATAATTAAGTTACACATTTATTTTACTATCAAATATTTGTTATGCAATTATTATTTGCATCCTCTTGAGACAGGAACGTTTTTAGCCACTCAATAATAGTTACACAGAATATAGAAATGATGGCTCACTGTATTTGTTTCCCTATGTATCTTGAAAACACTGCCATACTGTATTATTCATGCAATACAGTGCATGTTATCATTATTAATAAATTATTAAACATGCCTATCCAATTGTATATTATTTTTTAGAAAGAACACACGTAACATGGTGAATAGTTTATCACAGACACACACACACATACATCCACACATACTCACCCTCACACACCCACACACACCCACACACACACACACGCACACATATGATATTAATTATGTATTCTATTTTGCAGTGCAAGGAAGTCAGACTTTGTTACAGAAATATCAGCTAGATCTGAAGTTAGCCACGCCCCCTACCTCCTTAGCCACGCCCCTACCTCCTTAGCCACGCCCCCTACCTCCTTAGCCCCGCCCCCTCCCTCCCTAGCCCCGCCCCCCTCTATCATCACACCCACCACACACACAGTAACTCTATGAAGTCGACCAATAGACTACAATCTAAGAACACGGTTATATTCCTGAGAGGGATAGGAGAGCTGGTGATAGCAAGAATAGATGAGCATCAATACTATAGGGCTAGAATCATTGACCGGGCAAATAATAGTTATCTCGTTAGTTATGCCACTAATACCACAACTACTGTACTACTGTTGCGGATATAATTACTGCCATCCACTATTATTACATGTTTTATTAAGTAATATCAGCAGTTTAATATATTTTCATAATTTCCTTATATTTTATTAGTTTTTATTAAAATAATTTTGAAATATATTATATTATTACATTTTTAATTGCTTTCAAGATTATCTGTTATACTATTACAAATTATTCTGTATTAAAAAATATTATATACATGTATTATATATATATTATATATGAATATATCAATAATTAATAATCTATTAATAATTAAATTTCAGATTATTAGATCAATTTCCCATTATTAATTATTTTATTTTATTTGTATATTATTTACAATAAATGTAATGTTCACAAAACATCACCTACTACTATAGAAACATGATGTAGAACTAGTGAGAATCATCAATATAATACACCAAATAGATTCAGAGGATAATAGTATACTTGCATAATATTATAAAATTGTAATTCATAATTCTTTGTATCGATTACTATTGAAATAAAATATATATATATATATATTTCTAGTTATATATATACATATACACACATATATATATATATATATATATATATATATATATATATATATATATATGTATGTATAAATATATTGGTATATCATGATATATATTGGATATCATATATCATGATATAATGTTGACCTCACATATATTGAGAAGTGAATATACTAGGTGTGTATACAACACAGGACTACACACGTTTATAGTAGAATTACGTTACGATCCCTTCTTGACCACCTGCTCACTTGACCACCACTGATCACCACAACCGAACGCAGGTGTTCTTCATCGACTACGGCTACAACAAGTGGACCAAGGAGTCGGACGTGTTTGACCTTCAAAAGTACGACCTTCACCTGCCCGAGCAAGCACTGCACGCGAGTTTCGTGAACCTGAAGCCAGTGAACGTCTATTCCTGTCTGACATGGTCACAGAAATCTATGTTAGTCATTGTTACCGGGTCGAGTTGTTCTAGGATAATGCTAGGACCATTCTTAGCTCGCTAGGTAACGCTTAATATATCCTAGGATAATGCTAAGACCATTCTTAGCTCGCTAGGTAATGTTTAATATATCCTAGGATAATGCTAAGACCATTCTTAGCTCGCTAGGTAACGTTTAATATATCCTAGGATAATGCTAGGACTAGTCTTAGCTCCCTAGGTAAAGCTTAATATATCCTAAGATAATTCTAAGACTATTCTTAGCTATCTCCGTAACCGTTAATATATCCTAGGATAATGCTAGGACTATTTATTTGTGCAGACAAACTGGCCCAGGGTGTCTGAGAATGAGTGTGTGTGTGTGTATGTGTGTGTGTGTGTGTATGTGGGTGTGTGTATGTGTGTGTATGTGTGTGTGTGTGTGTATGTGTGTGTGTGTGTGGGTGTGTGTGTGTGTATGATAACATCTGAATAGCATCTGTTCACTTGTAATGCGGTGCAAATACTCTATTTCAGTCTATACTGAAGTGAAGTGCATATTAAATTATTATTATTAACATATTTCATAGTTTTAATTATATTTACAAATACTCTTAATGTGAGGTACTCCTTTGCATGTGAAATGTAAATAAATTCAATTACACAAATTTATAATTTGTAATCACATAATTGTGTTTGTTCTATAGTTTAATAATATATAATTCTGTTACGAAATCATTTTTTATTATATATTCATTCATTAAAATATTTATTATATATGTTTATAAGTATATATTTTATTTATCATTAATAAACAAAGACAAATTTAAATTAATATTTGTTATTTAAAAAAAAATGATTTCATTATAGGCTATTGTATTGTCTTGAAAATTTCAATTCAATATTACCATTATTCAATGAGATATTGAATTTTAAGTGAGAGTAATGTATGAAAAACATTATTTTATGTAAATGGCATTTAAAAATAAATTGATAATGCGCGCTTGTAATTTCTCATGATCTAAAATGCTTGCATTTAATTTGACAATACCCGTATCATAGTTACCGTTATAGTATAAAATAAATTGTAAACAAACAAACAAAGACTATTTTATGTTAATAAATGAATTTAAATTGTCAAAATTGATAAATGAATTACAAAGTTTTACAGCATTTATTTTACCGATTATTTAGTAATTATTCTGAAGTACCATTAATAAGTAAATATTATTTTTAATTAAATTTTTTCTAACAAAATAAAGTATTTCACAAAAGCTACGCAATAATAAAATGTGAAAATAATTCATATATTATATATAATAATTTCTAAAATATTGCTAATCAATTATGTGAACTTTTACAAAATAAATATATATATATATAAATATTTATATTATTCTTAGAAATCATATCGTAGTAATTACACTAAAACAATTCTTAAACACTAATATAATGTGTGTGTAATATGTGTATAGGTTTTTATATGTTTTTTATTCCATAGCCAATTAAAATTTGATATTTACAGAAAATATTTGATTAAAATATGATTAAAGATTAACCAACATTAACCTCACGTTTTTAAATAATGAATTTTTTTTTAATATTATAATATATATATATTTATTTAATATTTTTATAAAACATTATATTTTGTTATTGTGCTGACTCAATATAAACCGATTTAATGTAATTTGTATTTAATTATATATATATATATATATATGACATAAATATATACATTTTATTCACTCTATTAAGATTACAGTATCATATATTCATATATAGATTGTTATATTCATAAACACATTGATATATTTCATATAAATATATAGTCCATAATAATATAATACATTTACTATCTAAAATGATACTTTTATACATATATATTAGAAAAAATAAACTAACCAAAATAATATATATATATATATGTATATATATATATATGTCATATTCAGAATGTGAATACTTAATACTATATTTAATACTAATATATTATGAGATGGATTCCAATATAAATCCAATTAAAACATAGATCTATTATATTTATATAATATATTTAAAATATATATATAAAATATTTTAATATAATCTTTAAATGTTGACATTAATCTAATTTGCATATTCTATTTCTATGCAGACTGAGGTAATAATTTCAAACTTCTGATATGTATGTATGTATGTTTATTTATTGATAATTCTTTTAACAAAGTTGTCAAATTTTATAAACTTATTATTAATATTCTTACATACTCTGAACACATATTACATCATTAGTCAAAATAGATGATATTTTTAATACACTTTTTCAATGTAAACATACACACACATTTATATTATAATATAAATATTAATACCAGGTGATATATATATTTATATATAACAAAATATATATCACTGATTGTAATATAAATTTTGAAGTCATACATTTCCAACAAATTTACATTGATTGCATAATTTTAAAATCTATTTTCTCAGTTTTTTGTTTATAACTAATTTATTTAAAAAATGCACTCCTTTCAATTTGTTTTGAAATTACTTTAATTTTGTCAGTTATATAATATATTTTACTTTATATTATATATGGTCAGCATATAAAAAAATTCTGTAGTTTGCAAAGTTTGGATTTTTAAATATTACTACTATCATATCATAAATTTTTATAGAAATTTGTTTTGAAATTACTTTAATTTTGTCAGTTATATAATATATTTTACTTTATATTATATATGGTCAGCATATAAAACAATTCTGTAGTTTGCAAAGTTTAGATTTTTAAATATTACTACTATCATATAATTTATTTTTATAGATGTCCCTAATATTAATATAATAAAATAACATTTATCGGAATATCTCCTTTAATAAAATAATATAAAGGATATTGGAAAAATGTGATTCATACTTTAGACAACATTTAAAAAAAATTATTTTAGTGTATATTTTGCGTGTATACCCAATTTCGGAACATTTTTTACCAAACGTACCCAGTGCGGGCGGCGATTATATAATAGGGGAGGAACCATAGGTTTTAGAGCGCAAGACACACGCCAAAGCATATACCCTTGAATGTAAAGCCCTTAATATGATTAGGTGGATAGAGGGGAGTGATTTAAGATTTTAAATACAAGAACAATATTAATTCACTAAGTAAATAGTTCGCAAGAAAATATATGTTAAAAATAGATAAAAGTATAGGAAGGACATACGACGTATACATACGTCCTTGATTATAGTATATCGTGTATATATGTATATGTAAATAAATCTGTATATATTATAAGTACATACGATATCAATATAGTTCCTTACAGCCTGTTTAATGTCAATTATATATACTATATAATATATGTATGATAATATACCGCACTGATGAGAAAACTGTTATAATAATAGTCTTATTATAAATTAATTTATTCTAAATATTTTAGTTTTTAATTTATTCTAAATTAGAATTTACTTAATTGTAATGCGAATATTGTACGTATATAGGACTTTTATATAGTTTCTGAAAGACTGTTTAATTCCAAGTAGAAGCAATATTTAATATGTATAAAATAATATAACAACGATACGTAAATTATTAGAGTAATGGTCCTATACGTTATTTTCCTAAAATTAATTTTCGTACATAATATAAATATCACGTTTGAATGTACTTAACTATAATGCGAATATTGTACGTACTTAGGAGTTTTATATAGTTTATGAAAGACTGTTTAATTCCAAGTAGAAACAATATATTATATGTATAAAATAATATAACACAACGATACGTAAATTATTAGAGTAATGGAATTAATTATTTTTCTACAATTAATTTTCGTAAATAATATAAATATCAAGTTTGAATTTACTTAATTGTAATGCGAATTTTGTACGTATATAGGAGATGTATATAATTTCTTAAATACTATTTAATTCCAAGTAGAAGCAACTATAATATAACACAACGATACGTACATTATTAGAGTAATCATTACTGTAATGGAACTAATTATTTGTCTAAAATTAATTAATTACCTTCGATCATATATACATAATATTATTAAGGTAATCGTCATAATAATATAATAACATAACACAATTATAGGTAAACTGTTGTATTACGAATTATAATAGAAATAAAAATAAATATTAGTAATTATTAATTATTAATTATCTATATTCTGATTTACTTTATAATTAAATCATAATATTTACTCTATTATTAAATATATTCATAATATATAATAAGACAATTAACCGAGTTGTCTAGAGTGTTGTGTTATTAATCTATTTTTTGCCGAATGTCTGGGTTCGACTCCCCATCACGGAACATTTTTTTATCTTTTTATAACATATAATTATTTTTTTAATATATAATATTAAATTATAATTCTAAATAAATCGATTAATATCAATTGTATATTATATTACAAAAAAATATTTAAAACAGTAAATATAATGAAATTATAAATTTTTTCTTTGTATATATATAATAATTAATAGATTATATTACAACAACATATTTAAAACAGTAAATATAATGTAGTTATCAATTAAGTTAAATTATTCACATAATATTATTAATCTATTAATCTATTTAGAAGAATAATATAGTATTATATATTAACATATATTATATATCTATATTAAAAAAATAATTATATGTTATAAAAAGATAAAAAAATGTACCGTGATGGGGAGTCGAACCCATACATTCGGCCAAAAATAGATTAATAACACCCCACTAGACAACTCGGCTAATTGTCTTATTATATATTATGAATATATTTAATAATAGAGTAAATATTAGATTTAATTATAAAGTAAATCAGAATATAGATAATTAATAATTAATAATTACTAATATTTATTTTGATTTCTATTATAATTCGTAATACAACAGTTTACCTATAATTGTGTTATGTTATTATATTTGTATGACATTTACCTTAATACTATTATGAATATATGATCGAAAGTAATTAATTAATTTTAGAAAAATAATTAGTTCCATTACTCTAATAATTTACGTATCGTTGTGTTATATTATCATATACATATTATAGTTGCTTCTACTTAAAATTAAACAGTCTTTCATAAACTATATAAAACTCCTATGTACGTAAAATATTCGCATTATAGTTAAAGTAATTTCAAACTTAATATTTATAATATTTTCGAAAATAAATTTTAGTAAAATAACGTATAGGTCAATTACTATAATAATTTACGTATCGTTGTATTATATTATTGTATATATATATAATATATTGATTCTACTTGAAATTAAACAGTATTTCATAAACTCTATAAAACTCCTATATACGTACAATATTCGCATTACAATTAAGTAAAATATTCTAATTCTAATTTGAATAAATTAAAAACTAAAATATTTCGAACAAATTGATTTACAAGACCATTATTATAACAGTTTTCTCATCATTGCGGTACATTATCATATATATATATATTATATATTATTTATACTTGCCATTACACAGGCTGTAATGAACTTTATTGATATCGTATGTAGTTATAATATATACAGATATATTTACATATATATATATATATACATATATGCACGCTATACTATAATCAAGGACTTATGTCCTTTCTATAATTTCCATTTATAAGTATGATTCATATAATATGAATCATAATTATGTATCAAATAAATGCGCGGGTATAACTTGCTCCCGCAGAAATTGCGTATGCATATTCGTATTCTATAGCTCCTCCCCTATTATATAATAGCCGCCCGCACTGGGCACATTTGGTAAAAGCGTTCCGAAATTGGGTATAAACCTATATTTTAACAATGTAATTAATAATATGAACGAATGATATTGTATTTTATTTGTCAGTAAAATTGTAAAATATAATTATGTAATGTTAAATGTGGTTTAAAAACAACTTTAAAACATTAAATAATAATTAATATTCAATAACATATTACATTTTTTTGTTGAAAATTTGATTTGTTTCACATTTTTAATTATTTATTAGATAAATATATATAATATATATATATATATATATATATATAATTTTTATATATATATATATATATAATATATTTATATATATATATATATATATATATATATATATATATATACAATAAATAAATAATAATAATATATATAATTTACTTTTATATTTAGTTGGGTATAATATGAGTTTTATTGTAATCATAATAAAATAATAAAGAATATTCTGCAGATATTTCCAATGGAAATTTTCCATTAATTCATACTTTATTTATTTAAAAATAATAACTGTTCAATATATTAAATTGAGTTTAATTAATTAATTAATTATTATATTAAATTAATTAATATTATAATTATATTAAATTAATTTATATTTGTAATATAGATTTATAATTTATTAATTGTGTCAATTATTATTATTATTATTATTATAATTATTATTAATAATAATTTATTATATATCTATTGCTATTAATTTCGAAAATGATTAAAATATATATGGTATGTAAACAGATTATTTCAGATTTTAGTTCTTAATATAATTTCAATGATATAGAATTCTTTACATGTTTCGTATTGCCCTATTGCCTTGTACTATATAGATCTATAATATCTATATGCATTACTTAATATTTCCATCTTTTACAGTGAGTATTTCAGGTATCTTACGGAAGATGAGTATTTGTATGCAAGTGTATCTGAAATGTTAGTACCTATCTAAATAACTAAATATTGTAAACGAGTGAAAGTAACTTATTGCTTAATGCTAAATCTAGAATTTATTTAATAAGAAATATTTAATATTTTATGTTACAGTGGTTATTTTATCATATTACATAGTGAAATGAGAGTCACATTTTAGACACAATGTGTGTGTCACTTATGAATAGAAATGCATATACAATAGAGTGTATTAGTATATAATACCAGATAAGTATACATTTCTGAATAAGAATACATTTAATAGTACATTACATTTATAAAGTTACTATTTCAGTAGATAACAACATGTGTCATTCCATGATAAATATGTATGATACCATTTTAAAATCTATAATTTATACTATTATTCTCTAAAACAATTAACTAACATAATTTTATATCTATATTTATAAACTATTATCTATTATTTTTGTTTTTTTTTAATATAAAATTAGATAGTAAAACTATGTTATTATATTCTTTTTAGTTTATTAATTATTAATTGTATTAAAATATATATTTAAAACTATTAATTACATATTAATATATAATTTAAACTAAATATTAAATATTGATACACTTAACAATTTATTAATTAGAAATTTCTAAATAATATATTAGTATTGCATAATTGTAATAATTTTAGAACTATATTAATATCTATAAATAAATAGAATGTTTAGCTTGAATTTTATTTGATTATCCTATGGAAGTATTAAAATATATTTGAGATCATTTTATGTGTGAAAATCTTTATCTATTATTTATATTACTAAATTAACATTATTAATCATATAAATTTATAGCATAACATGGATAAACAATCTGTAATATTTGCTTAATATTGATTACTTGATATACAGAATAAGCAACAAGATCTACTTGAATCTGTACGAGGTTCCCATAATAGAAGCAATGATTGAAGCTAAACATGCTACACACGATATTCCTACGAGGAAATCTACCGACACGAATATTCCTATCATCACCTATATACCCGGATAGTGTGTGAAATATACGCGCATAGTGTGCGTAATATGCGTATATAGTGCTTGTGAGTGTCTCATTCGTTTAGTTTATTAATTCGGGTACGTTTATATTATTTGTTATCAATGATTTTATAATAAAGTTTTCATTTCGTAGGCGGTTTTCAAGTGTTTTTTATTAAAAATCAAACATAAATATAAATAGAATATAAAGCAGCGTACGACATACCCTGTATTTCATACAGAGTTACGATGATGATGATGGTGGTGTAGTAGTAGTAGTAACAACTTAGTAGGTAGGTAGGTAGGTAGGTAGGTAACAGTTATGACACGGATTAGATTTATACACACACAGCAGCTCCACCTGACACACTACAGCTTTGTGTTCTCCACGCTGTGTTTGCCTTGCTCCAACGGAATCATCCAACCGTTGTCTTGATCCACTCGCGGGGGCGGTGCCTCGCAGTTGTCAATCATCGGCGCTTCACCTGCGATGATGTAACACGATTATGATATAATAGTGAACAGTAATCGGGATGACGTAACATATACTCTGATAACAATATATGAAGCAGTTGTATTATGTTACACTAGGCGCGTAAGTTATTGTTGCAACTACGACATGGATACATGCAATACAACTTATTAAGCAGTAATATTCATAGTAGTAGTAGTAGTAGTAGTAGTAGTAGTAGTAGTAGTAGTGCTGGTTGTAGTGCTGGTTGTAGTAGTAGTAGTAGTAGTTGTAGTAGTAGTAGTAGTAGTATTAGTAGTAGTAGTAGTAGTAGTAGTAGTAGTAGTAGTAGTAGTAGTAGTAGTAGTAGTAGTAGTAGTAGTAGTAGTAGTAGTAGTAGTAGTAGTAGTAGTAGTAGTAGTAGTAGTAGTAGTAGTAGTAGTAGTAGTAGTAGTAGTAGTAGTAGTAGTAGTAGTAGTAGTAGTAGTAGTAGTAGTAGTAGTAGTAGTAGTAGTAGTAGTAGTAGTAGTAGTAGTAGTAGTAGTAGTAGTAGTAGAAAAGGTACAACGACATATGTACAAAATGTTCACGTATGTACAGAAATAAGTTATCTTAATTCTTACCTTGTACATTTTTATCGACATCTTAAATTAGTAGTTAAGCGATTACATAATATTTTGATTGACGGGTGTCAGTAGTCATCACTAACTTTTCATTATTTCTTCGTCTGTAATCGGATTCTCTATGGCTAAATCATAATTATTACCCGGTTCACTTAGTCTGTCCTGTAGTGTCAGATCATTGTTAGCAATGTTATTTAGAATATCATATATGTAAGTTAATATTATTAATGTATACATATTTAATTATAAGCATAATGTGTTATGTGTGAATAGTAATAAGTTGTAGTACTTATAAGTGATGTATAAATCACTTGTAAGGGGTTTAAACGTGGTAAATCCACTATTTCTTTATAATTATAAGAATTTAATAATTATAGTTAATAGAAAATTCATTTAAATATCAAATGTTGATTCGGTTTGCTACATAAAATATAACAATATTTCAAATAAATTAAAAGTGCTTAAAATAATATTTTATAAAACTTTTATAAGTTAATGACTAAGAATATATTACTATCTCTATGAACTTGTTGAGACTTCACATTGTTAATTTATCTAAATAAATCTAATTATTTAAATATAAAAACATTCTGCTAAATATTTATTTAACAAGTAAATTAAGTGTGATTCTATCTTACTTGACATCTTTATAAGGTTATTGTTTTATATTATTTTCCATATGAATCTGGTATTTCTAATTTGTTATTTAAATATATAACAACATATTTTTATTTGTAAAATAATCTGTTTGCTTACTCTTCAATTTGCCAGATTTGTATATTCCTGTATACTGATTCTATATGCATACATAATTATTTCTATATTTGTAAGCTGAGATATACTATATTTATATTCTATTCTTCATATATTACAATTGTAATAATCCCAGCTGTTAAAATAGATTATATCATAAATGATATTAATCAAATTAAATATATTTATTATCTTAATTAATTTTATTAATTACAACTTTCTAAATATTATATACCTCCTAACATATACCTTGTAAAGATTCTCAGTAAATGTTGATCACATGACTATATTTAAGATATATCATTGTATCATAGTGTTTAGTATATAAAGTGTTATGCCATTATATTCTAATGTGTATTTAGTGAAATATCGCCGAATTTGTAGTCACAGGACAATAGGGTTCGATAAGTTGAGTTGAAGTAATATACAACACAGATGTATACTACTATCACATGAAGACACACTAACCTCGTCATCTTTCCTGGTCCACGATCCCCTGTTGGATCTGTATCGAATGCACGCCAGCCCAATGATCAAGATGATGAAGCATACTATAGCTAGTATGACCAGCGCTAGGAACAGGAATCTGTGGTCGTCCCAACTACCTACAACACGTGATGCACTCTTATTAGATAGATAGATATAGCTTTAGTATTATACAAACAATAAACGCATCAATGTTGTTATAAACGATATAGAATCGGCGAGTTTATAAACAATAGGATTTCAGTAAATAACTTTCAATCTATAACCCTGTTGCTATATAAATATATAAATAAATAAAATATATAAAAAAATAATAACATATATGTAATAGTGATGATGTAAGCGTATACTATAGGTGGTGTTGACCAACTACTACATCTGCTCTATACTTAAACTTGCATTAGCTCTCTATATACTATATAAAATGCACTTTATCATATTTAATATCAACTAGTCTATACTGACAATCATAGCACTATATCGCTCCCATACTGCACAACATTTATTAGGTATAACTATTTATCAAGGAGGAGGAGTAGGTGTGTACAGGAATAGGGATAGATACGTTATGCCACGGTCGAGTGATTCCATCGTATTGTTTTATGATCTGGGATTATATTTTTAATTTACAAATAAATTAGTTAACACTCGTGTTTTGTATGTAAACGTTGAAAATGATATATAACGAACATATTATGTACTAGTCTATATCAATAGTACTATAGCTATTGCTGTATATAAATAACTTAATATAATATAGATAATCAAGATATCGTCGATGTTGATAGAGAGCGGAACATGTCCTGTCCTTATACCATCAACTCTTAATGAGATGCCACTCATGATATAGTATACAATATACGAGGAAGGTGGACACTGGTCACACATATTATCTACTAACTGGTAATGTGGTCACACATATTATCTACTAACTGGTAATGTGGTCACACACATATTATCTACTAACTGGTAATGTGGTCACACACATATTATCTACTACCTGGTAATGTGGTCACACACATATTATCTACTAACTGGTAATGTGGTCACACACATATTATCTACTAACTGGTAATGTGGTCACACACATATTATCTACTAACTGGTAATGTGGTCACACACATATTATCTACTAACTGGTAATGTGGTCACACACATATTATCTACTAACTCGTAATGTGGTCACAAATATTGTCTACTAACTAGATATGTAGACAACAGCTGCGGGTTCAGTAGTAGAGGGTGGAGGCAGGGTGACTACGTATGCAAGAGGGATTCCTTTCACCGCAGAGGTCATATCAGGCTCCTGTGTATAGAGGTTAGAGGTTAGAGGTCATGATGGATCAAGTATAGGTGAACAGTGGGAGTTGAGAGAGAATATTATCTTGAAGTTTGGCCTTCTCAGCCTCATTTACATGTGCCTTCATACCTAAGATGGCTGTTACATTCTCTCTATGTATTGGCTAGGCATATATGCCACCAATAACAAGATGTATATTGCATGTAGTTATCAGTAATATTGAGATGTAGGTAATGTCTACTTAGTGTGTGACCTATTACATCATGCTAGAATTAGGGGTTATACTAGTGCTGGAGAAAACACGTTTTTATTTATAAAAATTAATATATATGTAATGACAAAGGATAGACTTAATAAATGACACAGAATAGACTAATTAACTAATTGCAATCGGATATAAACAATGATAGAAATTGTTATCAAACATTGATATAAGTAACATGATAGTATTCTTACAAGCATTAGGAAAACTCCATACTTGAACACGAGATCAGTTAGTTTCATCAGAAGATATGCATAATCATGATTAAATATATTATTACATTTAATATAATGTTATTTTTGCTTAATTCTTTAATTATTATAATAATTTCAATCCATTATAATACTTTTGAGATGGTTTATATATATTTAAATATACATACAAACAATCAATAATATTTAATGTTATTAACTATCCGATGGGAGTAATTTATTATTTATTGCACTACAATATGTGTACAATATACTAACTTCCTGTTTCATGTTATCGAGGACTATTGCAACTTCTTCATTCGTTGGGGTGTTTCCTTCTGTAAATTAAATAGTGTCATAATAATACGCATACTAATCGAGTATTGTAATCAGCTAGTCATAGTTATATTATGTTACATTGTCTTATATACAAAATATGTGTAATAGTTTATAAAGTGTATTCATCTTATTTAGTATCAATCCTACTTCTATAATTACTATACAAATGTCTGCTATTCCAGACATTAGAATTGGAATACAAACTTATTAAGTCTATGTAGTATCTACAATATTAATAACAATATATAGACGTATACTAGATTAATCATATGTAGGGGTTAATAATGGGGGTGCTTATGGAATGGGTTATAGTATAGGTGTGGAGGTTATAGTATAGGTGTGTGATGGTTATAGTAGAGGTGTGGGGTTATGGGTAGGTGTGTGGGGGTTATATTAGAGGTGTGTGGGCCCCACACACTGTGGGGTACTTCACCTTGGTTCTCCACCAGGAATACCATCTCTACTTGATCGTCGCTCATGCGAGGAGAAGGCTGTAAGTATTTCATGTCCTTATCTTCGTAATCATCTTCATCTTGTCGCTGTTGGGTTGTCGTATTGTGTAAGTATTGCGTAATAGTAAGCATACATACACGTAGTAATGTTACATGTGTTGTATAGGTATAGGTGTATTAGGAGTTCAGAGTAGGATTTAAATATAGAATATACTTTATGTTATATATACCTCTATGTAATCACTGTGCAACTACTAATATGTACTAGTGTGCGAGTGTGCGAGTATGTGTACTAGTGTGTGAGAGTGTGTGTGTATGTGGGTGTGCGAGTATGTGTACTAGTGTGTGAGAGTGTGTGTGTATGTGGGTGTGCGAGTGTGTGTACTAGTGTGTGAGAGTGTGTGTGTATGTGGGTGTGCGAGTGTGTGTATGTGTGCGAGAGTGTGTGTGTATGTGGGTGTGCGAGTATGTGTACTAGTGTGTGAGAGTGTGTGTGTATGTGGGTGTGCGAGTATGTGTACTAGTGTGTGAGAGTGTGTGTGTATGTGGGTGTGCGAGTATGTGTACTAGTGTGTGAGAGTGTGTGTGTATGTGGGTGTGCGAGTGTGTGTATGTGTGTGAGAGTGTGTGTGTATGTGGGTGTGCGAGTGTTTGTATGTGTGTGAGAGTGTGTGTGTATGTGGGTGTGCGAGTATGTGTACTAGTGTGTGAGAGTGTGTGTGTATGTGGGTGTGCGAGTATGTGTACTAGTGTGTGAGAGTGTGTGTGTATGTGGGTGTGCGAGTATGTGAGAGTGTGTGTGTTAGTATTACCGGGCTTCGTTTAGACCGATGACCAGTGGGGTCAACATGATCAGAGCGATATCTGCTCCTCACCACTATGTTCACACCTACGATGAACATCTCGTTGAAGTGGTCGCGTTTGTTCAGCATGTCATCTTCGTCCTGTTACATGGGGGTACGTTTAGATGGGGTGATAGTGATGGGGTGGTGGTGGTGATGGTGGTGATGGGGGTTATAGTGGTGGTGGTGGTAGTGGTGGGGGTAATAGTGGTGGTGGTAGTGATGATATATCATGGGATAGACTATATTTATAATAATTCTGATTAAATATCAGATATATATAGGGGTTGGGGTAGATATATTAGTACCAGTGGAAGTATATACATAGGGGGATTATACCATTGTGTATTAGTGACATAACTGACCATTCCCTGTGCTTCATATGTAACTGTATAGAAGTGGTCAAGTTGATCTTCGGACATGTCCAAGTAGGACACGGTATTGTAGTCGGCAGGCTTCAGGGTGTCGTTAACTCCGGCATGTACCTTCACTATTGTGTAGAACTGCACGGCGAGGGTCAGGTAGTGTTATTAAGGGTAGTAGTGTTACTAAGGGTAGTAATGTTATTAAGGGTAGTAGTATTAGTTGTGACGCTATCTCTCTCAATTACACCTCTATCTATATCTCTCGATATCTCTCTCTCTCTATATATATCTCATTGTCACCTCTATCTATATACACCACTCTCCATTCTATCTCACTATACATATAGTTATCTTTCCCTTTGATCCCTCATTAATCCCTATCGTTATCTCTATCATTTCATCTCCTTCCCCCTTCCTCGCACCCTATATCACCCTATCTACTATAATTATCTCGCTACAACCATATTTTATATTTTCTCTCATTCCCGATCCCTTTCCAATCAATATTAGTATATTATGCAAGTATTGTGACCAGTTAAGAAATAATATTATGTAATCTAAATAATTACATTAACTCTATGTATGTATTATATCAGCATTAGTTTACTTATCACTAATAGATAATAGTGTTATACTATAGTAGGATACCTACAGTAGGATACCTACAGCATAGCGAGATAATAGCTAACTTTATTCTCTGTTAAATTGCTGATGAGACGTTTTACTTCTCTTCTTGTAGTGTGGGCATCGTCGATATGTCCTGTTGTTTAGTGTTTGTGTAATGTGTAATAGGTTACCTGCTATTGTTAACTGCTATTGTTAGTTATAACTTAGCAATGAAGACAACTACTCACTTAGTATACGATACATTCATTTTATATTTAATTATAATTTTATTATTTGTAAGTAGGTAATAATAATTATTATTATATTATTAAAAAAACTCTCTAATCTATATTATATGTATCATATGTACTTCAATATATAAACAACCATTCTTTGTTAAAATATTAGTGGAAGGAAATAAGAATTTATTAAGAAAATTACAATTTATAAAAATAAATATTCTCTATTTCACATGTGTTGATATATAAAATATGAGGTATATTAGTTTTACATTTATATGTGATAATGCACAATACTTGAGATTGCTAACTTATCTACGAGATAATATGGCAGGTTTGGGTACAAACGAAGATAGACTGTTCATTAGGGAAACATTCATAATAATTTTTATCAGATAATTAATTTATTAAAATATTAACATTCTATACAAGAGTAACTATAAATGCATAACATATAAATTGTATCATCATCCTAGAAGTACTCTTATTATAAACAGTGATATTTGTGTGATGATATTCATATCTATTTTATATATTACATGTTATCTATTAAATAACCATTTATAAAACCTCATACTATAGTATATATACATACAATAGTAAACATATTTAGTATATTATAATTAAATGGGATATATCATTTCTTCAAATTTATTAAGAAAAAGTTGGATTAATAATTAAAAATTAAAAAACTGGAGACGTAGTCATGAGTCATTATACTTATTGTACACGCCTAATATAAGCCTCTGCTAACCGTTAAGGGCCGTGAACACGTGATACCGAACAATAGCGGGGTTATCCTCCGTCACGGTACTGTACATGCCTAGGTCACGTGTCAGATTACGCTGAATCACTACCAGGTCGTAGATACGGTTTCCCATAACCAGGGCATTCGATCTGAACGAAGGGGGCGTGGTTACTATGGGGGCGTGGTTAAGCGTAACGAACTTAGATAACTATTGTACCATGACCTCCTTTATCTTCTTTTAGTTAATAGAGGTCATGATGTTATTCAGTTACGTTAAAAAAGCAAGATTGAAATATATAAATATTATATGTATATACTCAATATAGTATACTATGTATACATATGGGTCTAAAATAAAAATTCATTGAACTGTATGTAATATTTTTTAAATAAACACCTTTTTAATAATAATAATGATACTATAGTATCATTTATAATAACAATTATAATTGTATATATTCACAAATGATTACGGTATTATTAATAGATGAGATTATAGCGTTTAGATAAAATAGTATATTTACAACAGGTAAATTATAGTATATCTATTGTAGGATATACTATAGTAAGGACATGCTGGTGTAATATACCAATATAGTACCCTCTACTAGCCTTGCGATGGGCTCCTTGAGATGAACCACTACGGTACAAAGACCTCGTTGTTCCTCGCTGTTGAGGTCACCGAAACCGGTGAACAGAGAAGTTTGACCTCCGACCTCTCCGACGAAAGAGCGCGTCACCAGACTTCCGTTCAACGACAGAGAAGATGAAGCCGTCAATAGGTCTGTGTGTGCGTGTATGCGTGTATGTGTGCATGTATGTATATGTGTGTGTATATATATATATATATATATATATATATATATATATATATATATATGTGTGTGTGTGTGTGTGTATGTGCATGTATACATTAATAATATATATAAAATGCACTATCTATATTATATTTATTTATACACGCACAAACACACATACACATAACTATTTAACTTTTCTCATAACTATACATGTATTATGTAATAAAAAAATGCCTATTATATAATACAGATGTAAATAGCATTCCGTCTAGCTATAGTATAACACGTAAGAGGCAAAGTAATATATTTAGTAGTGTACGAAAATATAAACAATAATGTCATTTATGTTATGTTATGTATGTTATGTATATATATATATATATATATATATATATATATATATGTGTCTGTGTGTGTTTAACCTTGAGCCGAAACATCAGCTACGAAGAAGGTCAAAATCAGCTTATTCCTGTGCACGAATGGGGTGGGGTAGATGAACTCTATTGTTCCGGTCGTGGCGTTGATGTTCTCGAGGATGCTGGTGTTTATTCTCCTCACCTCCTCGCTGATGAATCTGCTGTCCTATAGGGCCGCGTTGGTATGCACACATTAATACACACATTAATACACGCATACGCTATATCGCACGGTATAAATACATATAATAGAATATTTCTAAATGGAGCTTAGATATTTGTTCAACAATAAATACCCAACTTTAAGACTTTAAGTTATACATGACTGATCAACGCTTAAACAAGCGACAATCATAAACGTATACAGTAACATAGCTCTGGGGGGGTGATCGCGTCTCTATAGAGATGGTATGTCTAGGGTAGCCTATACGCGTGTAAGGACGCGACCTTGGAGACACTAACGAGTTGATGTTCTTCGGGCGATATCTCCAGCGATATCACTGAGTCGCGTTGTTCTACTGGTATATCTCGGTACTTGGTTTTCACGAAATTCTATGTAATGTGTGATGCAGTGTGTGACGTAATGTGTGACGTAATGTGTGACGTAATGTGTGATGTAATGTGTGATGTAATGTGTGATGTAATGTGTGATGTAATGTGTGATGTAATGTGTGATGTAATACGAGCAAAGATTAAAAAGTGAAATTATTTTTTGAAAATATATTATGACATGCAGCAGTAGACTAACAACCTATTATGTAATACTAATGACGTAATAACTAAGTCGTAATCACCGGTAAGGAGGGTATAAGCGTTTGTTATGATCCAAGATAATGTTAATAGCCCGACGATAATAAGAAATACACGCTTTAAACCAACATATTAATACACTTACAGGAGTGTAATGTGTATTAGTACGTATATATATATATATATATATATATATATATATATATATATATATATATATATATATATAAAGACACGTATACCTACGATGTTGTACTAACGTAAGATGGGAGCCCGTAAAAGAAATTCTTTAGCGCCATCTTATTTGTTAGCTCATTTTGATCAGACATCGCTTGTATTACTTTACTGCTTCCTTCCGAGTGATAAACTAGGAGGGGGTGGTACAAGGGTAATGGGGACATACAGACATTCGGATGTAAGAGTAAGGGTTATATATAGGTAGGACATGCAATCATTAGTATATGTATTACATAATAATAATAATAACATTCGTAAATATTATCTAAATATAATATATTACCTATAGCTAATAGATAAGTATGAAACTACCAGTACCAACATTTAATAACAATACAATTAACAGAAGACAGCGGTAGTAATCGATAACGTTATTATGTAAGATACACACGTTCATTATCAATCGATCAATCAATCAATAAATTAAGCATTACATAATACCATTTGTAAGTCTATATTTAGGTATATGATTATTATTCAAATGTTAGTCTCTTCTACTGTACTACTAGATGTATAAGCTAGCATATAATATATATATATATTATATTAGTTAAAGGCGTATACGCCTATAACTAATTTAATACACGGATATCAATATGTGTAACTAAATCAAATAATATTGATTTTAAATACATTTGATATTTTTTTTAAAACGCTTACAAAGTGCGTTTCAATTATATAAAAATAAATATAAATTTATATTTATTTATAATATATATTTATACTGCAATATAATTGAAACATTAAATATTACTTTATATGTGATGGTCGGCCATCTTAAGATACCCAAATAGAGGCACCATGTATGTTGAATAAAAATCACGTGACTACCAATCTAGGTAAACTATAAATCTATGCTCATAACTATGCATATATATATATAGTATTAATATAATACATAACCTATTTAATATAGTTATATAAATCAAATTTAATAATAATTCCAACATAATCATTATACAACAAAGACACTAATAATGACGCACATCTAGATTAGATAGATCTTGGAATGCTACTTGGCTAACGTATATTCTTATCCGACACGATGAAAGAGATGTGGATGTTGTGATTCTGACGGTGTGAAGGTTTAGGTTTTACATAGATCACGTGTCCGGCTATATTCTCAGCCACCATAATACCACTGATCATCTGGTAGTGGTCTTCGGCTAGTCCTTCTAGTATCTGTGTATTGTGTATGTGGGTGTGTGTGGGTGTGGGTGTGCGGAAGTGTGGGGTGGGGGTTACTAGGAGCGATCATAGATATAAAGAAAGCGTTTATTTCTTTATATCGAGCGAAAAGTTATCAACTTCATGAGCATAGTGGTAGGGACTTTATATAGTGTTGGGTATATTGATATGTCTAGGGATGGGTCTAAGGATGGGTCTAATGCTGGATATAGTGTTGGATCTAATAGATCAAATAGTAAGCCTTAGTATATAATGTAACTAATACTGGGTATAGTGTTGTTCATGTGTATAGTATGTATAGTGGGTCTAGTATGCATAATGAGTCAGGTGGTTCTAGTAGGGCTAGTATATCTACTCTATATAGAGTGGGTGTAATGCCAACACAGTCCGCATGCTGTCGCTCTATGTCTCACGTCAATCAACCGATTAGTAGTATCTTATCGCGGCCATGTAAGTTACTAAATGTGGGGAGAGCTACTTTTGGGTGGCAAGACGATATCATAGGTGATGCTGGTAATTATATTACGATTAATTGTGTTCATCGTTATTTTAATTATTATTATAGAAGTGGAAAATAAATCTAAAAAACTTAATTAAATTATAAAATAACAAAATGAATAGGTTAAATAGGTATCTACATAATTTAAATGTATCTAACATTATTGGATATCCAACATTCGTGGATTGTTATATATCAATATATTTTGATCCTCCAGAAAAACAGTATATACATTAGTATACAATTATAGAGAATTTAAAAATATAATATATATTTAATTTTAATAAATCAATAATTAATAATGTTTCATTATTAATTGATAGGTTGGTACAAATAATTAAGTTTTACTCTACCATGGATAACCTGATTAAAACATAATTAAAGTATGTGTATTATATCTTTATATTAAATAATGTTACAAATAACGTAAATATACTATATATTGAATTTTAGAATGTCGGCTTAAATAAATAAATTTTATAATCGCCATATAATGGAAGTTCTTTGAAAAACCGCGGAGTTGGAAATTCACTTATGATTCATCAGTGATGAATGAAATTTGTGTACTCTTTTATGAATAAATAAGATAATTGTAAATTAATTTTATTTATAAACGAATCTATTCTATTGATCTTATAAATGTAGATATAATGTATTTACGTAGGAAATACATAAAAAAATATTTAAAATATTTAATATATTAATGTTTATTTGACTTATTCTATCCCTTACAAAAATGTACGAAGTTCAGATAGTTTCACCTATAGTATACTCTCTATAGAGATATACAAGTTTTATTAAAATCATTCTCGAATTTTTACATATACATTTTAATAATGACTGAAACTCTATTTACAAACGGACTATTTAATAGTACATAATTTAATTTAAAGTAAGTTTAATTCCGATAAGAAATATAAATTATAAAAACTACTATATTATAAATATGAAATAAACTAGCTGAATGAACTAATAAGATAAGTGTATGCATAAGAAGTGCACTACACTACGCATGCGTCGTGTCTATAAAGTAGAGAGATAACTTACCACGTCATCATCTAATGGTTCCAGCTCCACTGTGATAATATTGTTCTTCTGGGAGGTGGTCAGTTCGTTAAACTCTACGGCCACTATGTCCTGTCAGTGGGGTTACGTAGATATGTTACGTAATGTATATACACATATATATATATATATATATGTATTTAATTTTATTTGAGAAAATAAAATATTGTATAAAAAAGTTATAACTTTTTTCATATATGAATAACTAATGAATCAATACTGATAATGCCGGTGATAGGGTGATAAATTATACCCTAATGATAACTGTTGTACGCCACACTGTGTGGGTGTGCGGTACTATAGTGTGCGAGTGTGCGAGTGTGCGGTACTTACGGAAGAGTGGTATATTCTAACGACATCGATACCGGCTGCTGCTAGAAGATGTTTAATGTCAACGGCGTTCAAGTAACGGGACCCATCTGTAGAAGATATGTGGTGTGTGTGAGAGGGGAGGGGGAGAGAGAGGGGGAGGGGGGAGAGGAATATAAGAGGTGATGGGAGAGAGAATGAGAGAGAGAGAGATTAAGAGAGAGCGAGATTTAGAGATATTGAGAAAGGAACATAGATAGAGAAAGAAAGAGAGCGATAGAGAAGGAGTTGAGAGGGGGACATATATGTCTCCCTTATATCCCATATATATATATATATATATATATATATGTGTACCTCTCTATAGAGAGGATATAGATAGTCAGATCCTGTGTATACTACTATACAGTGGTCTATAAAGTTCATATATTATTATATCAAGGTCATAATATCGAAATATACATATAGTAACATACATATAGTAACTATACATATATATCTAGAGTTGGGTCATTATAATGGGTCATAGGTCAACAATAGGAGAGAGAAATCGCTTAACTGACCTTTAACGATGACTTGGAAGCTGTCGACGCCAGACAAATCACAGTTGACGAGGGGGTAAACAAACGACATAGTTCTACTTCCTTCCGCCAGGGTTTCGTTAATATTAAGGAATACGTAGTTTTCCTGATGAATGCGAGATTGTCGTCTTAATATAGGTATGTGTATATGTGTGTATGTGTGTATATATGTGTGTGTGCGTATGTGTGCGTATGAGTGTGCACAAGGGCATGTATCATAAACATGTACACATGTAAAATGTATACTAATATACACATCATGTAAATAATTGTATGCGTGACCAGGTCCATGGACTTACCTTATAAGGTAATATAAGGTGTATTCATTATATATATATACACTAATTGGTATATATATATTATTTTAAATAATATCTTTTAATTACATACCATTACATGACTATAAAATATGTATATAAATATATGTATTATTCATTTTTTAAATACGTATACATGTATATTCTTTTTATAAAGCAGCAAACAATCATTTAAATTAGTATATCCTATTTTATAAAATATATAATAAATTGTAGGATAAAAATATATATATAAAAATAATTGTGGAATTTGTTTACAATATATATATATATATATATATATATATATATATATTTATACTAAAGTAGGTATAAAACATATGCGCTGTAATGTAATACGGTGAGAATGAGTGACAGGTATGTCTTATGTGTTAAACATATGTATGTGTATATGTATGTGTATATGTATGTGTATATGTCTGTGTGTATGTAGCTAAGCATCTATTCAAAGTGTTAACATGTAATTAAATATAAACTGTATTAGCGTATACCTTAACGTAGGTATACAAGATGACTTGTAATTGTATACATCCGGGTTAAGCTAAGGTCGCTCTTGTTAATATTCGCAAATAATCACACTTTTTCAAGTGTAACATGTATTAGATATTTGCGATTATTTCAAATGCGGGAGTTTCTAAAGAATATTCTCAAGTATATCCTTAATTATCTCCTTAAGGTAAGGCCTTTTTAATATCCAGTATATGTTAAATTCACTTATTAATAATTATTCAATCTACACCATACGTGATGATATATGACATATATACTTATTAATAATAATGTCTACTTATAAAATTGATATATTAGTCATTCATATTTTATAATATTGAAACGGGAGATTTCCTGATTGAATGTCATAAACATTTATTTATTAAATAATAACATTTTTATTAAATTTAGTTATATTTGAAAACTATAATATAGTGATATTATATACTATATACATAGGTTACACACAATTTACCTATAGATATAACACATTCCTACTACATATATGTACGAAGTATAACATATGTTATACTTCGTAACCATGTATACATTACAGTATATAGGTACACAGTATACAGTGTACAATATACGTTGTACAGTGTACAATATACGTTGTACAGTGTAAAATATATGTTGTACAGTGTAAAATATATGTTGTACAGTGTAAAATATACGTTGTACAGTGTAAAATATATGTTGTACAGTGTAAAATATACGTTGTACAGTGTAAAATATATGTTGTACAGTGTACAATATACGTTGTACAGTGTAAAATATATGTTGTACAGTGTAAAATATATGTTGTACAGTGTAAAATATATGTTGTACAGTGTACAACGTACAGTGTACAATATACGTTGTACAGTGTAAAATATACGTTGTACAGTGTACAATATACGTTGTACAGTGTAAAATATATGTTGTACAGTGTAAAATATATGTTGTACAGTGTAAAATATACGTTGTACAGTGTACAATATATGTTGTACACTGTACAACGTACAGTGTAAAATATATGTTGTACAGTGTAAAATATATGTTGTACAGTGTAAAATATATGTTGTACAGTGTAAAATATACGTTGTACAGTGTAAAATATATGTTGTACAGTGTACAATATACGTTGTACAGTGTAAAATATATGTTGTACAGTGTAAAATATATGTTGTACAGTGTAAAATATATGTTGTACAGTGTACAACGTACAGTGTACAATATACGTTGTACAGTGTAAAATATACGTTGTACAGTGTACAATATACGTTGTACAGTGTAAAATATATGTTGTACAGTGTAAAATATATGTTGTACAGTGTAAAATATATGTTGTACAGTGTACAACGTACAGTGTACAATATACGTTGTACAGTGTAAAATATACGTTGTACAGTGTACAATATACGTTGTACAGTGTAAAATATATGTTGTACAGTGTAAAATATATGTTGTACAGTGTAAAATATATGTTGTACAGTGTAAAATATATGTTGTACAGTGTAAAATATATGTTGTACAGTGTAAAATATATGTTGTACAGTGTAAAATATATGTTGTACAGTGTAAAATATATGTTGTACAGTGTAAAATATATGTTGTACAGTGTAAAATATATGTTGTACAGTGTAAAATATATGTTGTACAGTGTAAAATATATGTTGTACAGTGTAAAATATATGTTGTACAGTGTAAAATATATGTTGTACAGTGTAAAATATATGTTGTACAGTGTAAAATATATGTTGTACAGTGTAAAATATATGTTGTACAGTGTAAAATATATGTTGTACAGTGTAAAATATATGTTGTACAGTATACAATATACTTTGTACATTGTAAAATATACGTTGCACACTGTCCAATGTACAGTGTACAATATAAATATGCAACTGTGTACAGTCTACTTACTAATCACATGTTAATACTTATAATTAATAATATTCATTTAAATACCTAATATATACATTAAGTATATTTCCTGTATATTCAGTTTTCGATAATTTACTTACAAGTTGTAAGTTACAACCTATATAAGTTTAGAATGTACAGGTGGTATTATACAGTATTTATATACACATATGTATACACATTATATGCATATATAAGACTATTAAAATAACATGTAGATAACCTACTACTCTTAATTATATGTTATAAGTTATATGTATAAACATACTATGCATATTAAAGTTATACATAAATATGAATATTATATTATAGATTATAATAATTATTAGTTATTATTAATAATTATTAATATCAATATTATTATATGATTTGTAATACTATATCAAGATATTAATAATGATTATGAATGACGACACATGTCACGATACTTAGATCGTGTTCACACGGTGACTATCTGAGACACGATAAAGCTACACGTACATTTCATCTTACTTATACGACTCACATGGATGAGGTGGTCGCAGATTATAATATGTGACGTTAACATCGTCACAGATTATCTCGGCTGCAACACTGTTATTGACCGTGTAAGCAAACCCTAATGTGTGAATCATAAGTTAGTAACCTTATTTCTGATGTCGATTTCGATATTGACGATATTCTGTTTGTCTTCTAGCTTTAGATCCTCTTTAGCTATCACATCTAACCCCTTTGTTAGGTATAGCCAGTATATTAAGTAGTATCTTAGCATAAGTATATAGCATAAGTATACTTATAGTGATCATCACAGTGGATTATACAATTATCATATAGCGAAATATAGCATGATTAAGTCTACAGTCGACATAATATTACATAACATTATGTATGTATACAATGGTATAGTACACACTATAGGGTTTATAATATATAAATAATAACGATATTAGAGAATGAGTGAATTAGAGAGTTAGTGAATATATATATATATATATATATATATATATGTATATAAACTATATTTATAATTACACTTACATATTTATTTTCGCCCATCATTAATTCATCAACCTGTATATAATGAAGTAATGTATTATATATACGAATGCGTCTACTACACACATATGTGTGTACTTATGAAGGCTATGGACGTGTGTCGATATTCCAATACTTATATGGGTACGTAGGTTATTAATAAAGTATGCAAACCTCGAAGTTTGTAATACTATTTAAAATATATTCCTTGAAGACGGAATCTGTGATTGAATATTATAATTATTATTAGTATTATTTTGTATTAGTATTACCATTGTCACTATCCATATTATTATATAATATAGGATGAATGATACTAATAATAATGATGATGAATAATGCTAATACTAATAAGAATATGTATTAGAAGAATTGTAGTTTTGTTATTTGTCAAGTTTATAAACTATAGTTTATGTCTCCTTCCTTTCATTCAGCCCTTTAGCAGTACACATGTTATGTAACTATATATAGTTTATATATAAACTATATATAGTTACATAAAATGTGTGTGCTGCTAAAGGTCTGAATGAAAGGAAGGAGAGAGAACACGAGAGAACACGAGAGAACACGAGAGAACACGAGAGAGAGAGGGACATACAGACTAACTTCCGTGCACGTCCATCACCAGTATATTAAACACATTCGTTCCATCCGGGTTTTCGTAGTAGCAGTTTTTAAATTCCTTAACTGATCCGTGAACTGCAAAACCTGACTCAATCGACTACAATGGGTAGATACCGTATCATATGCGTTACTATGTGCGTTACTATGTGCGTTACTCTGTGCGTTACTCTTTGCGTTACTATATGCGTTACTATGTGCGTTACTATGTGCGTTACTCAGTGCGTTACTCTGTGCGTTACTCAGTGCGTTACTATGTGCGTTACTATGTGCGTTACTATGTGCGTTACTCTGTGCGTTACTCAGTGCGTTACTCTGTGCGTTACTTGTGCGTTACTCTATACGCTGTAGGTACCCAATACACTAAAGCTGGCTTCATACCAACAGATATATCTCTCCTCCCGATATCCGTATATATAGGTAGTTAGATATCGCCCTTTTCAATTAGTTGTCGATTGTATAGTAAATGATTTAAAATGAATACATGGAGGTAGCCGATATCAGGCCCGATATCGAGGATATATTGTGTTGGTATGAAGGAAGGTTAACTATCGTATAATCAAATGCTAAAACACACACACTGAATGAACAACGCGCATTTTACATCTCTATTTAGGTGATATTATTAGCGATCTAGACAATTTTCAAAGACAAATCCCTGGTTTCTGGTAATATTTGTAATTATGAATAAGGTATTTATCTGTAATTGTGTATCTGGTATACACTGTCATGATTACGATGGCTGTAGAATTGGCAGTTTGAATATATAGTAAATATCTATTTTATATTATGAATATATAATTTTTTTTAAATAATTTTCAAATTTATATAAATAGGAGTATATACTATATACGTATACGTATTACGTATATATATATATATATATATATATATATATATATATATATATATATATATATATATATATATATATATATTCAGTATGTCAAATATTTATCGATTATATCGTGTATTCATATTCACGAAACTATATGTTCAATGTTTAAAGTTCTCGATAACTAACATTTTTATAAATTCTAATATTTGAAACCCTAGACTTGAACTTTGAACTATTTGAGGGTGTAAGCTTATACGCTCTCTAGTTATATATATACAGAGTGTGCGTACAGATGTGCGTACAGACATGCGCAAGAACGAAGTCGGTGTTACTGACCTGGAAAATCTCGTTGGTCGTACGGAAAGAGATGATATTATCACGGTCGGTTTTGTTGAAATCCGATATTTTCTATTGCGGTGGTGTTGGTAATGTAATCGAGGTATTGTAAGCGATATATGATATTAATGCTGTATTTGTATAGTCGACAACAAGAACTATATACAATATGGATGTGCTTGATAATATTGCATCACACACACACACACACACACCTATATATATGATGCACTATTTATAAAGAGATTTTTAAACATTAATAGACATGAAAGATAACGTTGCATAATTAGAATACAATATTCGATTACAAGTTTGTGCATACGATACCTCCTATAGGAGGCGTGTGGTAAGCTCCGAAGTAGGACTATTACGTCATAACTATTACGTCATAGCCTACTAGCTATGCGATAGACACGTGACTATAATACGTGGGTGTATGTGTGTGAGTGTGTATATGTGTGTGGTATATATAGGTAATAATCTAACATAAAGTTTGCGATATTCAAAATCTCCGGATCCTGCCGAGCCTTCAAGAGAATTGTTCATAACTGAAAGCAAATGTCTCGTTCAGTATTTCATTATAAAGAATATCATTCACTTTCAAGTGTATCATTATTCACGTACAATACATGTACGTCCTACATTGTACATTGTACGTCCTACATTGTACATTGTACGTCGTACATGTACATATCATATGTTATAATACAACTTACCAGGAGCCAAACACATAGTAAGTGTTAAATGCATAGTTCACGTATATTCCCTATACTTGCAATAGAAAACAAAAGTTGAAAGTAGAACCCAAGAGGAAATAGGCTATAGTTCATAAATATATGAAACTATCATTTCGAATGTTAATAATGTGATGTTTAATTTAATGTATAAGGCTATTAATGGAGGCTAGTAATGAAGTACAATATTATTACATAACTAATATATGTGTGTATTTAATGAGAGAGAGATAGAGATATATATATATATATAGCGAAAGATAGGAAAAGAGGGAGAAAGAGGGAGATAGAGAGTATAATTATTAAAATTTATGAAAATATTATAATTTAACAACTTATCTAAATATGTTAATTATGGGGTTTCTATTAATTTTTAAAACTAACTAAATATTTATATATATATATATATATATATATATATATGTATACATATATGTATACACATATAAATATGTGTGTATGTAATTATTTATAATATTATTGATGATACCTTCAGTTGCTACTAGGTCGGATTCTGGTTCCGCTTCAGGTTCCGCGTCAACGACTTCCGGTTCCGCTTCCGGTTCATTCTGGACTTCCGGTTCAGCTTCCGGTTCAGCTTCCGATTCTGGTTTAATGAAGGAGACGGGTATGTCTTCCGATTGAGTATCGAGGTCGGCAGATGACCCTGACCCTACCAATACCACTACCGGTTCTACAGCCATGTGCACTACAGTCTCCGTTGTAGTAGCCACGGTGGGCGGACCTCCATCCTGACACGTGATCTGAGAAACTATAGGACGGAAGTGAGTCATTACGTTAAGTTAGCTATAATATCACGTGCTTTCGGGTATATAGTTATAGCTTATATCATCTATATCGTTATATAATATAACCTAGATGTAGCTATATAATGTTATGTAAGCTATAATTTAATGTTATGTCATATATAACTTTATTTCAATAGGTAAACAGATATAATGTATTAATATCATAAGTAATATGTATCACAACTGTGGGAGGGAGGGGGAGGGTGCCCGTAACGTAAGGTATTCACTAATTAGTTCACAAGTAACATACACTTTATAAATCCATTAATATTCGTATATAATAAGTATTATATATATATTTAAATACATGTATACTTCATACAGTATATTCAATTAATGATTTCCAATATATGATTATATTGGTTATTATTACATACTATAACACCCTATATGGTATAACACATGGTATCACTTGATATCACATGGTATCATTGAGTATGCCGTGGGGATATAAGGGAATATATAATATTTGTATGCATATATATATATATATATACAGGAATTAAAAAGTATTACTCTATTCTCTTCTCTTAAACATGTAGTACAATAGCACAATGGACAAGAATAGCTATAGACATAATAATATAGTTACTATGGTAACGAGATGATAAAAGTTGTTATGTTGCGCGGAGCTTATTGTGAAGTGAAGCTGTGAAGGAATGTTTAAGTTGTCATGACAACTCGTGTTGAGCATCGATATTGTTCATCTTTTTAATATAATTATTAATTATCTTACATACCGTATGGGGTACACTGTACATAACTACTTTATAAAGCTAATCCAAGTACAGTATCCTTAAAGATACTGTACATTGTACAGTGTACATATAGATATTCTCTTAATTATCTAATAATATATTAAATTGTGGTTATTTATATTATGTTTCACGGTAAATGTAAATCATTTTATAATATGTATTTATTTTATGTCGTATTATTCATTATATATTTGTAGGTATAATCTATAACTCTTTTGTTACCTTTAGTAATTATTCTAGTTTTATACTAGATATTATATATTTCCTAAAATAAAAAATAATCTATCTATCTAAAACTACAATATATATATATTTCCGTTCATATTAATTTAAAATTAATATAACTGATCAATAATCGAATAAGAAGTAATTATTCGAATTCTATGTTGCACACATGCCATTGTGGTATTCATTGACATATATGTATGGGTCCATACTCGTGATAATGTTAACATATACACTAATCGTTCCTATTCGTTTGGTATATGCTAGTATACTATAGTACTATATAGACTATAGTACGAGGTTGCTATGGTAACATATATATATATTATTGTTCGAGGGCAAGTTATGCATTGACTCTCGAGTACATCGGACGGTACAATCTGCGAAGACTTCCCGCCTTATACTACACATTATAGCTCTATTATCTTATCTAGCTATGTAGTAACTACAAATATATATATAACTAGTTATATAAGAAGTATTATATATGTGAAATACTGACACATCTCACATATACACACCTATATATTGGTTACCCCGATATTGTAAACCTCGGTATAGTTTATGTGTTTATTATATTCCGATTAATACCGTATATGCCATATACTATACTATAGTAATTATAGTATATATATATATATATATATATATATATATATATAGTATATGGTACGTTTATAAAAGCTTATATATAAAAGTATATTTAGCAATGATTTTTCTTAAGGCTTTTTAAATCTGTGCTTGTAGTAAAATATAATACAACTATATAGTTTATATGTATGAATATGTATACAATTATATAAGTATATGTGATATACGAAACATTACAATTAAAATCAAACAATGTACACCTTACATATATCCGATGGAATATTCCGCAGAACATTTCGTTGCTCGTATGCTTATAATGTATCTTACAGTATCACGCGATGCACGCAGGTTTGCATCAACGTATGCATCAACGTGGTTCAGCAGCTTTATCAGAACAATACATTTATAATAATAGCGAATTCTTGTATCGGGTTACGAGGACCCTATAGGTTACATACAATATAGGTTACCCTATATATAAATAGGGTGCCTAATTATCGTGAAATATGCACTACCACTACTACTATAGTATACTATAATTAGTAACTATAGTTATAACTATAGTTAGTACTACCATATATGGTAGTACCAATGATTCCCACGTGACTAGCGCTACTTATCACGTGACCACTGAGATATTAATGAGCCTATATCATAGATATATATAAAAATAATAATAATACCTTGTAACTTTATATCTATATATATATATATATATATATATAGGTAGCTATAAGTAGCTATAGGTAGATCATGTTGCTTGGATGTTGCACATATACTGTCACGTGACGATACCTTACGATACCACGTGACCTGAACTTTATGTCACGTGCACGTTGATAGTATACAAAGTATAAGCTACTCTAAATACACATGTTTTAAATGTATTCCTAAATATGCAGAAGACTGTTTATAATATATATATATATATATATATATATAGTATGATAACATATAAAATAATATGTTTAAACCTATTCCAGATAACATCAAATAAACATGCCATGATTCCTACATCTATAACTACATATATATATAGTATATATAGTGAAATAGTGATCCAGCATAGTGAGAATTAGTTCATTAGATCAAAGGAAGGTCTCAAATTACTATTCGGGTTATAATAAGATTAGGTATATAAGTTGTTGGGGGCTAGGGTGTTACGGACCCACCTAACCGTGGGGGTAATGTGCACGTAATACACTGAATCATGACCTTGACATTATGGACATTACAATGATTATGGAAGTTATGTTGTCCAATGAACTAGATGAAATAACGTATGATTATTCGCAGATTAGTGAACTAAGTAGACCGACGAGGTGAACTATCTAGGCCATGCATGCATTACTTCTACTGTAGGAGAATGGTCGAGGTAGCATCGTGTAGATTTTCCGAAGGAATGCTTCGCAAAATCGTTGATAGCATCTTGAATATCGTAATTGAACACGCATCATTAGGTATGCTAATACTATTAGTGAATAAGTGTGCAGGTATGATTGTGCGCATGTGTGCACGTATGTGAACAGGTACGCATGTGCGCATGTGTTTACGTATGTGTGCAATGCGTAAGATTATTGTACAACTATTTTAATTGGTAGTTTCTATTATTTGAAGTACTTTAATCTTTATTTCCTGAAATTAAAGTCGCGAGGTTAAATATTAATATGTATTACATAATTTCATACTTTATATATGTACTTATTATATATAATATATATATATATATATATATATATATATATATATATATATATATGTATGTATGTATGTGTGTATGCATATATTCAGCTATGATGTAGTATCATTACTATTTATTATGTATGAATGCATGTATATATCATATCGTACACATCCACATACGATTATTTGTATATGTCTTAGGAGTCAGTATAAATGTCAGACATTCACTGCAGTACATCACAGGAATGTCAATAATGTTACATAATAATATACTCAGTGCTAATATATAATGTAATTAATTAGACGATACCGAATTCTACGTATGGTTATAATTTGTAAATATTCTATAAATAGAGTTAAAATATATGTAAATTATTAGTACATTTATATATAATTTTACTTTTACTACTAAGATATTTATACACTATAAATATATATATATATATATATATATATATAAGATTCGCCAGTAAGTATTATATAATCGATGAGAAAATAAAGACATCTATATATAGAGAACAGTTTTTGCATATTCCTACTCCTGTTTAGATAACCTCCCATCAATCATAACAAACGTATTCACACGGGAATCGTAGCTCAGAGTGGTGTATCTCAGTACAAAATGAAGGAAATAGCGTTCATAGCTCCTTAACAATAGTTTCATATTATAGAATTATTAACAATAGGTCAATGTAGACATGTGCGTATTAGAAGCTGTGAAGTATACTTTATGTATAATACCTCATAGAGTACGTAATTCCTGCAGAATCTATACGCAATCATTTAATAGTAATTGACAATTCTGGATGTTACTAGTAGACATTCCTACATTATTAGTATAGTTGTATGTGGTACGGTTATTGAATATTCTATATTTAGAATCATACAAATAAATGATTAATTAAAATTAGAACTATATATATATAGTAAATTATATAGTAATCTTAAAATATACCAAATTAATATATAACAATAACTATATAACAATATACTTGGACATGTGTTTACATGTTAACAGTGAGGTATAGATCTGCCATCACAAGATGATATATCTGTTGCAGTCTATTTTTAGAATTGCGGAGGGAATTTCCAAGTCGATGCATGAAATACATGTATTGAACTCTGCATACGCTGGAGGGGTGAACAATAGAGAGGTGAACTGTTACGTAATGTATAGAACAATGGAGTGATTACTCGCGTACGGTGTATGCGCGCGGTGTGTGAGTGCGGTGTGTGAGTGCGTGTGTTTATGTGTACGTAAACCTGTTCGCATATATGTCCTTAATTCATACTATTACAATGTAATTTACTATAAAATGGTATACCACATCCCTGGTATTAAAAGTATTTGGTATATATTAATATATTACTATGTTTTACCACATATGTTGCGTATCATCCTTAGCAAATCGTTGTTATTATTATTGAATCTATAAGACAATCCTCTTACATCAATAAGAATATCCTTCTAAATACGCATATACAAATATGTCATTGATAGGAATTCCCTCTATATTCCTAAATTTCATTATCCACTCTCCATCAGTAATTATTAATAACTTATCAACTGTGTTGTATTCTCGGATAACGATTCCCTCACACCTTGCGAACTTAGATATGTGTTCAAGACTTCAAACTTCCACAAGTTTAAGATATTGTGAGATATGTGGTATGTGTAGCAATATTACTAGTATGTTAACGTACCGTACCTAGTAGTGTATCGTCATTGTAAACCTCTAATTCATATCACATATTGATTATATACTATTATAAAACCCTTCTCTAACCCATCTATAACACATTACGTGTTTATCTTCCTTATTTGTCTTATTATGTTTAATTGTGTTCATTAAGAGGTTCATTAAGAGGAATAGTATTGCTATTCTATTGTTATCCAGTTATACATCACCAGCATCATCAACATGGCCGATACAATAGTATAGACATTAGTGTATATACCCAAATACATACCAACAAATATACCCCACACACACATACACACACACATATATATATATATATATATATATATATATATATATATATATATATATATATATATATATATATATACATATATATTAATTACATATTAATTTAGATTATAATGATTTTTTTCTAGATTAAAAAATAACTCATAATATAATACCACGAGATGCATATATTCACAATCACAATCACGCATATTATATACACACATACACACATACACACATACACATATATATATTTATGTCTTTAGTGTCATCAAGAACATCTTCCGTGAAGATTAACTCCTCGTTGTCTCCTCCTTATGTTAACATACATGGTGTACCACAAGGCTCTGTTCTTGGGCCTATATTGTTCATTATTTATATTCTCCTTATTAAATCAATTTTTCTCAAATATCCCAATATTCACTATCATCTTTATGCTGATGATCTACAGATATATACGTCATTTCATAGTTCTAGTGATTCTGATATGATTCAAATGTCTATGTTTAACTGTATTACAGATCTCACTGAATGGTTCTCTCATAACTATCTCTCCTTAAATATGACTAAAACTGACACTATCATATTTTCGAGACCCAGTTCTCCACTATAAATCACTCATCCTTTTTTACTATCTCAACCAACTTCTGAATCTATAACTACCCTCGGTTTCACTCTAACATCTCACCTAGACTACTCTCCACATATTAATAACACGATTCGCACTGCCAACTATTTTCTATATAATATTAGAAAATCTCGTAATAAGCTTACCTTCGCCATGACGAAATGTTTAATACACTCTCTAGTTTTCAGCAGACTTATATATTGTTGTTCATTATTATGTAATTTACCTGTCAACCTTATGTATAAACTTGAGCGTATTCAACGTCGTGCTATACGTGTATTATATAAACTAAACTGTGCCTCAATAGTTTATATATCTGATTTAATGAGATCATTAGGCTGGCTTAAGTTTAGATATATTTGTATACATAGGCTATTGTGTATTACACATAAAGCTATTCACCGTGGATTTCATGAATATTTAGCTCAATCCATTACTATTCAGAGTTTGAACAGATCCAGTCGGAAGTACCACATCGTGAAGTTGGTGCAACAATCTACATCGTTAGCATTCTCTGAATCTGCTTTCTCGGTTATTGCTCCGAAAAGCTGGAAATCTCTTCCTTATGATATTCGTTGTATTACATCAATTTCATTGTTTAAACGTAAACTGTATGTTCATTTTAAGTCAATGTAATTCGTTCTATTTTATTTTTGTTTTTGTTTTTTATTATCTTACGACGCCTATAACCACACATTGTTTTTGTAGTCAATAAACTATATATATAAAATATATATATTATAGTAATGCACTATAATATGGGTATCTAGTAAACTGGAGTTGGTAATATAAATTTATTAATGATCAATTATAGATATTTCATAATGATACAGCGTAGCTAACCTATGTTTCTATAGGATATATGTACATGTTAAATATACTATATATATATATATATATATATATATATATTCTCCAAGAGTATATCTATAGTTACGTACATATGTGAACACAAATCCCTGAATAATACCCCGAATAATACCCGAATACATCCCTATCACACGTGCGGCGCGTGCCTGGATAACGGAGATATTAGTAATCCTTGCGTAATACAGTATTGCATCATCGCCTGTACATACTAGGCAGTGAACTATGACATAACTATTACGTACCTAATCATATCAAAAACGTGCAGTTTACATATATACTAAACACGATAACACATATTATAGTAACATATGTTCTAGAACATTCTATCAGAGTAACACCAAGGCTCAGTTATTGCTGGACTGTAGCTATATAACACTGTAACACATGTACACTGTATAATGAATGTACAAGTCGTATACAGTGTATCTAGTATACGAAGGCTGTTATTAATAATATATACACTCTGGGAGCACTCGGCACACGACTGATATCTCTATTATCTATTCCCTATAGGGGGTATAGAAATCGTACAATGTACACGGCATACTATACTATAGCAGAGTAAAGTGTATTATATATCTTTATTATATCGCATTTATTATATATCCTTATTATAATATATCTTAGAACTATAGTTATGAACATTTCAAATTAACATTATATATAGGTATAGTGTATTATAATGTATAATATATATATATATTATATTATAATATATATTATTTATTTAATAATAGTACTATGTTATAATATATTATAGACTATAATTTATAGTATATCTATAAATATATTAACTTATATTTTACCATATAGCATTATATTCACATTAACAGCGCTGTACTACTTCGCACATACTACTACTACATAGAGCAGACTTATTACTTAGTATATCGTGTGACGTCACGTGTTGTCGGTCGGTTGCTATCGTAAACAAGTATGTAATCTAAAGTGTCGAACTGACATCATATACATCATGTACCTTACATTCTACTAATTTATATGTATATATTTATATATTAATATGCATATAAATAAACACATACACACATACGTACATATACACACACACACATATATATATATATATATAATTTGGTATTATTAGTATAAAAATTGTAAATGTATTAATAAACATAATTCTATTTATATACATAATATATTTAATTGTTAATTATAATGTATTTACCACGCACTAACACGCCCCCAACACCGATGATACATGCAACACCACACCCGATGGGCGTTTCCCATCCCTGTACTGTTGTGCTGTTGTTTACCCAGACTTACATAATGTGATGTAATAATGTAAGGGCATATTAAGATAATAGCCAATAATACTTTAATATAATCACCTATAATCGTTATTTACTCGCACGCCGCACAGAATGTATTATATAATATACGAATACAAGACTTTCTATTGCATAATAAACGTTCTATTATGTAAGGTTTTAGTGGTTTCCCCCCATTAATGGTAATACAATCTCGTATTTCCCCGCATTTCCTGTTCAAGATAACTATATATAATTCATAGGTAACCTATATATATATATATATACAAGTAATATATAGTATATAATATATGAAGTTATATAACTAGTTATTGTTAACTCTTATATTTCTGTAGCTACAGAAATATAAGAGTTAACAATACAGATAACAGTACACCGTATACACACTATACTGTAGAGAGAGGTGAATCACATGCTAATCACGTGTTGTAACCATGGTTACGTGTCAGGTGTACAACATTACAGGTGACGTAATAATACGATTGACTAGTTACGTAACAATACGTAATCAATACGGGTAGTACACTGTACGACGGGTAGTATGTACACTCTGTAGGGTATACCGTACAGTGTATACTAGTGTACAGTATTACATACCATACGCGTATGTAATACGGTTACATATAAAGAGAATAACAATAGCTTATGAGAGACTACCCTAATTGCAATCGTTAAAAAAAATGTAACCGGTAACAATGATATAGAAGATGTATATATTTATTAAATAATTAAATGCTATATTATACAAAATAATTCAAAAAGTTGATATACAATTATTTATTATAAGAATGTAAATGTATATAATATTATACATTACTATGTTGAAGTATCCTTATAGGTGTCACTATTAATGTGTATTAGTAATGCTTATATTGTGTATTATATTTACTTTATTTATATTTAATTTATTATAATGAATAAATTATGAAAAAAACTTGATTATATATATATTACATAATAAGTTATAACCTAAGTATGTATTAATCGTTAATTAATATAAAATTACATTAGAAGTGGTCCGAATTAGGGTATACATCAACAAATATAATTTTTATTTTTTTATAAATAACTTTTTAACTTAAAATATGTTGTACGACAATGTTATATATATCTTATATAAATATAAATATCTATATAAAATATAACATTAATTTAAAAAATATTAATTATTATATGTTTTAGAATATTTTGTAATTGTGTTTTATTTTCCGAATTAGGATTGTCTAATGCCACGTTACGAGTTTATAAGTACACGCAACTATAGTTATATATAGATATAGTTATCAACCTATATATATATACGTATGTAATATATATATATATGTATATATATATATATATATATATATATGTATATTATAGATATGCAAGAAACATCTATATGTGATGTAAAGTTCAGTATATGTGGTCAAAAAATGCGGGTTTGCTGTTACGTTATATATCAGTATACTATATTTAAATCTGAGAGTATGCGAATAACTAAATAACTATATAACTACACAAAGTATGTTATATATACATGTTGTTTATGTTTTATGTTTTATGTTTTTATGTTGGTGGATTCTTTCATCCCGTCAGGAACTTAGATGAAGTTTTCACTTATAACCATATGGCTCTGATGTCCCTTAGAATCCACTATCATGTTAAGGTGTACCGGATATATCCGTGGTGTTAACGAGAGATGATCATTATTTTATATATATATTACAACTTATTTATATTGACAAATATATTGCGTGGATATTATATATAATCGGAAAATATCATTTACATTGGAATTAATTGAAATAGTATTACAATATCAAGTATGAACTCCGTCTCCTCTTCTCCTTTTTCTCTTCGTTCTGCTATTATTAATGATTATTGACGAGTCATAATAGATCTGTCCTCCTGCCACTATTGCTCCTATATATTCACTACCGTATACAGTGTACACGGAGTAGCTCTCGCCTGATGCAATACTGTCACTGCCGCCCACATCGAGATTCTTACGCCGGAAGTGACAACGACTACTACAGTACTCTGTACACTGCACAGCGTACAGTGCACATATATCATATAGGGAACATTAGTAATACATCAGTAGTGTACTTCAGTAGTGGGCATAATATGAGATATTAGTGTGGGAACTTCTCTCTTACGCGCGCAGGCCCATACTTCAACGTTAATAGATGCATCACATTAGGCAGGGATACACACACGCCCATGCGCACTCAGTGTACTATATTCACGTGACACTGTACAGTAGACCGGTTCGTTCGATTCAATTTTTAATCCTTCATATAAAATATAATACATATCTATATTTTAGTATAATATGTATTAACAATTTTTATAAAAAAATAGTTACCTTTGGTCACGAAGCATTTAAAGTTTGAAATATAAATTATTATTTTAAGATAAAATGTATAATATTCCATGTATAATAGTAATGACGCCATCTTATTATCTTTGATGTTTACAAATTTTTAAATTAATATTTAAAATTAATGATGTATTTGTATTATATTTAATGAATTAATATAATATATACCATTATTTATATTTATTATAAATATAATATCTATATTTCATTTTTATATCTACAAATTACCAATATTAATGTCTCCTAAAACTAGAGAAAATACACCATTTTACAAAGTATTTATTTCAAAATAATTAAAAAAAATAATTAATTTTTTTAAATTAATATATATAATTATACTTTACATGAATTTGAGTGATCAGATTGTATTGAATTGTGGATATAAGTTAGATATAAATGTCCTTTATACAAATAAAATTAAAAAAATAAAAAAATATGTAAAATTATTTTGTATTTCATATTTCAAATAAAAATCCAAAAAAATTTACAAATGATGTTAATTTTTTTTCTAAAAATAATTTTTAATTTTTTAATAATTAATTTGAATTGTATTATTATTATCTATAAATTATATATTTTAATTTTTTAAATTAAATTGTAATAATTTATTTATATTAAATTATACGATTTTTAGACATTTTTTTTTACTAAAATTATTTTATAAAATTTGGGCATCTAGATTGTTATGAAAAATATTTTGTATTGTTTATACTACTTGTAATATATGTTTCTAGGATATATCCATAGTTGGCTTAAAAAAAATCATACAATTTTATAAAAATTGAATAAAACTTATTTCTATATCTCCCCCATGTTAAATTGTATATGTATTCAATGTTAAAATTAAAAGGTCTCGTGACATAACAATATTTAAGATATAGGTCTAACATTTTAAACACTTATTTATCATAGCATACATAATTGTCACAGATGTGAAGGTTTATAAAATTACGAAAAAAAATTGAGTACGAACCGGTCTACTGTACAGTGTACATTGACATGAATTCACACACGTATACGTATACATTGCATCCCTTACACACTCATATATAGGTATAGGCTTAATACTTGGATAATAATAATTCATTATTAAAAAATTTGATCACGAATATTATTATAAACTTACAATTATTAATATATGTATGTATGTATGTATGTATGTATGTATGTATGTATGTATGTATGTATGCTTACATTTAAATACGCTATACAACATTCCGTTACATAAAAGCGATACTGATATGAAACACGTGTATATTTAGCCTGGACTATAGTGATGGTTCTTGTCTCGTAAGATTAACAACGGAGGTGATTCACCGGCATCGATGACTCACCCGGCTGATAAATCAGGAGGGGGCGTGGCCTATTGCGTAATACTAGGCGTATCCAGGCTCGAGTAATCCTGGGCGAACTCGTTGTTCACCTTATTAATCACTATGCCCACGAGGTTACGTCATCGGTAACCACCACACGTGTACATGTATATGAATAGTAATATCACAGTAACGCATGCTTAGTAACGCACAGAGTAACGCGTATAGTAACGGATACAATATTCATGACGAATTATGCTTCGATATAATCATACTCTATATTCATAATATTCTTAATTATACTTATATATATATATAAATATATATATATATATAAATATATATATATATATATATATATATATATATATATATATATGTGTGTGTGGATGTGTGTGTACTAAGTGAACACGTGACATGCTGGTATATATACCAGCATGTCATGTGTTCACTATATACCTATAGGTATACCTATAGGTACAAGGAAACTCTACCCGAGTATATCCGCAATAGCCCATGTGTAATACCTCAGTACTATAGTATCAGTAACAGTAGTATACTGTAGCGTTCTGTATAGCCGTTCATCTACTATAGTGTCTGATTATATGGATGCTCCCTATAATCGGCAAGGTTTCCGTAATGAACACTTCACACGTAGCGGTAAAGCTAATCTTGTGATAGCTTAATACGTACACATTGTATACATGCTGTACACATTTTACATATATATATATATATAATCCGATTATATTGTAAATGGAATATGTGTATACAATATATATATATATATATATATATATATATATATATATATATATATATATATATTGAGCATATGCAAGATTGCATCTACGTTTGAAGTGTTCATTTAATAAGCTTATATTGTGTATCCCAAAGTATCAAACTCTACTTTTAATACATGATATGACTAACTATGTATACATGAACCGACTTTTGCATAGGTATCAACATTACTAGGTACTACCTACTAGGTAGGTAACTACTACCTTGTATTGTACTATTCTTACTTGCAAGTACTTACTTCGGGTATTAGCAACATTACGTTTACACCCCGGTATGGGACGTTTACTGTACAATATTTACAAATGGGTGTTTCTTAGACAGAGGTATTTAACAAGAGATATAATATACTACTTCTTTGTGGATACTTATAAGTATATAAGTTATATATAAGTAACAGAAAGGGTTATTAATTTCTATGTTGCCACGAATATTTTATACATATATGGTATCTAATTTATTTGTATAATCAATGACACATATACTTAGAACATATACACCACTATAATGTATATGTATACTATTCTTTGTTTTATATAACGTATGATAATTATTAATAATAATTAATATAGTATTATATAATATTTAAGTGCCATACGTATATGTAAACGTATGTTTAATACATAGTGTTTATGTGGTAAATTAAACATATATTATCTAATATAACATGTTATGTATCCATAAATTGTATATTTTAAACCAATAGATCATTATAATACGTATATTAATGATAACATAACTTACTTATAAGGTAGCTATTAATACACTATCCCGGTCGTGTATAATACACACTGTATGCGTATGTGTGTGCGTATGTGTATGCGAATCTTATAGCAAATCATAACGTTATTTATGATCTCCAAACTTTGAAAATAAAAAACAAACTTAGTAATCGAATCCAGACCACCTGCTACCGCGTGTAAGTGTGTATGTGTGTGTGTGCGGGTAATTATAATGGGATATTTGAAATGTATGTATTTATATATATATATATAATATATGTATATACATTTTGATATATGTAGATTAATATGCGATATATATGTAAGATATGTATTGACACCTATAAGTATACGTATTCACCCTTAGGATTCCTATTTATATAATAGATATTTGGAATACATACTTATCGTATGCATTATGTATACATATAAATATACAGTATACTACACACATGAACACATACACTTATACACACACACACACACACACACACACACACACACACACACACATGAACACATACACTTATACACACATGGTGCTTCGTAAAAATACATATAAATGCGCTATCTAAGCATGTATATTATTCATACTTTGGAATCTTATCTTAACTATGTTCATTGTATGTTTGTTACAGGCTGTTATGTATTAGTCATCTTCTTTGTTAGTCATCTTCTTTGTTAGTCATCTTCTTTGTTATTTATTTTCTATTTAAGAAAAATGATAATTATATAATTTGTTACTGTTATATGCATAAACTTTCTATATATATATACTAGTATAACAGGGATATACATTTTACGATCTTTAATGATATATCAAAAGTATACTTTTTATTATTGTTAACCCCATCTACGACTTTTGTATTCGTAACAACCCGTACCCGATCTGGTACTGCAGTCCTACCACGGTACTTATTGAAAATGTACTAGTTACTACATTTTCAATATGTACCATGGTCTTAAGACTTTACAAACATAGTATCATGATCAATAAATATCATATAAATAAGGTTGATAAAATATTAATTCAAACCAATATTCAATATTTTATCTCGAACATGTATGTATCATTAATATACCATTCTGATTGGTTAATAAGAAGTAATAGTATAATTATACAATACTCCTCAGTGTAGATTTATGTTAACAATAATTCTGATTCGCTAATAATGACCGCCTGAATAGAATCAATGATAATGTAGTTTTCATAAGGGTTTTGATTGTGTTATTCTGCAGGACCCATGGATGGGGTAAACCCCATGCATGGGGTTAATGATCAACCGTTTATCCCAATACTTTATTGCTTATTTAACAACATGAATATCATTGATCCATAACCTGATTATTCCCATCCACATCGAGCCTTATACACATCACATGCATCTAGTGTATCCTCACGGGTTATCCTCTTCATTCTACTTTATATAATGCATATTACACATCTTCATATAATCTATAACGTTCATAACACTTAACAATATAAGTTGTAATATTATGAAATCGACTATTAATAAACTATTAATAGACTAGATATTCCCGAGGTCAGTGATATTCTATCGGTGATATTATTGATGTAAATAATACGCTCTTTTAATGATACGATTTGATAATTTTAGTATTTTACCACATCTGAGACATTAGTAACTATACCTGAACCCGATCTGAAACTGGTATTTTCAAAAATATATAGTGAGACTTTATTAGCATTCTGTATATACCCTTCCAGCAACATTATGGAGCAAGTAATATTTGCGGACAGTATTTCCGGCAAATTGACGGAAATACTTGTATACAAGTATACAATCCAACTATAGTGGGGGATACCCCCTTAAGTAAATACCCCTTTAAGAGAGAGGAGGATACAATATTGAATATAACTTGAACGCATTAGGCGGAGTTATTTAACATAAATGCAAAGTAAACAAATCTCTATATGGTGGCCTATATGCAGTATTATTATGTTAGTGAACATTCCCCTATCTTAGCAATATTAGAGAAACATTTCTATATATATATATATATATCTATAGATATATCTTAACAGTGTTGTCCGCTTGATTTATCATACATGACAGTATACTGTCACCGCCTGCACTAACACATACTAAGTTTCCCTATAAATACCCGCGCTACCAATAGGCCACTAGAGTTGTCACTAACACTAACACTAGGGCTGTCATTAACGCTAAAACTAACGCAGATATCGGACGAGGGGGGATTAGGGTTTGTTTACATTGGAAAAAAGGGTTGCGAGGGTGCACCGAGCTCTGAAATATTAATAAGCCACTGTGTAAACACGCATGCGTGCAATGTATACATGTAAACACGCATGCGTGCAATGTATACATGGATATATTGAACTGTATACCACACATATACATACCCTCGAGTCAGCTACGTGAAAATATATAATCGATGATTTCTAATCATTACGATATTAGTTTAAAATTAATTATAATAATTATTTAAAATATAAATATTTAATTAATAATCTATAATGTTACATATATGTAACCTGGAATAGTAATATAGTATTAATTACATATAAATTAAATATAAATGAATTATAGTACAGAAGTTTTCAATTTATTTAAAAAAGTTCGACAACGCTCTCATTTATCATGTATACAATATTTTGTTTTGTACTCTTTTATCTCCTATTTTAGATTGTATTCATTTTACGGCGGTAACTTTTACATTCTTTATTTTAATAATTTCGTATTATTAACTATTTATTTAAATATTTAATAATTCAATTTTCAACTTTTGAATGTATAATTTCTTAAATAAAAAATAAATCGATACATCTATCAATATTTTATAACTATTTAAACAATAATTATAATAACTATCATATATGATAATATATTATCATATTATAATATTAAAATAGTATTATTCAAATATTAATTAAAATAATTAATTAATATAACTTATAATACTAATTATTATTATAATTAAGTATACTTATTATAATATATATTATTTAAATAATTGTATTTAATTAATGTATTAGTTAATTTAGTAAATAATACATAAATATATTCATGTATACCTTATATATATTTATATATATATATATATATATATATAAACATTACATCTGCATAATATATAATATAGGTTATTATATATTATAGTTTATGTAAATAGATAATTAATGTGTTATATAATAGTGTTCATCTTAAAGAATAACGGTATCGTATGATAAGCATATCACCGGAAGTATAAGATTTAAACAAGACACGTGACTTGGTTCACAAGATCTATCCTAAAGGAAGGACAATACATAGTGCCACGTGATTAATTGTAAAGTAAAGCGGTAAGGTCACGTAGAGGTCAAGTAGTGATTGGGCTCGTTGATAAATCATAATACACGTCTACGTAATACACGCATTAGTGTGTGTGGCATGATGTATTGCCCATATAGGATACACACCCTTGTGTACGTAGCTAAAATAACACTATATATATAAATAACACATGTGAAAGTTTATCTTTTATTTAATATTACATATAAGTTACCGATGTGTATTTCTTTACATAAATATATGAAATATTATATAATTAATCGCTATATTAATTTATATTATATACATAACTTAATATATATAACTTAACACACATATAATACACGATCATATATATGTGTATGTGTGAATATATCAATACATACATACATTGTATTATTTCTGTTCATATATTGATTATTATTATCAACTATTCACAGTAATAAGATGTCGAGTGCGGCTAACAATCAATACAAATGTGCATTCCCTGGATAATGGTTGCACTAAATCACATCGATGACTCACGAGCCGTGACTAAGAGCGCATACATCACGTGTGAATCAGCGAGTGTGAATCAGCAAGTGGCATCGTATTCTAATAAATCTAGTTCATTCTAGGCAACTGTTGTATTCAATTGTTTTTTATTTTATTTGATATTTATATTACATTTTTTGTGTACAGAAAATCAATAAAATATAACATAATATGATTCAAATATTATCTATAGATAATATATATATACGAGAAGCTATATCAGCCTATCTTATAGCTACTGTTGTGTAATAATAGAGAAACGCTGCAATGAAGGGGCATACACTGTAACAACTCGACAACATACACATATACGCTTAACGGTTTGTTAGCTTTAGCGGAGAGGGGTTAATATGTATACAGTATACAGTATACACACACTCAGAAATGTTTATAAATAGATAATACAAAGACTAGTAGCGACTACTAGCGGTAGGTCCCTCTATCGGAGAGCTCGTAAATCAAGTCCGCGCGTCTTAGCTCTCCCGCTAGTAGGGGCTATCCGGGTGAATATGATACAGGGGTTGATACCCGAGGGGGGGGGGGTTGTTAGTCGTCGGTTTGTTAGGATACACTCCACCTATTGTTTATACATTGTTATGTAATATCCCCCCGCTATAGTTTGCATAGCTAGAGTGTAAATATAGAATTATTTATGACGGATTCTAATGAATTAGACGTTCTAAATGTTTACATATGCATACATGTATATGTATATAAAACGTTCTCTCTCTCTATACACTTATATATATATATATATATATATATATATATATATTGACCCTATATATATATATAGCGTACACGGTATTCCGTGGTAGTATGTCTACACAAATACACTTTCAACACGCGTGATTGTGTGTATACATAACATTATATACATAATAATTGTTAATTTTGCATTATTTAAGTAAATTCCTAACATGAAAATGTAGGAAGATTTTATTAATTATTTGAATGAAAAAATTCTTATTAATTAATTAATAAAATTTAATTATTTTAATATTTTAAAATTATAATTATTTAATTATAATTATTAAGTAGTAAATAATTAAAAAGTGAGAGTGATGACTCATACACATTATCGTTCACGAGTTAATCATTTCATCATCACTATCTTGTTCAATTTATCCCCCAACTACATGTGACCTACATATAGAACAACGTCTAAGATACCCCGGTATGTGTAATCCTATAGCGTGTGGGGGTGGGGGGGGGGTTGACCTCGTTCGATGAGGTCACCGGTAAACCATGACGTAATCGATACGCAGCCGTATCGCAGTTACGTAATTAAGTAGATCAACAATAAACGTCACGTGACTATTATAACAACAACCGGCGCATTCATCAATATTTACAAGAAATCACCCGAAGATCACCTTATTATAGAGATTGTTTATATATATATATATATATATGCGTGTATGTGTGTGTGAACATATTTATTAACATGTTGTACTACTAACAAGACTACCCTATAGAGTGTATATACACATACATATATGTATGTATACTTCGTTCAGTAAAGTACGGCGGTACTATGTACAATATATACGATGTGTATATTATGTACAATGTACATTGCACACACTGTACATTATACAGTGTGTGCAATGGGTGAGATGGGTGACATGTTTATAAAGTGTACCCAGTTATATCCGTGAATATTACTAGATATTCGTTACTATGACGTCATCGAAGTTCTAGGCGCGTATTGATGTCGAATAGTTTAGGTGATCGTAACGTGTGATGGTAATATGGTTTAAGTCAGGGTAACTGATGTTAGTGCCACCATCCTACTAAGTACACTATATTGTATATATATATATATATATATTTATATATATATATATTGTTTATTTGAGAGTATACCCTCTATGTGAGAATAGATTACAAGATAATCTCTGGTTCTCTCTTTTGAGCAGAAATTGTATTTGCAAAATTGTACTTTTTGAACTCAATAAACTATTTTCAATTTCAATGCAATATATATATATATATATATATATATATATATATATATATATGTGTGTTTGTGTGCGCACACGTATACATGTATTACGTTAATTATTATATTGTTACATTCCGCACATCACACGTTACGTGAGGTTACATGATAATTAAATATATTACTCCATTGTTAGGTAAAGTTATGTAATATCGAGTCTATAGTTTAAACATACTAAAGAGCCTGATAGATTATCTACATCGTGTACATTGACAACATTGTCTACATTGTCTACATTCATGAGATACAGAAATGTATACATCGATATAATACTTGTAGCGAGTTGAAGATACAGTATATATTCTTGTATAGCATATTTATAGCATGTATTTAGAATACCATTGTCTATCATTATTATACAACGCATATCAATATTATTCCGTGCAATATCACTAACGCAGTAGGTATTTTCGGTATATGTTATATATATATTCTATTATATATTTTTGAGATTAAAAATTGAGCAATACATGTAATTATATTCAAAGAACTATAAATAATAATTAAAATATTACTAAACTTTTTATTATTAATAGTTGTCAGTAAATACCAATGTATAAGTAAGGTGGAGTTTTTCTAGCATGACAATTGGACACATAAACAGGCCACCATTGTAATTACTCAATGTAACAATTGAATGTCCACATTTCCAATGGACAGTGTCCGTTTGACCAATTTTCCTGCTACAAAAAGCACAGCCGATTAGGTTTATATTAGTGCATACATTGAATAACATGTCTAAACAGATACGTAAAAAGTATCGCATGAGGTACAGGTATATAGTCTATATAGGTTAGAACTACGATAATTCTGGTCAACGCACCATCACATAGACATACATGCACGCGCGCACACACCCGCTTTACGCGCATGCCGATATCAAAACGTCTAGAATATTCCCCGCCCGCGCGTGTACTAACTATCCGGAAATACGGAATAACACGTGGTTTATATTAGGTGGTAGGGGTATCGATACAAGGTCGCTGATTGGTTACATGCTGCTTATACTGCCTGTTCGCAGGCGTGTCGGTTATAGTTGTAGTTCTAACGGGAGAGGCGCAGGGTGAGAGGCATGTAGAGGGAAAGAGAAGCGAGATAGAGAAACGAAAACAGCTGCTGCTGCTATATTTTTAACCGTTTCCTTAAAAATGATGCACGCTTGAGAGATGGAGAGGTAGAGGAAGATTAAGAAATGTACGCGCGCGCCTACACATACTCTCGTGGTGATGTGTTCTTGCGGATGCGTATGTTTCTATAGGTACACCTATAGGCGTCAGTTTGTAGTGTGTTACTTCGAACATGGGTCGTGTGTGTGATAAGAACAGTATAGGGTACGGATTGTATGTATATATATATACGTATATATATATATACGTATATTAATACGTATATATGTATATATATATATATATATATATATATATATTTATAAATATATATATATATATATACGTATGTATATACAGTGTAATACACACGTATATGTATTAAATAGGTCAGCCGATACTAGAATGTGCTAACCTGTGAGGTATAGGGTTATACGGAGGTAAGTGGTATATGCATGACTAACTTTATGTGTACACAGTGCACATCTATGTAGACAATAGTATACTAAATATCATTATCGCACTATCGTCACTGTCTATGTATGTACGCTTAATCTATGTTTCATACATTACTCATACTCATTGTTATAATTATGTATCATATGTATCATATATGTATATATATATATATATATATATATATATATATATATATATATTATTCATATATGATAATTGAGAATTCCTAAAAGAAGTATAACTAGGTATAGACTAGTTATGTAAATGATGCTCAACTCTAAATCATGATGCAGTCTCAGTCTCAGTTACCTAAAGTCTTAACTCGGCTCGGGCTCGTTTGTCTAGAGTATCGGTTCGGTTCGACTCGGGCTCGTTTGGCTAGAGTCTCGGCTCGGCTAGGACTCGTTTTTTTTCCGAAAATGGAAGTCTCGGCTCGGCATCAAAAACCAAAACTATCGGCTCGGCATGAAAAGCTCGGCATCATCAGTACATCACTAGTATAGACTGACACACCTGTACGTCGTACAACCCAAGGTTACCCCATCAGTCAGCTACAGGTAAATACGATTAGATCCCCTATAACCTTTACTTGTAATCAACAGTTTCTTTTATGTAATATGAATGAATGAAATCAGTTTATAGACACGTGTCTAAGGAGGATCATTGAAAGCTATAAGTAGCTTTATTAAATTGATACCTCCATAGTATATGAACATAATAGCTGTAGGACAGTAATACCATACAAATAAGACTATATAGATAATGTACAAGGTATTTGTAGTTTAAGTATATTATATAGAATCTACAATCAACTAAGAATTAACTACCATCAACTAAGAATTAACTACCTCCTTGAATCAAAAACTCTAATGTTAACGCAATCATGATATTATACACGTGATTGGATAACAATTGTTACCGCAAGGTCACCTTAAGGTCACCTTAAGGTCACTTTATCGAACATTAAATCAAGTTCGACATCGGGAAATTTCTAAAAACCACTTATTTCTTAAATTATATACACGCCTGATTGCTATAGTTATAGATTATACTTGTCTATAGACTATCAAATATAAAAAGTATAAGGAAGTATTTACAACATTTCTATATGACACATATTTAGTTATTTTAATGATTAATAAATGATAAATAAGCTATGATTATAATATTCTCGAGTTTACATTAAAGTACACGTTTTAATGGTACCCGTAGAACATACACTAATGCACCGCCGCGGTTATTAAATAATGAGTGACGGGTCACTAAATATCTTAAAATTCATTAAATACATCCGTATTCTGTGGAATGTGTCCCCCCCCCCGAGTGTATTTAACAATAAACCAAGTGTAGTATTTAATTTATTAGACTAACAGCTCAGTATGTAATGCCGTCAAAGGCACTCTCTACCGAAACATCAGATACAATGTACTCTATACAGTATACTATAGTATATATATACACTATAGTATATATATATTATATACAGTACGTTATAGTGTACCCTATAGGAAGCTTCCTTCGCGTCTGTAGGCATACATAACTGTATACAGTTCAATATATTGTGTGGGTATGTATGGGGTATGTTGCTGAAGAATTAGTTACTCTTCTGCTAAGATTTACACATGTATATATACACACACACACATATATATATATATACGTGTTTAAATAACTCTCTCTAGTTATCGTATCGGCATGTATAACATTCATTTTCGTAAACATATATCCTATTAAATTATATACCACTACTATATCGTTTCCACTTTATTCGTATATGTATGTGTATGTGTATGTATGCATATGTATATGCGTATGTGTATGTGTGTATGTATGTGTGTGTATGTGTATAGTGATACCAAACTATTAATAATGCAATAATAATTAAGTCTGCATTGTTTTATTATGCAATAAGCAATTCTAAAGTGCCGGTAATTTATTATTCATATTAGTACTATACTCTATGAAAACATCTGCATCTGCATTCAATACTCGAAAACTAAATATAGCCAATATAAACTCTAGCCTCCCCAGTAATGATTGACGTCTCGCATTATGTAAATATTGAAACGGGTAATTTACCGACGATAATGCGTTTAATTAAGTTATGAAATACTACCGACATTATATTGAAGCTGTAGTGAACATATATTATAGTATATATATATATATATATATATATATATATATATATATATATATATATATATATATATTATAAGTTTATTTTATATTTGGTAATATAACATATCTACTACCACACACACTACGTTAATTACTAATTATACATGATTATATTCTATTTATACATGCATACACACCTTCGGTATTAACATCGATGTACATACTCTACTTATAACTAGATATACCTAGTAAAGTATACTATAGTAAAGCTTCCCAGATACTAGAATATATTCTAATAATTATTAGATTTAAATGATCAATTAAATAAAGAGTTTGTTAATTGATATAATGTATCTTATTTAATTATATAAATTTAATATCTTATATCTTATTTAATAATTTATATAAATTTATTATTTTAAGTATTTAAAACATACTACATACATGTAGTTATATACATATATCTGGTATAGATACCAGTTCACCATAACTAGTTTATATATATATATATATATAACAGAAATATGTAGACGTATGATGATATATATATATATATATATATATATATATATATATATAAATAATATGTACATCTACATTGTTTAAATTGGGTTAATCTCTCAGAAGTAAAGCTACCACTATTTATAATACTATTATAATGACAAATAATGACTAATAATAATAATAATTTAACAAATACGTTAGCGATAAACGACAGCGCATATAATAATATCCGCATATAGTACACATATGTACATATATATATATATATATATATATATATATATATATACAATACAAGCGTTATCTCGCCAGTGTTGGTGAGGAGTTATAGGAATATTTTATTATAAAAGACAAGATAACGATTACAAATTTAAATTGTACGCACATATATATATTTATATATACATGTATACCATTAAATTAGAATATGATCTTCCAGTATAAGATCTAGAACATTCTATACACATACTCATACACATACGCATACACACACGCACACGCTTAACTGATGTAGAGTATGTCTGGTGTACATAGAATATATCGCTGTATATATACCGCGATATAGAATACAGGAACTATAGTATACTATTCTACCCTATATCCACTACTACATCGCCATCCATTACTATTGCCAGGGAAAGAATAGTTAAACACACACACACACACACACACACACACACACACACAGAGAGACATAAACACACACACACACACACACACACACACACACAGAGAGACATACACACACACAGAGACACACACACACATACACACACACACACACACACACACACACACACACACACACACACACACACAGAGAGACACACACACACACACAGAGACACACACACATACACACACACATACACACACACATACACAGAGAGACACACACACACACACACATACACACATACACACACACATACATACACACATACCTAGACAGACGTAGTAAACATTTGTTATCCAATAACTACGTCACTAATTGAATTAACGGCATTCTTAGTTAGGCATTCTTAGTTAGGCATTCTTAGTTTGGCATCGCTACTGAACGAATAGAACATACCTACATCGATGTATGTGTGTGTGTGTGTGTATGGCTGCGTGTGTGTGCGGATATGTGTGCGGGTGTGGGTGTGTAAGATGTACGTAGGTATAATCTAAACATCTACTGGAACATTACTCAACAAATAATGCGAACTCGTATCTTGATATGCGCTAAATATATAGAATAAAGCAAATTTTAAAATATTATATAAACTTTTAACTATATTAAATACAGTACGAATATGGTCTATGGACAACATTTGTAAAACAATTTAAATATTATAATACAGCACTCATTAACGCGTATACAACTTTTAATGGCCCGTGTAACGGTAAACGTCTGAATATAGCCAGGAGACTATATTTAAATTCATAAAAGATAAATAATATATTTTATACGCGAAATAAAAAAAATGAACCATTTTCTAAAAATAAACAACTTTTGCAGTGATTTCATTACGTCATGCAGTGGTCTATCTAAGTTACGTAATATATTGTAAACACATAGAATTATCTAAAGGCACCCTATAGGGTATACATGTATACATCTATCGGGATAAGACACGAAACATGTTCATTAGACCATATATCACCTAAGTTGTACATTGTACAATGTACAATGTACACATCCATCGTAATGAACCATTACTGTATTAGAGGTAATACACACTTATTCAAGATATACTTAAATAGTTATTACAAGTAAATAGTTATGTACTTATAAAGTAATGCTTATATCTGTAGCGCATATCTATATGATGTACTATATATATATATATATATATATATATATATATATATATATATATATATATATAGGCATGCATATGTACAGCTGGAATAAAATTCTTATATAGTATATTTATATATTATGTGTTTGTACAAATCATGTGTGTTTGTATGCATGGGTGTGTTTGTATTAGAGGGAGATTTTATTTAGAATAAATTAGGCAATAAAGGAGTAACACAATATTACACACACACACACACACACACACACACAAGTACACCTGCGCATTTACACACCTCGCATACATATACGTATACATATATACGTATATATATACTGTAACTAAATAATGTATATTTATTTGCGGTATATTTACATTATACACACTGTACATCATACATGTACATTATACATGTATATTACACATATCTGTATAACGATACGACTTCACCGTGTGCACACATACACGTGTTATTATAGCACTACGATATCACTACCTCGTGACTACATTGTATCTACCCCCATACACGAGTTATATACGCATGTACATTGTACATGTATAGTATAATGTACACATCAGTAAGTAACTTGTACGTATGCGCAGACTATAATCGCTATGCCTACTTATCTATATATAATTAACATTATTTATAAGGAATTACACACACATATATATATATTAATGTGTGAAGTAATCAGTGGGGACAATAATGTGTTTATTATGTTTAATATGTTTATAATAAACAACAAGTTGATATCTATTAGGAAGTGATTATCTACGCATGCGTACTATATCGTAGTACGGTATTACATTAGCAGCTGTAATTACTATAGTTATCTGAATATTGTTATGCATGTCGATATTATAATATATCTATATATATATATATATATATATATATATATATATATATATATATATACATTTTATACGCCTATATATGCGCCTATAGCGCATAACAAGTTTCCGCTTCCCTGATAATATTTTAAAATCAGAATCTATTAGTAACATATTCTAATTTATGATTACGTACACTAAGAAATCACCTTATTTAACAAACATATCACTGTTATATAGTATAAACTACAGCGTGTTTGTGTGTACTCTATGTTATATGTTAGTTATATTTTAATTTAAATGTATATTGAGTATTCACATATATCAAGTATGTTTTTTATTTATAAATAAATGATATTTAAAAAATGTAACATTACATTTTCATAAATATTATTACGATTTCTACACGAGTAAATCTAATATATATATATATATATATATATATATATATATACCCCTAGCGGTGTAGGTGAGTACTAACCTAATAGAATGCACAACGGCAACACGTACTGTATAATCCTCATGCTTACAGGGTGGTTGCGGTGACTAAATATGCGCTCGAGAGAGGGAATCTAGCGAGATGATCGGGAATCTGCGAGGATGAGGAGGAGGAGGAGGTTGAGATGGAGGAGGAGGAGGAGGCGGGAAGATGGGAAGAGGGAGGAGGGAGACGGGTAAATCGAGCGCGCGCGCGGGCGGGTAACTCGTGAGACGTCGTTCATCACACCCCTAATCGAACGAGCGTAACACCCCTACACGAGATGATACACCCCTATACCACAACGCGTCAGTTAACAATTAAGTCGACTTAAAAGGGGCGTATACGCGCATCTTTGCCCGAGTTCTACAGCTAGTCTCGGGTTTTAGTTTATTTATATAAATATGCATACATATATATATATATATATATATATATATATATATATATATATATACACATATATATATATATATATATATATATATATATATATATATATATATATATATATATATATATATATATTCTAGAATGTAATAATATAGATGATACTAACAATACCGTGTTCAATACAGGCTTCGCGGTTACATAATAACGAGTCTATCTGAAGATGATTACAATAGGTTCTCGGTAGTGTACGTTGGCCTAGTTACTAGAGGGGGGGACGAGGAGGCTGGATAGAATGTAATAACATCACCCAGGGGATGGGGATATAACATGCATAGCGGGCTGGCTATAGCTGTATATGCGTGTAGGCTGGCATCGTGATATATATATATATATAAGTAACGCGTGTACTGCGCATATATACATGCATTTATCGCACTATAATAATGAATATACTATATATACACTATGTACATTATATATATATATATATATATATATAGTGTGCACAAATGTGGGTGTTGATTATACATAGGTTCCTACTACATCCTACTACATGATGAATAATAGAACACATGCGTATCGGGTGTATACGCTCTATGGATGTATTGCAATACACCCATGGGTTTACACATAAATGTGTTACTTACAGCGAATAGTATCGACCCAACCCCGATTAGTTGGGGCTTAACATCAATATATTGACCGTTTACCGTCTGGACAGTGGGCTGGGAATAGAACATTGGACGTTGGCCCATAATTGATGGTAATTACTTTTACTATATGTCAAGGACATTACAACGTACGATGTACTGTCCTTGATATATATTTATTGCAGTGTTATATATATATATTGTATAACATATGTTTCTATCTATATATTCAGTGAAAAATATGCTATGTATTATGATATCTCCAACATATCTAAAAACATGTGTCCTACTATTCACTCGTTCAAAATACATATTTTACTCTATAATATAATATTCATGATTAATTAATTATAAATCATAATAATTATGTAATAAATGTAGCATAGTAATACTACTAACCTTAGATAAATGTTAAATCTTTGTATTAAATATAACTTCGTCGAATTTGAATATTTGGATTTATTTATTTTATATATAATTACTATATACATGTATACATGATACGCAGATCAATGTAATTACTGAGCTAAATAGGAGTCTGATTTAGTATCACAGGTTTAACACAAAGCCATGTGCAACATGTATCTCTTATAACTTAATGCTAATGGCATGTAATACCAATATAATATAGGATACGTTATATCTAGGAATTGATGGCTGCATAATAATATTATTGAATCTTATTTTACGGTTGAATAATATTATGTTATTACGTAATAGTTTGTAAATAAATTTATAATTTACGAATGTATATATATATTGGAATAAAATTCAAAATAGTTGATGTATTTTGGGGATTTTATGGATTTTTTTAATTGTTTTGATTTAAGTATGTTTACAAATTCAGATGCAATTATATATAATAATATTATGTGACATTTTGAATTAATATATATACATATAATATATATGTTTTACAAGTAGCATAACTAGTACCATAACAACTATGTGTTATGAAGGTTAGTAAAAAAACAAAAAGTATTTAAATTATAAATAAAATAAATATCATTAATTTATGACTATTTATTTTAATATAATTGTAGACAGTATATTACATAATTAGTATATTATCGATTTTTAAAACTCGAAATCCATTCTATTTATTTTTGTATTGAAATAACCTTGAATTCATCTGATATAATTAGTTTCTCACATTTACTATACCCATGGGTAACTATGATAAACTAACTACAAGATGCAGCTACCAAGTAGTATACTACTATATCCTCATAATAGCAACATAATAGCATGAATAATAGCCTTAAATGTTTACATTGTGCTATTATGCATAATGCTATTATATTGCCATTAAAAGTCTATTATGCTGATATTAATTTGTATGCTAGTATGCTGCTACTGTGTTGCCATTACAAGTCTATTATACTGCTATTACTTTTAAAATTAATAACAGCATAATAATAGCATAATAGACTTTTAATGTGAATATAATAGTATCATAATAGCATAATGTAAACATTTGAGGATATTATTAATGCTATTATGTTACTATTATGAGGATATTACTATTATCTGGGTAGTAGGGGAAAGTCTCCGATTACCGACCCTTAAATGATTATTTGTAATAACTTAATAAATATTAAATATACTTATTTGAAATTTTATAATTAGGGTAATATTATGGCAATGAATAATATGGCTATTTTAATTTTTTGATATAATTGTATTTACAAGAATAAACAGGGGTGTCGGTAATCGGATACATGTGCCTAATACCGATCCCCTTCTCCTATTACCGACCTCCTAAAATAATCGTGGTATAAATAATTGTAGTATTATAATATACAATAAAAATAGTAGATATACTTATATATAATTAATTATAACATGCACGCAATTTATTTATTATTGAATTTATGATTTAATAGTAATATTACATTTTAATTTGAACTTTATAGTAATTATATTAAAATAGTGTATATTATTATTAAATATTTATTTATTAATCAATATGTATATAATAAACTATAATCATTAATCCTAAATCTATATCAATATTACACAAATAACTTACGACATAATTTAAAGTAAAATACGGATCTATTTTGATTGGATATTATAAATCACATGGGGTCGGTATTAGGGTAATTTAGGGGGTCGGTAATAGGAAAATCATATGGGTTGCTATAATTAAGATATATTAGTTAATAGTTATTCAAATTAAATTATTTTTATAATAGTTATAAACATTTTATTGATCTACAATATTATGCACACGACTAAGTTTTATTTTAATTAATAAAGTATGTACAATGATTTAAAAAAAGTTATTATTAAAATATTTAAAAAGTAAAAACAGAATATTACATTTTATCAAATAACAATTGTAGGATTAAATAATTTTTAAAACAAAATACTTATTCATATTTATCATTAAATTACTAACAGTTCAGATATATATATCATTTTTTTGATATATCTTATAGTTACTGAGATACGATAGGGGGTCGGTATCAGGAGGGGTCGGTAATCGGAGACTTTCCACTATAGAGTCTATATAGTATATACCCCTTCCTAACTATAGTTATAGTATTCGAAATAATATTCAGAGTATTCCTATAGGAATAGCTTACGATATATTGTAATAATTTATATTGATATAGAAAGAATATATATATATATATATATATATATATATATATATATATATATATATATATATAATTTAAAAATATACATAACATTATAAAAATTTATCAATAACACAAAAAGCGAATTCTGAAAAAATATGGTATACCAACATAGATAATAAATGCTATAATGATGATGTACATAAACACTCGCTTTATGGTCAGATCTCCCGATGGGACATTCCTTGAGAAATCATTCATTACATAATTACTGACAATCCTTTGAAATCACCACTGGAGTCCTTCAAGGAGATACACCAGCTCCTTTCTTGTTTATTGTATGAATCTATTATATTCTTTAAAATGTCTTAGAACATAATACCGAACTAGGTTTCACACTGACTCAAAAAAGAAGTAAACGATATCCTTCTACATACATATATTGACTATACCGATGAACTAGCTGTTACAACTGATACTTTGAAAGATGCAAAAATATTGCTACACCAAATTGAGGAAATAGCAAATGATATAGGACTCAAAGTGAATACTGATAAGACTGAATATATGAGATATAATCTGAATAACGATGTACACATAATGAGCAGGAACGGTCACTCTATACAACAGGTTAATAATTTCAAATACCTCGGCAGCTATATAGGATCAACAGAAAGATATATACAAATCAGAATAGCCCAAGTCTGGTCAGCACTGAATAGCATGAACACTATCTGGAACTTTTTCAGATCAGCGATAGAATTTAATACTTCTATATGGCTCTATTACATGGATACTAAATTCGAATCTAGAGAAAAAAGTAGACGGAGCATATACTCGCATGATCAGAGCTGCATTGAACACATAATGGAGAGTACATATGACAAATAAAGAGCTACACGATAGAATCCCCAAAATTACATTCTCTATACGAGAACAGAGATTACTATTCATTAGACATTGCTGGAGAAGTAAACGTGAACTAGTAAGCGATTGTCTTCTCTGGCAACCGCTCCATGGTCAACGACCCCGAGGACGACCAGAAAAAACTGTCATTGATCAACTGAGTGAAGATACTGGATGCACCCTCAGTGAACTACCACACGTGATGAGTGATTGAGAAGGGTGGATAAGACATGTTATGGACTACCGATCAAGCTCGACCTGGTAAGGTAAGGTAATATATATATATATATATATATATATATATATATCAATGCATGCAGTAGTTCAAAAAAAGCATAACCTTGATAAATAAATATTTTCCAATTATAGACTAATATCAAAATTACCTTTTATTAGTAAAATTATGTAAAATATTATGGCTAAGCAATTAAATAATATGTATTGTATTTAAATATTCTAGGGTCGGTTGCTGCGATATAATAATTGTCCTAGGACAATATTATATTAGATATAGCTAAGGAGATATATCTCCGTATTGTAAAGTGTTGTCATAGGACACCTTTATTTTATCACAGCGACAGACCCTCGTGTATATATAGGGATATATATAATATTATAATATATTAATTATCATCTAGATTAAGCTTTGTGCGTATGCTTTACATATGTTATCCAACTGTCTTTATATGCTTCCTAAAGAGATATATTCTTTGTTGAATTATTTAAATACTTAAATAATTAGTTTATATCGAATGTTAAATATATACGAAACTTCTCTTATTAATTTATCTCGTGTTACTTCCATTTTTCTTCCAGTAAGTGTTGATGTACACATTATTTCGCTTACAAATTCTGTTACAACTATTGGTTTATATGTATAGTACACTGTTAAAAATAAAGGTACGTCAACTTTCACAAATGGGTATGCTAGAAATAAAATGGTACGCTACACGCTACAAGTGAAGCGTACCTTTAAAGGGTACGCTACTTGCCACAAAAGGTACACTAGTTTTTAAAGGTACGCTTCATGTCAGAAATGGGTACGCTAGATATTACAATACTGATAACAAAATGGAGAAAGAATTTGTTCTGATTTTCTCAGCTTATAAGCTAAGTTTTATTGATCAGATCTCAAATGTATATATACCGATATATCGATCTTCATACTTCAATTTGTACACAATAAACAATTCGAAATTTGTTACATGATAATATTTGTAAGTTCCTTATTGAATCTAGGCCTACAGTCCTATCTCGTATTGAGTACTGTAATTCTTTATATAACGGACTTTCTTTATATTCTATAAATTGCATAAATAGAGTTATACGGTCTTCAGTACGCTTACTATTTCGCAAACATTATTTAATCACTCTTGCACATCCGAAAATATATATGGCATAACATATTTGTCTGCTAAACAGTGATTAATGTATAACATTATTATGATTGTTTATAAATGTATATAATGTATACATTTATATATATATATATATATATATATATATATATCTTGCATCATTTACATATTTAAAAGATGTATTCTCATAACGGATTGAGTAGAGAAAATATAAATCGCCTTCCATCAAAATACTTCGTTATCACAAGTTCATGCTGGCTAGTTATATAAAAAGATAATGTGGGAATTCGGTAGCTATACTATATACCCATGGCTTACATCGAGAGCTACACCTAGTTCCGCATTATGTTAGAAGAATACTGAAATATTTGATTATTGGTTATTTTTAATATTCGTATATTTTTATTTTGTATTATTTTATTTTGTCACGTTTACTAATCTAATACTACTATGTTGTTATCTTTATATCTACCTATTACTTTATCGCTTGTTTGTGTATTATTATTGATATATATAAATATAAATGAGAACTATATTTATTATATTTGTGTCTAAATAAATCATATATCCTACATATATATTATTTATATCTCAAAGACAGCGTGTCAGATTTATATATAGTATAGGTATTATTAGAGCATACCTAAGTATATAGATTGACAACTGAACATATTCATTTTATAATTTTGTAGAATAAAATAATGTCCAATTTGAAATATGAATTACATATAATAATATTGCATTTTATTGAACAATCTCTCTAAGTGTCCTATATATAACTATATATCTAGTTAATATAGATAAGAAATGTTTATTATATTTCAATTATTTTGTTCCAAACATCGACTTTATTGTAGAAAGTATTTGATATATAAGTACGTGTAAACGCACGCAAATGAGTAAAGACCGACGTACCCCCTTAATAAATACATTAAAACATAACTTGATATATATCTAGAAGTAAAAATCACATAATGCAACTGATAATAAGTTATCATTTCTAGTTTTTGAAAGCCTTCATCTGAATACAAAACATATGTGTACTATCTCATGTGTAGTATGCATATATAATAATAATAATAATAATATATAGTTTATTAGGTAAACAACAAAATAAATTAAAAAAAATATGGAAGAAAAATAGATATGAATTGATACCCAAATCGATATGGTACAAAAGTTAACATTGGGTTTACATATAATAACAAAACGCATTAGTTTATGTATGCCGAACAATATGTACCACCTATAGGGTGCACATATACTATATATGATACCATATACATCGTAGTTAGTACCGATGCATATATGTACTGTGTAGGGGCGCTGGAACGATGTTGTATGTAGGGGGGACCAACCAATCAAAATAAATATTGTGGTAAAAGTGAGGTGACCAATACATAGGAGGTCCCCCTAGTTATTAAAGTGGGGGGGGGATATAAACCTAAACCCAAACCCCCGTCCCCCTATTGCAGTGCCCCTATAGGGGCTACTATAGTAGCTATACATGAATGTTATTATAATACCGGCTCAACACGCTGCTATAGACTATAGTCTATATAGTCTATATATATATATATATAGATATATAGATATATTATATTGCATTATTACCTATCCTATTATATAATGCTGTATCATCCGTATTATGTATGGCAGTATATGATGATACATATAGTTGAATCGATCCTTCTCTATCCTCGGCCGATATAATAACATCGTGTATTAGCAATATCCTCAATTCAACAACGTTACCCTCCAGCATTTCTTCTGACGCGTCCTCTTCTCATAGAACCTCTGACAGGTTTTGTTATTGTGTTATATCTTGAAACCCAACCTTGACATGTCAGTTGGCGATCTAGCACCGTCGTTAATAAAATGTCATTAGGGTCAGTGCTAGTTGTGATTCTTTTTCGTATTTCATTATTCATTATACGATATATATATATATATATATAATTATATATGATATTATAATTATATATTATTATATGCTATATATATAATTATACGATATATATATATATATATATATATATATATATATATATATATATATATATGCTATATTAAGTAATCTATGATTGATACTTTTATTCGTCTTTGTATATATATATATATATTTAGTGTTCACTTTTCACATTCATATACAACTATTGATGCTACTAATGATCTACTTAGTCGAATTTGTGCAGATGAAGATTAACCTCATTCTTTCTATAGTTTGTCAAGCTTGGTCAAATCAGATATTGTTCGTGAAATCCTTGCTAACATTTCTAGTTACGATCGACTCGGAAATGATTGATCCTCTACATTTGATGTTATTTACCAATCTTAATAGTTAACTAATTGTCATTAACTTTTATTTATTGTGAATTCTGCTTCACTATTTTATTTTATATTTATTTTGTATTGATTTCCATTAGTATTATTATGGTAATATTGTAATCTGATTTCATGATTTATTTAGGTATATTATCGTTAACTAGTAATTTTTTTTTTTAAGAATTTATAATGCATCTTCAACTTCAATTCTTTGATTTTATAAAATGTATTATCAGTCAGTCCAGCGGTATTCAATACATCTTAATACAAATAATAATAATAATAATAATAATAATAATAATAATAATAATAAAAATAATAATAATAATAATAATAATAATAATAATAATAATAATAATAATAATAATAATAATAATAATAATAATAATAATAATAATAATAATAATAATAATAATAATAATAATAATAATAATAATAATAATAATAATAATAATTATTATTATTATTGAAACAACGTAACCTATAAATATATATTAAATAAAACAAATAGGATATACAAATGGATAAAGAGTCATAGAGTTATATCCATTCCTTTAATTCTATAGAAGTGGGTACAACATGCTTTTCACCCTTTAATCCTTTGTATTGTCAGTTATACAATATACGTTTTTATCTCGAATAATACATGATGTGTTGCGTTGAAGGTTTGTTAACTGATTTAACATTTGGAAAGCTTTATTTTTATTTGTTCTGCTTAAGTTGTTGTCAATAACTCGACATCGTTTTTTTACTCATTTTTATAAGCTTTCCTCAATTATTAATTTGTGAATTTATTATTTTATATAAACTGCTTGGTTAATGTGTATTCTTAGTTAGTTTACTTATTTCATTGTAAAGATCTAGAAGTTATTAAATTATCCGTGCTTTTTTAATGGGTCGATATTAACTTTGGAATTCTATAGCTGTTTCAATTAATTTTGTATAGAATATGTTGATTAATTTTATGGTATTTAATAAATACTATTTATGGCATTGATTATTTTTATATCCTTTAGTTTATATTCAAAGTTTAATTTGTATTTATATTCAAAGAATCTCAGTTGCTACGTTATTATGTTTTTACGCGTATACAAATTTATCTTTGACTTTTTCAGATGGATATCCTACATATGTGTATGAGATCTTTGGAATTACATAATATTTATATTTATATTTATCAAAATAAATTACGTATAAGAACGTAACCGATTTTATTGTGACAGCTTCCGTTTGTACCATATATGTGTATTGTGTGTATTATCCCTATGTATATTGTGTATACACAATATATCTTCTAGATAGCGTGTGTACCACAATACATTGTGTTTGTCTTTTATAAATTCCATTGTTGACTTAATTTGTTGCTTCATCTCAGTATTTGTTCGATATTATTTTGTGTATTTTCTGATTACCTATTCATTGATTACATTTTCTCGTATATTAACATTCCGATCATTTTGAATACGTATATTACTTGTAATGAATATTATTTTGTAATGTGTAAAAAATGTCACTATCTTCATCTGAATGTTCTGTTGTTGGTGAGTAGATTTGAATTATATATTTATTAAAAGGCAATGATTGGCTATCTCCTCTGGATTCTCCTCACATTGCTGCTCTTAACACTCCCCCTTACTGCTTCATTCACAACCCTCGCGACTCTCCCCATCCCGGTGGCGGCACTGGAATACTTTACAAATATTCTCTAACTATCTCTAATATTTCCTATCACTCGTTCTCCAAATCCTAAGCCCTTAGCTGCGCATTCAGCTCACCCTTCTCCCGGACCTTCAACACTACCCTTTTCTACCGTCCTCCCTCTCCCTCTATCGACCCATTCCTAGATGAATTCCGCCTCTTCCTACATACAATATCCCCTAACACCATTATATTAGGTGATTTTAACTTCCCTAACCCACCCTCGATCCGGTCCCTCAACAATCTACTTACCTCTTTCAACCTTATCCAACACGTCACCTCCCCCACCCATGTTCAAGGCAATATCCTTGACTTCATAATCTCCCCCAAAACTAAAAAATCATCACCAACCTTACTATTGGACCACCCTTCTCCGACCACTTCATAATACTCCTCAACCTTAGCCACCCCAAACCAACTCGACGCCTAACCACCATAACCTCACGAAAAATACACAACCTCCCCATTCCTGATTTTATTGCTGATCTCTCCTCCCTACCTACCACTACGTCCGCTGAACTTCATCAATCCCTTTCAACTACCCTTGATAAATATGCCCCTCTCGTCATTAGAACCACCATCACTCATCCTGACTCCTCCTGGTACACCTCATCCTTACTAAAACAAAAGCGCATTCTGCGCACAGCTGAAAAACACTACCTAAAACATCCCTCCCCTACTTCACTTACTTCCTACAACAACCTGAAAAACATCCACCGTAAAGCCATCACTACCGCCAAAGCCACTTACATCACCCTAAAATTCAACACACTTTCCAATGATAGTAAATCCATACACCGACTCTCTGCCCAACTACTTGGTCGCTCACTCAAAGCTCCTCTTCCCACTACCACCCCCGAACAATTACCACTCCTCTTTGACAAATATTTCAACGATAAACTTTCCATCACCCTTACCACCCTTCCCACCTCTGTCATTCCTACCACTCCCATCACCTTTCCCTTTCCCTTGAAAAATTTGAATCTCCCCCACTTGATCAAATCATCTCCCTTCTCAAATCTACCTCCTCAACCTCATCCCTTGACCCTTTCCCCCTCCCAATACTAAAGCAGATAACTAACACTGTTGCAACTCTCCAAAAATCTACTGAATCCGCCCTAACCCTCATTACCTCTGACCTACTCTCTGGCCTTAACAACAACCGTGGCACCATACTCGTCCTTCTCGACATGTCCTCCGCTTTCGACACCCTTGACCACAATGTCCTAATACACAGACTCTCCGCTATCGGCATCACCGGAATTGCCCTTAACTGGTTCACCTCCTACATTACCAACCGCTCTTCCACAGTCAGGATTAATACACACTCTTCCCCCTCCCACTTCATAACCCACGGTGTCCCCCAGGGCTCTGTAATCGGCCCACTCCTCTTCAATATTTACCTCCTCCCCATGTTTGACATCTTCACTGACTACCCCGACATCTCCTTCCATACTTACGCCGACGACCTTCAACTATATCTTAACTGCACAGACTCCCCTACTTATGCCCCTGACCGACTCTCCTCCTGTATAAAGTCCATGCACCACTGGCTTACCTCCAACTCTCTAAAACTTAACCCCACTAAAACGGAAGCTATTTTTCTCCACTTACCCCTACGCTCCTCCACTCTCCCTGAACCACCCCCCATATCAATCGACAAAACCTCACTCCCCTACTCTCAAAACGTCCGAAACCTTGGCTTCCATCTTGATACCACCCTTTCCCTTAACTCCCATCTTATAAATATATGGAGTGGATGGATTTGTGCATATATGCACAAATCCATCCACTACCACATACACTGCCTCCGCTTAATCCGACGCTCCATTCCCCTCCCCATCGCTATTACCACTGCCTCCTCCTACATCATCCCCCTATTCGACTATTGCAACTCCCTACTCTTTAACCTCCCTGAATATAAACTCATCAAACTACAACGACTCCAAAACGCTGTAGTTCGCTGCGTCCACTTACTTCCCCGTCATTCTTGACTCCATTACACCTCTCCTAAAACAACTACACTGGCTGCCAGTCCCCTACCGCATACAGTACAAACTTTCCCTGACCATACACAAAGCTATTCACCACCACTCCCCTGACTACCTTGCCTCCCTCCTATATCTACACACACCCATCACTCCACTCCAGACCCGTTCATCCAATACCTTTATCCTTACCACTCCCCATCTACACAAACTACACTCTTCCAATATACGATCCTTTGCCCTCTCTGCCCATTACCACTGGAACTCCCTGCCCAATCACCTACGAACAAATACATCAACTCCCTCCTTTAAACGCCACCTTAAGACTTATTATTTCTCCCTTTCCTTCCCTCCCACTCAATAATTCCCTCCCACGGACGGCCGATTGCTAACGCACTGATGCAGTCCATAAACCAAAAAAAAAGAAAAAGAAAAGAAAGATGATGTGACTATTATTTTTATATTTAATAAACAATAATATTTGTATATAAGAGCAAACAATTTATTTTTGTTTATTTATAAATAACAATAATTGATATATGTAATTATTGTTATTTATAAATAAACAAAAATAAATTGATATAAACAATTATTGTTATTTATAAATAAACAAAAATAAATGTTTTGCTGTTAGATGCAAATACACTATTAATTTACAATTTATTGGAATACAATACATATCAGTTCTTCTCTAATTCACACTTAACCCGAGGGTATTACGTTTACACTATCAGTTGAAGTAGTTGACGGAGCTCGGAACCAGCGTATAAGGTTGAGTGTTATATATGTTAAGAAGTGATAGGCTGGTAATACATAGTGGGTGCATAGTGCGAGTTACAGAATTATTTGATATAAAAGTTAACATGCCGAGTTTGGCTGCAATGGTGCAAATAAAATAAATTGTATATAAAGAGCTAGCATTAGTGCTATTTATAGTATATATCCTATATATATATATATATATATATATATATATATATATATATATATATATAGAGATATACATATAGCTCTCACCATAGTGTAATTAGGAGCTATTACCTACAAAATTCAAACGTAACTTAAATATAATAGTACCCACTACTAGGTACAGTCCAGTATGGCCGAGAAACTTGTGATAATAAGTAAAACTGTCGTACTATAAATATACTCAGTTTCCTCAATACTGCAATATCCGAATACCAGAAAGTTCGGACTAGGTAAACTCGGACCACTTTTGAAATAAAATTCGGACCACTTTTGAAGAAGATTCGGACCAGTTTAAACTAAGTATATATAGTATACTTCTATAATATGGGTTAAAGCATAAAAGTTGTCCGCGTTTTCTTCAAAAGTGGTCCGAGTATACTTCAAAAGTGGTCCCAGTTTACCTGGTCCGAGTTTACCTAGTCCAAGTTTACCGGTACCCCAATATCTCAGTTTGTTTCTAATAATAAATAGGTATACACCGTGTAGGGAAAGTAACCTATTACGGCCACTGTAACAATAAATGGTCTTAATATCTTATGACTCAATATTTGTATTCAAAAATTACAATTTATTAATATTTTATTATTATAGATATAATTGTGATTTTAAAATTGTATGTAATCTTTTAACCAATAGATAACGGGGGTGTGCGTTAGGGTTAACGGTTTTTGAAAGTTTATCTAACTAGCTTACAGTATGTCATAAATGTTATATTAAACATATTTGTGAAGTTTCATCACAAAATATTTAATATTGGTAAAGCAATATGCACTTTAATGACGAAATATTTGTATTTATGATTCAATGTAAATTTTTATAAATAGAAAATTTTACTTATGTATTTTATGTATTTGTGCAAGTGTGCGTTGTCATAAAAATAAAATATTTGGCAAATACGTGTATAAATATAAAATAATTTTAATAAAGTAAAAAATAACGTAAACATTTCTAATTAATTTTGATTTTTTTAATTTTTTTATTAATATAATTTTTTCGATTATTTTCTTGATAAATTATTTTGATTAAGAATCATTCTTTGTTGTGAGCTTATAATGGATATCTATAAGGTATAATAAAAAAAAATTATATTTCCAACAACAAAAAATGTTACGAATAGTTTACCACAACATTTATTTGTTGTTAAAATACTCAATAAAAATCATTTTTTGCATAAGTATATGCTATTTTTATATTAATACTTATAATTTTATATTCATATAATGATGATAGAAATATATAATATAATTTTTTTTTTATTATTGCATTGATAATTTTTTTTTTCGATTTAGAAAAAATTTAAAAATAAATTAAAATTTCGATTTTGATAGATTACATAATTTTTTTTTAAATGTTAAAACATTTTGTAAGGATTTTTTTATATACTACATATTCTAAAAGGCTATTTTTAATTGTAAACAAATTTTCCTTTCATATATCTATAATTTAATTTATTTTCGTAATTTTCAATGTAAATTCCTATAATTTTTAAATATTGTTTAGCTTTCAGAATTGTTGTCGGTTTTCAATTTTTGTTATTATTATATTATATTATTATATCTAGAATGATTAATATGAGTTATTCCGAGTTAGTTGACACATTAATGTAGTAATTATTATGAATGGAACTAAAAAAGTTACCAAAATAGTCTCTCCTAAACACTGTCCGTATTCGGTACTCATGTCTGAATACGTACGGCGTACAGTGTCCGTCAAAATCCCTGTGTTATAATACGGGCACTCTATATTCCACTTGATAATCTATATATTATTAATGAACCAATGAGATAAATTACAATTACATTATTTATAATTAATTTTATGAATAATTTAATATAATTTAATTAGTAATTAATATATTAAGTTTTATTATTTTATTTATTAACAATACAAATTAACTATCCAAATAATAACATTTTTAGATTTAGCTTCATTTGTGGTATTAATATTATAACACACACTATTTTTATGAAAATTAGAATAGTTCAAACGCTTCACGCTGAGTGGTTATAGGGTGTCCGTATTAGGGACTTATATGACCTCTAGATATATGATTATAACTTAATTAATATTTGATAACAAATATAGCAATTATCTATATAATGGTTAGAATGCTTTATTTTTTAATAATATATTGTTGTGTTTTATATCGATATATTTGTATATTCTGAGAAGGATTAAAATTGATATTTTTTTTCATAAATTTAAAAACGTAATACAAAAATCAGTTTATTGGATATCAGCATTATTTTGAATAATTAAAAAATAAAAATACTTTTTTAAACTATTATATAATTATGAATATTTTATATAATAAACATTTTTTTTACAGGATTTATGGTTTCTGAGATACCGAGAGTGTTCGTATTCGGGCACTGTCCGTATTCGGTTACTTTCCCTAATCAGTGATGGTCAGGATCGTGATAATTGATCGGCGATTTAATGGACTTATTAGAAATATAATACAATTTATTAATAATACATATTATTTATAATTATTAACCTACTCTCGATAACATGGCAAGGTAAATTGAAATTATTATATAATTTATAATTTATATATATTACTATATAAACTTTTTCCTAATATCTATGAAATGCTTTTATTGATGGCTACTCCAGTTACCTTGTGTGAATGTGAACGTTCATTTAACTGATTAAGAATAATAAAGACATATTTACCTTCGATTATGAGTGAAGATCAACTAAACAGACTTTCTTTATATATATTATATATATATATATATATATATATACACATAAAGACATAGAGATCGATTGTGATTTATTATTTCCAAATTTGAAATACGTAATCCAAGAATAATGCAATTGATTAATATATTGGATTAATAGTTTTTATTCAATAAATATAAAATATTATTCTATTTAATTTAATATAGTATTTAATTTATATATATCAATTGAATATTATCATAGTAAATAGGTCCTATGTCTTATTTTAAAAATATATTTTATTTGAATGTCCCCCTTGAAAAATTCTTGTATCTGCCCCTGATAATATGATTGTATACAATCATATTAATTAAATATATAAATAATATCGGGATCTGGTAAGAAACTTAGGATCGGGATTGGGATCGGAAAAGGATCGGTAATAAATGGAGGATCGGGATCGGGAAAAGGATCGCATAATAGAATAAATAGAGAATCGTGATCGGAAAAAAAGGATCGGTTCACATCACTGCTTGAAATACGTAGCATATCATAATATAATCACTATTATATATTAGTTATATTGCAGTATTATGTAATATAGTAATGAGCCTATAGGCTAAATATTGTAATATAGTTTACAATATAGGGAGGGGAAAGTAACCGAATACGGACACTCTCAGTATCTCCGAAACCATAAATCATACGAAAAAATATTTAATGAATAAAATATTCATAATTATATAAATAGTCTAACAAAGTATTTTTTATTTTTTAATTATTCAAAATATAGTTGATATATAAAATAAACTGATTTTTTTATTACGTTTTTAAATTTATGAAAAAAAAGTTCAACTTAAAACCTTCTCAAGAATATACAAATGTATCGATATAAAATATTATACGATATTAATAAAAAATAAAGCATTCTAAAATTATATATATAATTTCTATATTTTTTAACAAATATTAATTAAGTTATAAGCATATATCTAGAGGTCATATAAGTACCTAATACGGACACTATATATGTATTAATACGGACAGTGTCCGTCGGACACCCTATAGGGTTATATATAACCAATCAGCACGCATGTGCATGCGCTGCAGCGTATTAACTATTATGATTTTCATAAAAATCACGTGAATTATAATATTAATACCCCCACAAAAGATAAATCTACAATTTTTATTATTTAGATACTTAAATTATTGTATTATTAATTAACAAAATAATAAAAATAAATTATTTTTTAACTAATTAAATTAGAATACATTGATCAACAAATTAATTATAAATAATGTAATTGTAATTTGTCTGATTTATTCATCAATAATATATAATTTATCTAGTGGTATATAGGGTGTCCGTATTATAACATAGGGTGTCCGTATTCGGACATGGGTACCGAATACGGACACCCCCGTTATCTATGGAATTAAAAGATTAATTAAAATTTTAAAATAACAATAATATCTATTATCATAGAATATTAATATTTTGTAATTTTTGTATAAAAATAATAAGTCATAAAATGTTAAGACCATTTATTGTTAAAGTGTCCGTATTAGGTTACTTTACCCTAAATTATATATATATATATATATATATATATATATATATATATATTATCTAGTTTAGATAAGCACACCTACTTCGTTACACACGTCCCCTTAAAAAATACTATATATAGTCCCTAATATATTAGTCCCTCTTTAATTTTCTAACTAATAATACGTACCATATAAGTACGACGTACAGATTACTCTTACATATACATGTAATATTACACTTATTATTAATCTATTTATTTAAAATTAATAGATTAATATTTTATTAATATATAGATATACCTATAGTAATAATGTAGTAATATATATATATATATATATATATATATATATATATATAGGAAAACATACATTAACAATTAACAATTAACAAAGTAGAAAAACAAATAGAAGTAGATTAGGAATTGTGAATTATAATTATTTAGGTATATAAATATAGTTATATATAGTTATAAAAACAAGTTTTATATAGAGACACATAATTGATAAAAATAAATAAATAAATATACATAAGAATGAATTACGATATGTTAATATATGCATATATGTTCCTAACTAAAATTAGTAGGTGAACTATAGAAATACCTCCTATAACCTCGAGGTTTTAGGAGGTCTTGACTATAGCCTATAGTCTATAGGTACATATTTTGTAATATACTACATGTATACCACAAAATGAGTTAATGGCCAGATCTATGATTAGTTCGAAAAACAAAAACTCACAGACTCGATAGCAAAAAACGCATATAGATATGGAATGGAAATAAGTTATGAGAAGAGTAATATTTAAACAATGATCTTACTCCGAATAAAGGTAATATTAATAATCATTTATGGGTACAATTTTGAAAATAAACATGTATGGAAAAAAAACTAGAACAGTTGTTCTATAGAACATCTGTATATAGACAGCTTATAGCTATAGCTTTTGACTCAATTGAAATTTTTTAAATATATTGGGGTTACACTAACGGACATTACTAATAGAATAAATGAAATAACAATAATAATTGCTACAGCCACATCCATAATAGTAAGATTGGAAATGATCTGGATAAGCATATAAATAAGTTTATAAATTAAATTCAACCTCTACTATTCCTTAATTCTATATAGGATATATGGATAATCACTCTTTTGTACGGCTACGAAACATGGACTATTCTCGAAGAATCTAAGAACCGATTGAATGCTTTTGAATATAAATCACATATAAGAATGCTAATCATCATATATAGATAAAGAAAGACAAATGTATATATCCACGAGCAAATGATATCTAGATTTGATTCATATGATCATGTTTTACAGAAAGTATACTATATATATACTTTCGATTACTTAAGGAGACATTGTAATAGTGTTTGCCAATGTCTAGCTACATGGCTAAACGAACCTAATGCTGTATACAGAATTAGGTATTGGCAAACATTATTACAATGTCTCCTTAAGTAATTGGACGGACGATGTCTATGAGTGGGTAGGTATATACATGCCAGTAGATATATATCTACTCGATCCTTACTCGATGAAACTAAACACCGTTAATGTTGTAAGAAGTTGTGCATGGCGCTGTATCATGACCCCCTACGACGAATCATCATGGGACTATAGTGTTCACACTTATGTAATTGTATAACTGCACAGTTATAATTTTATATTATAACATAAATAGGTATAGCTTTATATAACACTATAACTATTTATGTTATAATATAATTCAACAAACTAAATTCAAATAATATTGCATTACATAAAGATGAAATAAAATAATAATAAATATATTAACAAACAATTTATTTAATAAACAATAATATTTGTATGTAACAACAAACAATTTATTTTTGTTTATTTATAAATAATAATAATTGCATATATCAACAAACAATTTATTTAATTTTTGTTTATAATTATAATAATTATTCCATATAACAACAAACGAGTTATTTAATTTTGTTTATATATATATAATAACATAATAATATTTATCAAAATCATCACAATATCTTATGAATTATAATTTAGTATTAGTACTATAGTTTAGTAGACATTTTTAATATTATTAACTATAGTTAAGTTAATATACTAGATATATGTAATTATCTTAATAGCCATTACTCACATAACTAACATATCACTTAGACTATTATACCGTCTACAGGTGCATGACTGAGCTACAAGCCAATACCTGTTTCAAGAGGTATTTATGTGCAACTTTCTTCCACTTTTGAATTTTTGACAACATACAATTTAAGAGTTTTTTATAATCAATTATATCATAGTCCTGTTCATTTAGTACAAATCAGGTGTGTTTATTAGATAGTTTTTTAATATACTTTTATAACATACATATTTATAGATTATATATATATATATTGGGTGTACCCCCATTTCTAAATACTTAACAAAGGAACTACAACAAGCATCACAGATATACGAATTAAACTTAACTGGTCATCCTCAACAACAATTGCCCGACTAAAGTACTTCACATTCAATATTAATCTCTACTGACTAAACAACATAACTACCAGTATCTACTATTTACATGTATAATACATTACACAATACTCCTCGCACCCTACGATCTACAAACTATAATATTATCACTTACGACTCATAATTTAGGAGTCATAACTTATGATTGAACCTACTTTAGGGAAATAAACTTAGAAAGTGACGTAACTCTGTTGGCCTGCTAACTCTAGAACAAACTGCCTCCATCCCTTATAATCATAAATATCTCTATTACTACCTCCAGACTTATATTGTAGAACGACCTCCCTACTCGAGAAATCTTAATTCAATCATATTCGTTATCGTTATGTTCATATTACTTAAGTTTTATAGGTTTCGTTAATATAAAATAATATTAAAAATGACTACTAAACTATAGTACTAAATTATAATTCATAAGATATTGTGATTATTTTCATAAATATTATTATGTTAATATATATATATATAAACAAAATTAAATAACTTGTTTGTTGTTATATGCAATAATTATTATAATTATAAAAAAAATTAAATAAATTGTTTGTTGATATATGCAATTATTATTGTAGTTCATCATAATGTATTGCAATATTATTTGAATTTAGTTTGTTGAATTATATTATAACATAAATATCAAATTATAATTGTACAGTTATACAATACATGTGTGAACATATATTCTTATATTTGTTTATAGTTATATTCATATATAAACTGTAAGTCATATTATTTTTGTTTTAAATTAAAACTTCTTGATAATAAAGTGGAGTTTGTTTCCTTATGCCTAATAATATATTGATAAGCATTAATGATTGTACCATGGAAATCCACGAGTATGATAGCAATACAATAATATTAAATATAATCCAGATTTAAAATACCATTCTTTAGTTATTAACTCTAGCAGCAGTCTATATAACAATAGTTAGATCACTACTAGATATATTACATTTTGTTTACAAAGGTTATATATCTAAATCTAATTATTTATAATACATTTAATTCTAGTTAATTACACAAGGTTCAACTTTTATAATGAATAACTAAAATATGTTTTACTATATATTATTATGTTTGAAATACCACCCACTAGAAAGTACATTGAGTCAAATTCCATTAAAGATATATTTTTTTAATCTCCAATCAATATATAGTTGATAATTATATCTATAAATGATTGATTGATATTTAAATATAGAATATTAAAAAAAGTATAATTATTAATGTTATTAAAAAAAGATATAAATAGTGTTGATTAATTATATTATAACTGCATACTTATTATATTATAATGACATACATACTAATTTAATTATATGCAAATTCTCATCATTATAAAAATTACAAAACATAGTTTAAAAGAATCATGTGAATTAAATATGAATTATAGTATCGTATACTAATATCACCCCTTTTAAGTGATTCGTTGACAGTAATAGTTAGTGTTTAATATATTATCTGCAATCGATGAGTTAATAAATATAGGCGTATGATATCAGAAGTTAAATACACCATAAACAATACATATATAATAAATTATTTATTGTAATATTGAATAAATCGAAGAATACCGCGAATGACGCGAATAGGAATTCAGCGGTCGCGCTCTACCGACCGCGCCCCGCCACTCAATTATCGAGGATGTAGAGAATCCTCTTCGTGAGCTCGTTGGTTTCGAGAACGCTCTTCTTGACGAAGGTCATGTCGTCCTCGAGTTTGCTGAGTCGGCTCATGACGCCGCTGTACTCTTTCTTGCCTTCGCGAATCATACGACCTATTAATCGGTTGCGCCGATTGGCCAGATCGACGAAAGCCTCGCTGAGGTCACCGGAGGAGTTGGGGCGGGGCCGTTTCGAGGGCGGGGGTGACGACGACTGAAGGGGCGACTGGTACGGCGGTAGGGGCGGCCCGGCGAATATGTGCGGGGGTGGCGAGAGAGGGGGTAGCGACAGCGGGGCTTGAAGGGGTAGGGAGAGCGGGACTTGAGGGGGTAGGGAGAGCGGGGCTTGAGACGGTAGCGGTAGAGGCGACGACGAAGGCTCTACTTTAATGGATTCTTGGAGCCCGTCGAAGGAGGAGTTTGGCGACAATGTGTAGGCCATTAGTTCTGTGGAGGGATGGGGTTCATTATAGGGGGGTGTGTAGGCCATTAGTTCTGTGGAGGGCGGGGTGGGGTTCGTTATAAGGGGGTGTATAGGCCATTAGTTCTATGGGAGGATTGTGGGGTTCATTATAGGGGCGGTGATGGTGAATACTAAAGTATCATGAATATTAAATACTCTCTAATAACTAGATAAATAATAATCAACTTCAAATGTTATATTGCATAATCAATTTATCATAAGAAGTGGTATTATTATAGAAAATTAGAATATTTATAATTAATATATGATACAAAAATATCTGCGCTCAATTTGGAAATTGGGATGCTAGATATATTTCACTATAATTAGCAATGGAATCTATTAATTATATGTTTATTACTTATTCTTATCATCATTATTGACATGACACTACTTCAAATATATAGCAGACTGCTAGTAGCAGTTGAAAAGTAAAGATATTTGAAATAAGAGTAAGTATCACTTATGATTCATAAGTTAGGAATGAATCATTAATTACGAATCATACTAATTATAATCCATATATTAATTTCTAAATAACATACTAATTTTATTTTAAAAAATAGTCATTTAAAAGATATATAGTTTTTTAACTGATTCGAGATCGAGTCTTTATTACAATTTAAAGTTTAGAAAAATAGGCATGTATTATTATAACTCAAGAATATCTCCTGGATCTAGTGGAAATATAGTTTTTATATATTATATACATATTATTTTTAGCTTGCACATATCAAAAACCGCATATAACAACACAGATAAATAATATATAGTCACGATAAAATGTGAATAGGTAATACGCGCGTGTATATGTTACTAATGATGTAGGGCATAATGTGGAGGGGGGCATAACCAGTCTCCGAGGGTAGCTCAAACAGGGGCATAGGCATCTTACGACACTCAAACACCGCGTTGATTTCGTCGAAGAAGGAACACTTGGGAGCTTCCGAGTCGTCCCTAGACCTGCCAGTGGTCCTCAGGTAGGTCTGTAGCTATAGCGGGGTGGCGGGGTAGGGTTAATAGGCATCGCTCGTGTATATATCGCATTGTATGTAATGTATATCTATGTAGGTCTGTAGGTCTATAGCTGTAGGGAGGCGGGGGGTGGGGTTACTAGGCATCGCGTGTGTGTATATCGTATTGTATGTGATATAGGTCTGTATATGTCTGTGTCATGGTAGGTCTGTAGTTGTATGTGGGGCGGGGTTAGGTTACTAGACATCGCTTGTGTATATATCGCATTGTATGACTATATGTCTGTATTTGTATGTGGGGTCGTCAGGGTCATGGTAGGTCTGTAGTTGTATGTGGGGCGGGGTTAGGTTACTAGACATCGCTTGTGTATATATCGCATTGTATGACTATATGTCTGTATTTGTATGTGGGGTCGTCAGGGTCATGGTAGGTCTGTAGTTGTATGTGGGGCGGGGTTAGGTTACTAGACATCGCTTGTGTATATATCGCATTGTATGACTATATGTCTGTATTTGTATGTGGGGTCATCAGGGTCATGGTAGGTCTGTAGTTGTATGTGGGGCGAGGTTACTAGACATCGCTTGTGTATATATCGCATTGTATGACTATATGTCTGTATTTGTATGTGGGGTCGTCAGGGTCATGGTAGGTCTGTAGTTGTATGTGGGGTCGTCAGGGTCATGGTAGGTCTGTAGTTGTATGTGGGGCGGGGTTAGGTTACTAGACATCGCTTGTGTATATATCGCATTGTATGACTATATGTCTGTATTTGTATGTGGGGTCGTCAGGGTCATGGTAGGTATGTAGTTGTATGTGGGGTCGTCAGGGTCATGGTAGGTCTGTAGTTGTATGGTTAGAGTGATCATTTTTGTTCTCACTTTTTGTGATATTTTTTAGAATACATATATCACAATTAGAACTAGGGATACAAAATATTAAAGAATGAAGTTGTAGTAAATGTTGTCACACATATTTTCACGAAAATTATAATACTTTTCAATGTAATATTTTACAAATTATTGACAGTCGATCACTTCGTCAATATACGCATAAATTGAATACTTTGTTGTTTGCCTTTCATTTAAACTGAACCTAAACACACCTTCCCAGAACAAAGTATACTAAATGATCACTCTTACTGTATGGTAGGGTAGGGATTAACCACATCAATTGTGCAAGCAATATAGATATATCAAGGTCAGTAGTTATATCGGCAGGTGGAGGGGGTTACTATCATTGTGTGTGTATGTACTAGGTAGATAAGACAGGTTGGGGTGATTTCATCACTTGTGTACATTGCATGGTATGTACCATAGTACTTGAGCTGTAAATAGGGTGGGGGGTCACTAGGCACTACTTGGTATGATCGCGCGATAGCATTATAGGTGTGTAACTGTATGTGGGGGGGGTAACTGTATGCGGGGGGGGGGGGGTAACTGTATGTGGGGGGGGAAGGGTAACTGTATGTGGGGGGGAAGGGTAACTCTATGTGGGGGGAGGAGGGTAACTGTATGTGGGGGGGGGAGGGTAACTGTATGTGGGGGGGAGGGTAACTCTATGTGGGGGGGGGAAGGGTAACTGTATGCGGGGGGGGGGGAGGGTAACTGTATGCGGGGGGGAAGGGTAACTACTGTAATATAAACTACATTTGCACTTGCTCTCTACGTACTATCTTAGTAGAACTTTCACTTTTACTGAATATTATATTTAAATGTATATTTTCAGCCGTGGTTATTCCAGCTCTTACACTTATACTCAAACAGTAATCGCAGCAGCCCTATATACTACCAGTGTGTACAAACTAACTCTATATAGGGGGGGACACCGGGTAGTAATAACTCATTGCTTACGTATAAATGTTAAAGAATGGATAGTAAAGTTGTAGCGGATATCACTTCCACGTATGCTCGGTGATTAGGTTTGCAGGCCTATGTTAACTGTACGAGCATACCTAACGAACAACTCTCAAACACGGATACCTACTTGTACTGAACTAACCTGCTTTATGAACTGAATGTTAATAAACTCATTGCAAACTATTTATTTGTATTATTATTTATTATAGATGTGATATGTACATTTATTATTATTATTATATCTCAATTGCGAACAATTTATATAAAATTGGATTTTTGTGAATAAATTATATTACTACTGCCACTACTACTATCAACACCACCACTAGGTGTAGTGGTAAATGTTTAATTAGTAGATATATTAATATATATAATAGAATATATTCTATTATTGTTTGTATTATTCAGCATGTAAATAAAATTGATCTAAAGCGGAATGGGATAGAACGAGTGTCGTTGTAGTATTGATTCGAGGAGATTTAGGTTGTTTTAATGTAAGTTTTATGTAGGTGAACAAGTAATGGTAAATCATGGCTAAAGTAGAATGTTAATGATGATGTCATTGACTGTTTATCTAATGGTAGATCAGCTGACTATAACAGATTATTATTCTATAGGAGTGATTCATACTCGTATAGGAACAACGGGATTTAAATAGTTGTATATGAGCCGAATTCATGATATAGATACTATGCAGCAAAACTGTGTAATCGTGTATAGGATAGCTTCAGAAGCTAATTATACTTTAGTAGAACCGCTGCCTTGGTAGTGGTTTGAGCTGGAACAATATTATAAAGTATAGGTATCACTAGGTATGAGTTACTGTAAGGCAGTAACATTCTGTTAGTACTCTCTACTTAGAGATGTGTCTTCTTAATAGTTAACTGTCCGCGAGGAGGTGCCTCTTTAGTATTGAGATAGAGATGAGAGAGGAGTAATGGGATGTAATCAAAGATAGGTTGGGGGTCAAGTGTATGATCAAGTGTCTTTACATTTGTAATGAAAATATATAATTTAAGTAGTAAACATTACTATTTATATAACATCTATATATATATATATACTATATATACTATAGTATATATATATATATATATATATATATATATATATATATATATATATATATATATATATATATATATATATATATATATATATATATATATATATACTATATATACTATAAGAGTAATATATACATGTTGTAGAATAATTTATTAGAATAATAGAATAATAGAATGAATACTCTCCATCATCATATATAATGAATGAATGAATGAATGAATGAATGAATGATATTTCATTAAATAAATATTATATACATATTATTTATATATAACTTAATTAATGATTTATTGAAAAGTAAATGATCATACATTATCTAATAATTTATTAATGAATAAATTAAATTTAGTTTGAAATTACTTTAATTTCCAGTTATTAGAAATAACTTATTACCATTATAATAATATTTGAACATTCGCAGCTAGTTAGTAAGTTCATTACATAATAAGTAAAGCTCAACACTAAATGGCCGACACCAATGTTTTCATGGTGCATTATGGGTGTGCTTTTTGTAGCAGGCCAGTTGCACAGCGTTTGTAACATAAACAGTTGGGCAGTATGACACGTATGTGTATATATATGTATACACGTTTATGTATGGGTTTATACATTTTTAAATGAATTATTTTATTAACATTTTCGACAGATTTTAAAATTTTATATAAATATATTAATTCTAAATTTAGAATTAATCATGAGTCATATGTTTCATGACTAATCATCATAGTGAATAATAAAATATGGACATGTTATTATATTTCTATATGTGACATATGTTGTTATTCAATGTAACTGGCTTAGTGCTTAGCTTAAGTGTCCGAAATCAAAGACAGGTGGACAGACATTTGATACATGTATGTAGATATAACATAGTATATTATTGATGTGGCCATCTGTCTTGTTATAAATATCATACCCATATAAATCATATAAGTGATGCTATTAAATTTTAAATTTAATAAAAAAAATCATTGAAAATATGCTAGTAACTAACAAAAATAAACTAATTAACAATATACTTAATTAGTAGAATTATAATGTATTGAAATAGCCACAATTGATGTATTACCTATATGTAATGCTATGGGCTGGTGTTACTACGTAGCACAGGGTAGTGAATAGTATGTATACAACTATAACCTCAACAGATAATATTCATTAACTGTAATAATAGTGCATTATTTAATAATTTACTATAATACTAATGTATTATAGTTAATTAATGATATGTGTTGTGGTCACAGTGGTATACTATTTAATTGTTCATCAGTACTTTATTATAATCATTATAAAGGATATCAACACTAATGATTGCAACCCACGTTAGTTTTGATTATGATTGCTAAAGTCAAATTTAAAATATAATACTAACTAATATATATATATATATATATATATATATATCATAATATCTTATAATATATAATACATTAAAACCCCTTGGATTAGTCTATAGAGTATTTTAAATTTATCATCATAAATTATAATAAAAACAAACGAGGCCATATATAATATAACTAACTTTAAATTAATTAAAATTTATATATATATATATATTAGTATTATATATTATAGAGCCGAGTTTACAGTTTGTACATACTTAGCGTTATCGCATGGTTGATGGTTGAGACCGTGGTTATCGCAGCAATCTCACTACTTAATTAAGCTTCCAACCTCTGAGATACCCACAATCGTTACTATATTTAATATACTTATTCGTTATGACAGGCTCGGATAAATATAGGCATAATTTTGTTTATTCGAATTAGTGATTTTACAATAGAGTCGGATTGCCGATGGTTACTGCACGAGTTGGGAACGGTTTTCAAAATGTTACCATCAATTGAGGCAGGCAGCGAGCGCGCATAGTGTAGAGAGTTAAAAATAGATTATATGTTTATATTCATGCATCAATGTTTACTGATATTGATAAATCTTATATAAAACATATAGGATATAAACACACACACACACACACATACACACACACACACACACACACTGTCTATATGGGTGTTTATTCTAATTAGTAATCTCATTATATCAATACATCTATATACACATCTATACATACACTGTGCTTTATACAGTGTATACTGTATACACATCTATGCATTGATGTGTGAATAATATTCACTGAATATATACGCTATGCGAGATCGCCGCCCGCCTCAATTGCTGGTAACATTTTGAAAACCGTTCCCAACTCCGAGTTGAGTACGAGTTGAACTCGTACATCCACCATTGCCTATCATTGATCGGATAATTTATATATTTATAGACTATCATACATGAAACGGCTTATCAGTAACATATATAATATATATATAATATATATATATATGTTGGTGTAAGTGTTCATTAATATTTTAGGTTTTTTTAAGAGTGAACCTATAAAAACATATAATATATGTGTGTTACTGATTAACCGTTGCATGTATATATATAAATATATACTATACATACTATTTATTAAATACACATACGCTAATTATAATGGCCAATCGCTATTGTAAAATCACTAATTCGAATAAATAATTTTTCGGACTCGGTTCAAATTGCTAAGATTTTGACCATAATCCGGGCATATGACTAATTAGTAGTCTACTACTCCGATAATAATGCATATTATATATATAATAAACATAGAATACTAACTTCAATATAAGATCGTCTCATACGACCAGATTTCTTTATGAGTTGTGCAGAATTAAACTTATCTGTATTGTATTTCATATTCAATTCTTTTGCAATATTACCAAATGTTATATTATTCGTTATTTGCTTATCTTCATTATTAGATATTGACTCTCCCCACAAATATATAAAATCAACTATTTGTGATTTAGATAATGTAAATATTCTCATATTAAATTAATCCTATTACAGCAGTAAAACACATAAATTGTATTACATAAAATAAAATAAAGAAATTAATAATGGAAAAAATAGATTACTATAATCTTTGGTAAACATGTAAAACCAAGGATGTAAATAGAATGTAAATATAAACAGAACCAGGCACCAGAATTCCTAGGCATGGTAATTCCATCGATATAAAGAAAGTTTCTTTATATCGATGGGTAATTCATGGAATGTTATTGATGTCCTGTATTTATGTGATGATCATAGATTTATGGTTTATTGTAGATAAAATACAAATCTATGGTGAGGATAATGAATTATAGAAATGTTTAATGATAATTATACTTAATAATGTTATAATTGTTTCCTTAATGATAGGATGTTCTGATGTTATTTATAAATTATAATGCTAATATTCTGATGATATAATTCATTAAATGACGATATAATGATGTTAAATTTGTTAGTATACTAAAGGGAAAGTATATTTTCTGATTAGTTAAACCGGGGAGTTTTATTTATATAAAAAATGACAAATAATATATGAATATATCTAATATTAATCAATATCTATAATTATATATATATAATATAGTGATGTTGAAATTTTCCTTAATTTGAAATTATTATTATGTTATTTAAACACCGATTTACCAAGACCTCCTATAACCTCGTGGTTATAGGAGGTCTTGGATTTACACACAATATATGTTAATAATAACATATGTAAGTTATCATTAATAACAAGTAATATACTGGAAATTAAGGGAAATAGTTTAGGTATCCTATGATATCACGTGTATTATTCACTTAATATTATATAATACATATAGTTAAATAATAATAAATTAAATAATGTTGTGTGGTGAAGAAAAACTCCCATCCATCAGCGCCCAAAGTTTCGGATAGGGGGAAGGCCACTAGATATAGTAGTTTGCTGTGAATAATCAATAAGCAGTGACGGACAATATCCTGGATATCATTTGGCAAGGCAAATTACCAGTTTACCCTCGTGTAGGTTTAAGCGAAGACACCAGAAGCAGGGTGTTAGATGTGGCAAAGCGTTTTAGAATATATTCCTAAGAAGTATTATCTCGACAAGGCATTTAAACACTGGTAGAGAGTTCTTTCAGCATGTGTATGGAGTCGCGACCGTATGACATACGGAATATGTGCTTACAACCAAGAGCTCCTATAACCTCGAGGTTATAGGAGGTATTGTTACAACAGTCATCAAAAGTAAATCGTAACATAACTAAACTTAATTCCATCCCACACCTCATCGTGATTATTGTTATATACATATATATATATATATATATATGTATAAGGCGTATGCCTATATATGCATAGATACGAGCGACAAGGCTTCTATAGTTTATTGGGTGATTCTAGCACTGCCTATACATCGCGGCGGTCCGCTATATATAGGCAGCCGTCTGCACGTGGGCGATCATGCGAGACGGTTGGAATGTGCGTGCGTGATACCAGGCACTAGGCGTACGTGCGCTGATATCACGTTGGTATACAATATCACGCATGTGGTAGATATACAATAATATGGAATGGTCCATTATGCGTGTTTATAAGAGGGGAGTAATATACAAGTGGATAACATAACATCCCTCCTTCTCCCGATTGGAGAAGAACGATGGAGATCGTTCGAGCTAGAGAGGTAAGGCGGATCCGACGACGAAACCTACTTGTGGCGCTTGTGCCATTCATCCTACTTGTCGGAATCCATATGTAGTTAGGGAATATACCAGTCTCGATCTCCTTCGGGGCGACTTGTAATCATAGGTTGTCGTATACCTGCAATATTGTTGATTTGTATATATTCGCAAGAGGTGGTATTAACTATACAATATATAGGTTAGTTTAAGGTGAATATCTATTTGGTGGATTTCTAATGCGCGTACTACGTCGTGGGGTAATAGGTAAGGTATCGGTGGATTGGGGATCATTTACGTTGGACATGGAGGGTGTACTAGTCGATGGTGTTATAAAATTATAGTTAGCAGTAACAGTTGGTAGGGTTGGCTCCGGTGGTATTGGGCGAATGTGGTGTCGTGTTCGTCTTAGGAGGCCTGTTGGTCCTAGAACTTCATATGAGTGTGGGTCTGTTAGTATTCGTGATATAGTTCCTCTGGTCCATGTATTGTTTGTTGGTGTTTTTATAATGACGGGCTGTTGTGGTTTGAGAATAGTGGGTTGTTGTTTCCTTCTGTGGGGGGCTAGTTGTCGGTGTTGGGTTTGTAATCGTCTTTGTAGGTTGCAGTATTGAGTATCATTGTTTTCAGTGGATTGGTGGAATAGTATCTGTATTGGACTCGGTGATTTTGTATATAATGGTGTATTGCGCCATGATAGAAGAGCCTTGCGAGGGTCACCTATAGTCTTCTGGAGTATTTGTTTAACTGTTTGCACATGTCTTTCAATGAACCCATTAGACTGTGGATAATGGGGACTGGAAGTGATGTGTTTGAACTCCCATTCAGACGCAAAGGTTGCAAATAGTGGTGCGCTGAATTGCGGACCATTATCAGTTAACAATATAGTTGGTATACCAAATAGGGATAGTGTGTCTTTTATTTTGTTGATAATAGTCTCACAAGATGTACTGTTGGGTAGGTGATGGATAATAGGGTATTTGCTAAAGTAGTCTACGATTAAAAGATAGTTCTTGCCGTGAAGATGAAACAAATCGGCGGCTATGGTATCCCATGGCTTCGTAGGTAGTAATCTGTCGGTTGGGGGAGGGCGCCAAGGGCTTCTAGCATAGTCCTGACATACTGTACATAAATCTACATAATTAGTTAGGTCTTTACGCATGGTTGGCCAATATACTGCGTCTTTGGCTAATAGCATCATTTTCTCTACACCGGTGTGTGCTATGTGTAGTTTAGACATGATTTTAGGTATGGCACGCGATGGCACTAGGGCAGAGAGGCCTTTATATATTAAACCATTACTACTAATTAATGCATCTATATAGGGCCAGTATGGGTGTAAGTCTTTAGGGAGGTGTCGTCTATCGTTGGGCCAACCAGTTTGTATTATATTATTTAGTCGGGCGTGTAAGTCGTCATCGTTTTTAGCCAGTATCAGTAGTGTTTCAGTTTGGGGAGTTAAATTGATCATATTGATAGTATGGTACGTTGGGGATGGAAGTGCGAACGTTGTATCCCTCGAAAAGGCATCTGCTAATATCAGATCCTTCCTGGGGCGGTATTTTATCGATAATTTATATGTTTGCAGTCTCAGTAGCATGCGTTGGAGTCTGGCTGGAGCAGATGATATGTGTTTTAAAATGATCATTTCTAGTGGTTTATGGTCACTCTCAACTGTAAATTCGGATCCATAAACATAATGGTGGAACCGCTCACATCCGAAAATGACTGCGAGGAGTTCCCTCTCTATGTTTGCATAACGACGTTCAGTACTAGTAAGGGTGCGGGACGCATAACATACGGGACGGTTGTTTTGGAGTAGTACTGCTCCGAGTCCTATACCGGACGCGTCAACTTGGATTGTTGTATGTAATTGGGTGTTAAAATATGCGAGGGTTTTAGGCCTGCATAATTCAGCTTTGATGTTATCAAAGGCTACTTGGTGGGAAGGGGTCCATTCAAAGATGACATCTTTGTGGGTTAAATTTTGAATAGGGGAGATTAAGTTGGTCATGTTAGTAGTGAATGGGGACATATACGTTGCTATTCCGAGGAAGCTGCGCAATGTAGTAATATTAGTGGGTGGTGGTATTCTAGATATAGCTGCGGTCCTTTCCGGGTCTGGCCTAGTGCCTGACTTAGAATATAGGAGTCCGAAGAAGGGTATTTCGCTAGATGAAATTATGCATTTTTGTTTATTAAATACTAGGCCATATACGCGAGCGCGTTGAAATAGTGCCATCAGATTTTCATCGTGTGTGATAGTATTATTACCATAAACGATTATGTCGTCGGCTATGTTTATAATGCCCTTTAAATTTTCTAGCATAAGGTCCATATGGTGTTGGAAAACATCTTGTGCCAGATTGAGGCCAAATGGAAGTCGTTTAAAACGAAATCGACCCATATGGGTGTTGAAGGTAGTTAGGATACTGGACTGATGGTCTAGTTTGACAGACCAGTAGCCAGATCTAGCGTCTAATTTTGAAAATATTGTTGCGCCACTAAGTAAGTTATTAACTTCTTTTAATGTTTTCGAAACGTGATGGGGACGTAGGATTGGCTTATTCAGGTCTTTAGGGTCAAGGCAAATTCTGATTTTGCCAGAGCTTTTGCGTACATAGGTTAAGCTTGATACCCATCGAGTAGGTGTGGATATGCGAGTTATGACACCTTGCTCGACCATTGATCGGAGCTCGGTAGCCACTTCGTCGCGTATATGCACAGGTACGCGTATGGCTGCGTGCACTACTGGGGGGATATCGGGATTAGTATGTATGGTTAATTCTCCCGGAAACATTCCAATTCCTTGGAACAGATCCGGGAAAAGTTTGTCTAAGTTATCTATTGTCAAGGGGCTCAGTACTGTCGATATAGCACAGTTCATTGTAATGAGTGGCATAGCAATACAAGAGGGGTAACCAATAATAGTTGGTCCTAATGTATCGACTACATAAAAATCTAGTTCGTATTTCATATTATAATGGTGGACGCTGAGCCTGGTTATACCAAGCAGTTTGATAGGTTTTTGACCATATGCGAGTAAGGCGGTTGTTGCCTTAGTCAGGGAGGGCGCATAGTCTAATGTTTGTATATAGTAGAGTGAAGTACATTTACTTGGGCTCCTGTATCTACCTTTGCGCGTATTATAATAGTGCTATTATGAGATTGTTTGATAACTAATTTAGCGAAAACCTCGTCTCGAGTGTCCACACATCTATCTCGGATGGTGTCGATAGCGTGTATATTTCGTGTCGATCGGCACATTGATACCCAGTGGTTGAATCGACCGCATTTGTTGCATTTGACTCCGAGTGCAGGGCAGGTGTCGTGTTGCCTCCCACAGCTTATGCATGGCTTGGTGTCTTTTGTAGGAGCCTTAGCCACTGTATGTATTGTGGGCTCGAGAGGGGCGTGGTGTCTATTTACGGCTTCGTCGGTCTGGTATATCAAGAGTGCTTGATCAATAGTTGTGATGTTACTACTGATTAATTTATCGCGAGCAGCTCTTGATATACCTCCTCTTAGTAGTGCGTCTAGTAGAGCATCGTTGCTGTTGGCGTATGCGCACCGTGATACAAGGCGACGACAACGGGTGATGAAATCACATATCGGCTCGTGTGTATGTTGTCTTGATTCCTGTAGATGTAGTCTATGGACGAGTGGGCTTACAGATGGGCCCACAGAGAGGAACAGTTGTGTCCAGATGTGCGCGATAGGGCAGGCGTCTTTGACGATTGCGGGCCAGTACTGCTGTTTTTCTTGGCCTTCCTCTCCTAGCCATAGAAGCACATAGCTTGCTTGTTTTATTGGTGTGAGGTCTGCTAGTGGGCCATTGAAAGAGATTGTGCATGTTCTCTTGAATTTACATACTTCTTCGTATCTGTACTGTGCGGTCCAGTTGAAGGTTGGTTGGGTGAATATGGGGTACATTGTTTGAGGGTAGGGTAGTGGGTGTTAGGTGCGGTAGGATGTGTAGTATCACTTAAACAACTGCCACCATGTTGTATACATATATATATATATATGTATAAGGCGTATGCCTATATATGCATAGATACGAGCGACAAGGCTTCTATAGTTTATTGGGTGATTCTAGCACTGCCTATACATCGCGGCGGTCCGCTATATATAGGCAGCCGTCTGCACGTGGGCGATCATGCGAGACGGTTGGAATGTGCGTGCGTGATACCAGGCACTAGGCGTACGTGCGCTGATATCACGTTGGTATACAATATCACGCATGTGGTAGATATACAATAATATGGAATGGTCCATTATGCGTGTTTATAAGAGGGGAGTAATATACAAGTGGATAACATAACAATTATATAAGAAGATCATCCTACAATACCACCTAAGATTTTAGTTGAACAAATTAAGACTTGGAAAACAGACTTTTCTAAATTATTAAAGGTTAAGACACGTTTGAATATTGGATCGTTAAATAATTAAGAACTTCAAAAAGTATGCAAAATACCAGAACTTATAGCTTCCGTCAAGATAACAAAACAAGATACATACAAGAGCATATATGAACCTATAGATTCATAAACGATGATATACTTATTAAGGAATATGTAATAGAATATTATTAACCTATTCAGCCTGAAATTGTATACATAGCCTACGTCATTAACAATGCAGTTATCAAAGCATAAACAATACGAGTCTTAGAGCTAGAATATTATTAACCTATTCAGCCTGGAAAAATATTATTAAATTTAATTGTTTAAGCCACCACTTGAGGAATTTGAATTCTCGTTAGTACTCACGATTATAATGCAATATTGCATATAGATATATATATATATCTAATGTATATATAATAAAACCTATAGTAATGATTATTAATTAATTTATATGAAAATCCACAGACAACAGTTTTATCATGTTACAGTCCAACAAATCTCAGTGATGAACAATAACCCGACAAATTGTATACATAGCCTACGCCATTAACAATGCAGGTATCAAAGCATAAACAATACGAGTCTTAGAGCCACTAATAAGAAAGTTAGAAAAATAAAATACTACGATTGGACAATACTAAATAACGATACAGAAAACCGCAATACTTTTATTAGTAAAGTGAAAACAAAATGCGAAGTTCTTCAGGACTCTACAGTTTCACTATCTGCTAGAAAAATATATGCTCACTTTGAAACTGCTGATAAAGTAATCCTATGGAAACCAAAGTTAAAAAACACCTACACTGGCAAACAGCTAATATATGTCAAAAAGGGAGAAATATACACCAGGTAGCACAATATAAGGCGAATCTATAAGTTAACCTATCATATTTGTATTTAAAGTAATTCTATGCAATACCGTTGAAATTATCATGTATATATGTCAATATTGAAATGATTGTTTATATATATTTGAATGACTGACACTGTCTGCTGCATTATCTATAATATATATATATATATATATATATATATGTATGTATATTATACAATATATGTATATTTTATAATATATTAAAAGTTTAATTAAAAAGTGAACTCAAGTATAGTGATCTAAAATAAATAATATTACTATTGTTACATTAGAGAAACATCCTTGATTGGAGTATGCATTTAGTTACTAGTATTATATCGTTAAACCAATGTACTGTAGTATTAAACTTGAAGTATTAATGAGTATATAACACGCAAGTATTAATATATTCCTAATATATATAACCTCCGTGACACTCTTAGCATATCAATTAATAGTATGTTTAAAATAGTTGTCTGTTCCTCAGAGTTATTTTTCTACTTTGTTTATGGTTTTCATTTGTGTATATGTATATAGATATTGACATAATAAATAAGATATATATATATATATATATATATATATATATATTTATATAAATGATAATAATAAAAAGTTTATTAATGCTTTCGGAACCATGAGTTCGTGCGTGAAATTAAATAATATCATATATTATAAAATTAAATTTAAATTCATATATATGTATATATATATCTATATATTAATAACAAATTGATAAAATATATACTAAAGTAATAAGGTAACATTTATAATGTACAAATTAATGGCAATTTTAAAATGGTATCAGTGTAAATAATATGTATATTATTAAAGGCAGCGATATAAAAATTACCTAATAATATAAATAATACATACAGTGCACCCTTGATACATCGCTCAGCTCGGAACCGGTCTATTTTGATGGGGTATCGATCGATATTAGAATATAGAAAATATAATAAATATGATGGAAATCCGTTAACTATAAAAGTGGCATTCTACCAGATTAAGGGCCGGCGAAACATATGAATATTTACATGGTGAAGATAGGATACATTTTATTTACTAAAAGTATGATAATTTCTGAAAAAATGAGAGAATAACTTCATTTTTATATGACTTATTAAATATATTTAGATATATAAATATATTAATTTATAGAATTATATGATAATTATAAGATGGTAAGAATGTGACCTTAAAAACACTAATTTTGAAATAATTTAAAAATTTCCAGTAATTTCCATAATTTTCCAGTAATTAGTTATACTTTTAGCTCATACTTAATTCTCTTTAAGGGATGGCACGCGACGCCCGCCTCTTAATGTATAGAGATAGCAAATAATGGGTTTACACAAAACTAGGCGCGCAGATTTCTATTCATTGAATTGAGCTAATTTTTGTAATATTCTATTCATTAAATGTATACACATACTATTACAGGATGTACTTTTTATAATATATATTATATAACATATATATATATATATATATGCACACATTTTAATTTTGTAATTTACGGAATTTCTATAGAAATTGTTATTTTTTGCAATTATACACATAAAAATTTAGAAAATTACTCCTGTAATAGTATTCATATATATGTTATTTATATAATGCAATAAAAATGAGTAGAATACATATAATAGTTTTTGTGATATCTACATTTATATCACATACCTAGCGCGAAATAATTATTCTGAGAAAACAGCATTTGAATATATATGAATACATTATATATCATATATAATGAATATATATAAACCACTTTTTATGTTATTTCTAGACTGTTTTCATAAATAATTTGTTTACAGATATTTAAAAACAAAGCATAGAATAGTATCAAAGATTTTCCGAAGGAAAGATATAACACTTACGCGAAATCGTGTAATTCGAATTTGTATACAAAATACCCTGGTGCCACCTATAGCGGGTTACTTTTAGGAACTATGCGTTGTTTATAATGTAAATTCGTATTTAACTATACAATTTTAAAATGTTAAATAATATGCTTTAAATTAATATTTATATGATGAAAACTAAGTGTTCATTACTAATATATAACAAACAAATATGATATGTATGTTTTAAATGCTATAAGTATATATTTAGTGAGTAAAAGCTAATTTATATTGCATGTAATTTAATAGAGCAATGAAAACATTGTTGTATGCAAACAGAGCCGAACCTAAATCTATTTCAGTGATTTCGATACTACTGCTAGCAGCGGTTGGGGCTATTACTAAATTACGTTGCATGCATAGGGAGTGTTATATCTTTGCTTCGCAAAATCTTTGATAGTATTATGAAATAAAAAAAATGTTAAATAAAAAAATATTTTCACCAAAACAAGGTGTGTGACATCCCCTTAAGAGATATTAAGTATGATTAAGTTATGAAAGTTTCATAAGTTTCATGATCAAAAGTTATGGATCTTCTAATATTCAAAATTAAGTAAATTAATGTGCTTATCAAGGGTGCATTATATATATATATATAAATATTATATGAATGCATAGGTGAATAATACTTTGTGATATGCCTTCATAATGGAAATAGTAATACAAAAATCGTAGAAAATATGAATTATAATAAATTATTGGAATTTTCCAATATGTTCCGGAAACAAAACGGCTGGAATTTAGTTCCTTCTCCACTGTAAAATTTACTTTGAAATTCAACCCTACAAAGTTAGGATATATATTTAGAAAGAGAAATGTAATACATTATAATTAGTGGCGCTGGAACGATGGTGTGTATGTAGGGAGGACCAACCAATCAAAATAAATGTCGTGATAAAATTAGGGGGGGGGACCAATACATAGGAGGTCCTCCTAGATTTTAAAGTAGGGAGAACATACCCCCTCCCCCCATGTTGCAGTGCCCCTAATTATAATATATGTAATAAATCAACTTACATCAATATTAATCATTTTAATAGTAATTTCTATGGAAATTTATTTATATATACATATTATTTTAATAAAATAGTATTATAATTATATATAAATAAATTGAATATTTATCCTCATTTAAAATAATTAAAAAGTAAAGCTATACATTTCTAGAATTAATAAATATATTGAATATAAAAAAGTTTAGATTCATTAGAAATAGGATAAGATATACAAATTGTTATTCATTATTATACAGTGTATACACTTTAAAATGATTGTATGCACTTTATAATGTACACTTTGAAATGATAACATTAATCATAATAATGTCATAACACATATTCGATAATATAGTAATATGCAGAATGATATAGTTAATCTAGGCATATTTAAGTTGAATTCCCTGTAAAAGTAGTAACGCGAGTGAATAAGGCATAAAGAGCGACCAATGATACTAAAAGTGAGGCCACACTTCGCGCAAATATTACGGCTCCAAACGTCCGCATTTACTAATATCCACAACCATCCAATATGTTGATCTATAAAAGTTTTATAATAAAACTGCGAGTATTCTACCGTAATCACAGAGATGGCCTCACCTAATGCAGTGTTAATAGTGCTAACCAATGCAAGCGTAGAGTGTGCAGGAACGACGACAGGCCTTCCATAACGATCAGGATGGCTACGGTCAACGCGATGAACGGAGTGGTCACTAGAAATAGCACCGCGGTGTTGGAACTATGTAGACCGACGCGCATCACCATCGTCCAGAGAACCTCGGACAATTCTGATTGGGTGAACGAGGTAGCTAGTAGTACCGCAGTTAATAAACTAAATCAATATCTAGCTATCTATACATATATGTGTATATATATATATAAAGTTATCAAAATTAATAACTAATTTAGTAATGCATTAATACTTAATGGTAAAGTGATACTTAATGTAATATGAACAATTATAAAATTGATGTATTATAGATAACACAGTACTGCACTTATTTATAGTATACATATTACTTATTACTAACGGGCATGAGAGAGGTCCACTAGGGATCCGATTACTATAAAGTACTAGTACTATAACCGTACAGTACACTACCTGAGCTAGTAGTAACCCCCTATAGGGTAATACTACATTCACTAACGAGGGGGTGACAAGGCCCCACTATGGACCCGAATACTATAATGTACTAGTACTATAACCGTACAGTACACTGCCTGAGCTAGTAGTAACCCCCGCGGAGTCGGTACTTCTATGGTACCACTCCTATTACTAATGGGTGTGAGTAGAGAACAAGACCTACTAGGAAGCCTGTTATTGCTAATATGCTGGTACACCTCACTAATGGGGGTAGTAGACGTATGGAGCTTATTCTAGTATAAGTGCTACAACTAACGGGCGTGAGTGAGTGACAAGTCTCACTAGGGATTATTATTAAGGTTACAGAACACCCTATTAACGGACGTGCTCAATACCCCCCTACTACTACTAACGAGCCTGAGCTAGTACCCCCCCCACCCCTATGAAACCAGTACTACTATAGTACTAACAGGCCTGAGCTAGTGACCCACCCCCCCCCCCTATGAAGCCTATACTACAGCAGTACTAACGAGCGTGGGCTAGTACTCCCCCCCCACCCCTAGTACTAACGAGCGTGGGCTAGTACTCCCCCCCCACCCCTAGTACTAACGAGCGTGGGCTAGTACTCCCCCCCCACCCCTAGTACTAACGAGCGTGGGCTAGTACTCCCCCCCCACCCCTAGTACTAACGAGCGTGGGCTAGTACTCCCCCCCCACCCCTAGTACTAACGAGCGTGGGCTAGTACTCCCCCCCCACCCCTAGTACTAACGAGCGTGGGCTAGTACTCCCCCCCCACCCCTAGTACTAACGAGCGTGGGCTAGTACTCCCCCCCCACCCCTAGTACTAACGAGCGTGGGCTAGTACTCCCCCCCCACCCCTAGTACTAACGAGCGTGGGCTAGTACTCCCCCCCCACCCCTAGTACTAACGAGCGTGGGCTAGTACTCCCCCCCCACCCCTAGTACTAACGAGCGTGGGCTAGTACTCCCCCCCCACCCCTAGTACTAACGAGCGTGGGCTAGTACTCCCCCCCCCACCCCTAGTACTAACGAGCGTGGGCTAGTACTCCCCCCCCACCCTAGTACTAACGAGCGTGGGCTAGTACTCCCCCCCCACCCCTAGTACTAACGAGCGTGGGCTAGTACTCCCCCCCCACCCCTAGTACTAACGAGCGTGGGCTAGTACTCCCCCCCCCACCCCTAGTACTAACGAGCGTGGGCTAGTACTCCCCCCCCCACCCCTAGTACTAACGAGCGTGGGCTAGTACTCCCCCCCCACCCCTATGAAACCAGTACTACTGCAGTACTAACGAGCGTGGGCTAGTACTCCCCCCCCACCCCTAGTACTAACGAGCGTGGGCTAGTACTCCCCCCCCACCCCTAGTACTAACGAGCGTGGGCTAGTGACAAGGCCCACAGTCGAAGGTAGGACGCGGTATGAGACACGCAGCCCAGAGTGAACTCTATAGTGTGGATAGCCTCGTGTATCAGAGATTCACCCACGTCAAACTTCTGTTGGAGTTGACAGGAGGGGAGTATAATGATTGCAACATACACATACATGTATGTATATATATATAGTTTTAGTTCTAAAATATATTTATGTATATTATAGTTATTATTGTAATTTAAGGGGGGAAGCGCGCGTTCATCTAAACAATGCTATTTTAGCTCTATCTAAAACGCTAAGGATAAATAACTAATGGAGATAATTACTTAATTTTGTCTTCTATACAATAGATATGTTCCTCCATCATATCTTACTTTATATTTAGTTAACTTAAAATGGCGTAAAAAATAGTCTCAATTAGTTAATTATTTATTTTTTATTTTTGTCATTAAAATGCAAGTTTATCAACATTTAATCATTTATAACATAATTTTTAATTAATATAAAATAAATCCAACAGGATTCATATAGATGTATATGTTATACATTTACAGTTAAAATTTCTGATACAAATAATAAAAATAATAAAAATCAAAAAAGTAGTAGGCATGTGCATGTAGTTACTAAGTAAAAAGTAGAATTTTGATAAAATGACATTCAAAGATTATTATATAAAATTTAAGTAAATATAATACATACATTTTTCTATAAATTTCAAATAATTATTATATCGATTAATTCATAAGTTCATAAACACTTTATATTGATATATACACAAAAATAATTTGAGAAATTTTACAAATTTATAAATAATATATTAAATATGGAAAATACGTAATACAATTTGTTTGTTAAAATAAAAATATTAATCATATTTTAACTCGCGCCTCAACCTTAACTAGAATACAAGAATGGTACACAATTAAAATATTGTATTATATAGAACTATTATATAATAATAATAATGTATTATTTTATAATGTTAGATAGTACCAGTTTAATTACAAGTGTTGTAAAACATATATATTTCATATATATATATATATGAAATATATTCATATATATTCATATATTCATATATATATATATATATATATATTTATATATATATATATTATATATATATATATATATATATATATATATATATAAAGTTAATAATATTAGGAATATCAACAGACTCGCCTGATAATATATATATAAATAGATGGCATATAATATGTTTTGCAAACCTTAGTTTGTATAACTTCTGCAGCTATTTCTTCATTATCAATATCAACAAAAACATTCTGTAGTAACATTGTAACGATAGTTATACGATCATTATAGTTAAATGGGAAGCACTATGTTCGCGGGCTTACATGTAAATAGATACGAAAATGACTAGTTTTAAAAACTCTCCAACTTGAAATATTTTTACATAATTTTTTCGCATTTGTAATAATATATGTATTGAATATTTATTATGTATTAAAGTGTTGAAATAATATGAAAGAAATTAATTTTTAAAATATAAATAATTTACTTAATTAAACATAATTAATATATTATATATATATAGATATATTTAACATAGGCATTTCTTGATTTCCACCACAGATAATAAGATTTCGAAAACAACATCCAAATAGCCGACATTCCAGCAACGATTAGAAGAAATGTCTGCAGTCCTCTCTGTAAAGTATTAATGATAAGTATAATAAATGTAATGTCAATTATACTAAACTATACATATAGTTTATTTATATATATATATATTATTTTATTTTGTTTGTAATTAATATATTATCGTAAGTTTTATTAATTTTTAACTACTCAAAAGTTAAAATTATATTGTAATTAAACATTGAATGATATTTATGAATTATATAAATTGATCGTTATATAAAATGTCATATAATAATCTTCATAATGATAAATAATATAATATACAAATTAACTTAATAAATTCCATACTAAATTGTATTAAATAGTTTAGATATTTATAAATAATATTTACTTTGATTTAATTGATGAAATTAATATATGGTATTTATTAAATGCTATTTAATGCTAATATAAGTTACAGAGTATCACAATAGACACTAATAATGAAAGTTAATGGAACAATAGCTATTGGAGCATTAGCAATAGAATCACATGTTAACCTGCCCATTGTACCAGACTCTGATAGTAGGTGGTTCCTCAGGGTAAGACATCAGAAACATGTTGATGTATCCTGTTATCGTTGTATAGGCTATTATTACATACATGGCCGACGGAAATAGACAAATATCGATTAGTATTTTAAACCCTTTAGGATAACAATACTATATATATATATAATATAAATAACAAAAGAAAACATAAAATAAAATGTCCTCTATATAATAATAATTATTATTATTATAACTTAGTATCGCATAACTTATTATTACATAACTTAGTATAACATAATTTGTTACAACGTAATATATTAAGATGAAGTTATTCAACGATACATATGATATGATACTACTACTGTATGTCCAAGTTAAGTCACTGTATGAGGGGTACATGAGGGGTACAGTGTACCCGGTAGACCTTTACATGTAATAGATGCAGGCAATATACACATTTATAAATAGTTACAACTTTCAAAGCCTATACAAAATATTTATATAATTTGCCCTTTTTAGTAAGTACAAAATAAATTCCTAATTTTAATAAGCCTTGAGTCTATAAATGATAATAGTATAAGTACTTTAGTATTAAATGTATATATATATATATATTTTTAAATTTGAAAGAAATATAAGTATATTACCTTAATAGTATTGATATTTATTAAATTATGAAGGTATTATGGTATAAAATGACAATTATTATAAAATATATAAAGATATTCGAGTATGAATGTTGTCTACATATAAGTTCACATATTTCAGCAACACATCTAGTATAATACTATAATAACGATTTAACACTAGCAAAATACCGATAATATCGAGTATAAAGTTTAGTGAAATATAAACATAAATTAATTATAGAAAAAAAATAAAAAACTAATAATATATATATATCACTATAATTGTATTAAAGTAAATAATAGGTATATGATAAAATATATATTAAATCCGAATATATATATATATAATTTTGTAATACTGAATAATGATTATATATAACAATATAAATATAATAAAATGTATCATTATTGTTTATAATATAATGATTTTTCGAAGATTATAGTTAAAAGCTATATGTTATTTTATAATAAATTATTTATTTAAAAAAAAAATGTTAAATGTTAAAACCTTTACATATTCTAATCATATGTATATATGACCACGTTAGAAAATAACAATAATGAGCAATATAAACACACACACACACACATACACACACACTAACACACACACATACACACACAGACAAAGCTTACCTACTAGTAGATTCGGTACATTGGAATCCCTACTAGTGAATAACAGCCACTTGAACACGATCAATAGACACAGGTAGACGAACAAACAGCTCAGGAATATTATCCTCGGGATAAACTTGCAGAATATGTCGATGTTCGATTTGAAATGTCTGCAATTGTTATGTTGCAATGAAAGGGCTTCGATTGTTTAACATCGAAAGTTAAATAATTAATGTTAATATTGAAAGTTATATAAATTTTCTAAATTCTAATAAATTGAAATACATACGAGATATGTATATACTCCCTATATGGGAGATTGATTTATATTTAATATAAAGTAAAGTAAAAGATCAGACTAAAATGTTTATCCCACCTAGGTTAATAGAAATATTGAGGCAAGTTTAAGTTTAATATGTGTTATATATAATCTAATAATTATTAATTATTAGTTATATTAATATAATATTTATTTATTGAAATCACGCATACATATATTGAATACACTATAAATAGCGGATACAAATATAGAATATACATAAGATGAATGCCCTGCGCTGATACCTAAAGTTGGGTTGGGTTTGAACCTAAAGTTGAAGAAACTGATAACGATGCCAAAAGTCATCTGCAGAACCCCGAACAGGATGGATATCTTCTTCTTGTAGGAGTTTGTGAAGATAAGCTTGTTCTTCGCCAGCTGCCAGATCTACGAGAGGGTGTGGGGGGAGGGGGAGTGGGGTGGTATTGATGCGGGGTAATCTTGTGATGTGTACAATTAAACGTTTTAATGTAAAACAAATTTAAATATTGCATGTTAAATTATCAAATTGTTTATAATTATAATATATATATGTGTAAATATATACTATGTAGATATATATATTTAGATATATATTACTAAAATTAAAATCAAATGATCAATAACAACACCCTATACAAGAGTTGATATCATGGCATAGTAATGCTGACGAATAAGACTACAACTTTATATACACATAACTATATAATTTGAAAAGCCTTTTAGAAGAAGTATAAGGCATATTTTTTTAATAATTTTAATAGATTATTATTATAAACTAAAATATTCTATAAAAATGATTATAATTATAAAAATTATGATTATACTAAAGCTAATGTTTCCATGTACACCCGTTTGTCGTATTAATGCAATAAAAAATCTTTAAATAGTTTAGGTTTAATTGTTCTACGCTCGTAACAAACCGGATCTAAACCAAAAGGGTACGGAGTAGAAGACAAAGTACGATTATCCGATGGATCCAGGTCAATTTGTCCCGAATGATGCAGGTACCTGAATCACATAAACACGTGAGGTTAATACATGGTGAATGAACAGATGATACAAGTAAACACTAGAGAAGTACGGGGTATTGGATACCACTAGTGTATGTAGATTGTACTACTAGTCTACTATGTATGGGGTATTGATGTAAATGTTGTATTCATATGTATTGTTATCGTATTAGGTGGAATCCTTTCATCCCATCCAGGAACTTAGATAAAGTTTTAACCATATGGCACTAATGTCCCTTCGAAGCCGCTCTCATGTTAAGGAATCCATGGTTTTAATGAGAGCCGATCATTTATTATACACAATTATACAAGATCACTTCTAAATATTATTTTAAGACCCATTTTATTAGATCGGATGGGGATTGAATCCGCAACCTACTGCTTGTGAATCTGACACCTTTGCCAACTGATCCACAAAGGCAGTTATATATATATATACAAATATATATACATGTATGCAAAGACTCCAATAACCTCGTTCTCTGGGGTTTTATTATATGTGTGCTATTACTAAATCGTATGTACACCTACATACAATCACACGGTCAGTGTCACAGTGAGACACCTGTCATTGAATGTGTTACAACTGTCAATCAGTGTCACACCTGTCAATAAGTATCACAACTGTCAAGTAGTGTCACAACTGTCACTCAGTGTCACAACTGAAAATCAGTGTCACGACTGACACTCAGTGTCATACCTGTCAGTAACTGTCCACCTAGAGCCGAACACGTTCATAGACAGTGACAGTGCATCATTGTATATCAGACCGGCGTAAATAGAGAACACGCCCATCATCAGGATTATGTAACGTCCTCCATAGACAATGGAATATATCTGTTGGATGGGTTGATGGGGAGGATATCTGTAGGGGGTGATGATGGGGAGGATATCTGTAGGGTGGGGTGATGGGGAGGATATATGTAAGGGGAGGTGATGGGGAGGATATCTGTAGGGAGAGGTGATGGGGAGGATATCTGTAGGGGGTGATGATGGGGAGGATATCTGTAGGGTGGGGTGATGGGGAGGATATATGTAAGGGGAGGTGATGGGGAGGATATATGTAGGGGGAGGTGGGGAGGATATCTGTAGGGGGAGATGATGGGGAGGATATCTGTAGGGGGAGGTGATGGGGAGGATATCTGTAGGGGGAGGTGATGGGGAGGATATCTGTAGGGGGAGGTGATGGGGAGGATATCTGTAGGGGGAGATGATGGGGAGGATATCTGTAGGGGGAGGTGATGGGGAGGATATCTGTAAGGGGTGGTGATGGGGAGGATATCTGTAGGGGGAGGTGATGGGGAGGATATATGTAGGGTGGGGTGATGGGGAGGATATCTGTAGGGGGAGGTGATGGGGAGGATATATGTAGGGTGGGGTGATGGGGAGGATATCTGTAGGGGGATGTGATGGGGAGGATATCTGTTGGAGGTGATGGGGAGGATATCTGTAGGGGGAGGTGATGGGGAGGATATCTGTAGGGGGAGGTGATGGGGAGGATATCTGTAGGGGGAGATGATGGGGAGGATATCTGTAGGGGGAGGTGATGGGGAGGATATCTGTAGGGTGGGGTGATGGGGAGGATATATGTAGGAGGTGATGGGGAGGATATATGTAGGGGGTGATGGGGAGGATATCTGTAGGGGGAGGTGATGGGGAGGATATATGTAGAAGGGGGGTGATGGGGAGGATATCTGTAGGGGGAGGTGATGTGGAGGATATATGTAGGGGGATGTGATGGGGAGGATATCTGTAGGGTGGGGTGATGGGGATGATATCTGTAAGGTGGGGTGATGGGGAGGATATCTGTAGGAGGTGATGGGGAGGATATATGTAGGGGGTGATGGGGAGGATATCTGTAGGATGAGGTGATGGGAAGGATATCTGTAGGTGGAGGTGATGGGGAGGATATCTGTAGGGTGGGGTGATGGGGATGATATCTGTAAGGTGGGGTGATGGGGAGGATATCTGTAGGAGGTGATGGGGAGGATATATGTAGGGGGTGATGGGGAGGATATCTGTAGGGGGAGGTGATGGGGAGGATATCTGTAGGGGGAGATGATGGGGAGGATATCTGTAGGGGGAGGTGATGGGGAGGATATCTGTAGGGGGAGGTGATGGGGAGGATATCTGTAGGGGGAGGTGATGGGGAGGATATCTGTAGGGTGGGGTGATGGGGATGAAATCTGTAAGGTGGGGTGATGGGGAGGATATCTGTAGGAGGTGATGGGGAGGATATATGTAGGGGGTGATGGGGAGGATATATGTAGGGTGGGGTGATGGGGATGATATCTGTAAGGTGGGGTGATGGGGAGGATATCTGTAGGAGGTGATGGGGAGGATATATGTAGGGGGTGATGGGGAGGATATCTGTAGGGGGAGGTGATGGGGAGGATATATGTAGGGGGAGGTGATGGGGAGGATATCTGTAGGGGGAGGTGATGGGGAGGATATCTGTAGAAGGGGGGTGATGGGGAGGATATCTGTAGGAGACAGGAGTTTTTACGGTTTACTAAATTTTACTTTTCTTAGAAATCAAAATAAAATTTGTATAGAAATTTGTATAGAAATACTAAGTTCGTATATTATTGGCTATTATATATTACACAAATTAAATGTTTTTAATGTAAAAATAATATAAATAATAAATTAAAATATATATATATATATATATACATGTAAATATATATTATTAAAATTAAATGATCATATTATTATGTAGAATAATATCTAAATATATATATATATATATAGTAATATGTTAATATGTTATAGATGATATATTTAGTAAATAATATTCAGTAAATCAAAAACTAAATAGAAGTGTTAAATAAATAAAATTATTTAATAAAATACACAGGAAAATAAATATATTGTGATATTTTTACAATTATACAATTTTTAAATATAAATACTATATCGATGTAATGTGAACAATGTTCGATTACAATTCACAGGAGTAGCTGGGTCATAAGAGTGTATGTGCCTTATAGTGTATGTATATATATATATATATATATATATATATATATATATATATATATATATCTAGTATATGGGGATATTTTATTTATATAATAATTAGGTGGATTAAATACAAACATCATTGGTTTTACTGGCAGCTAGTAGTTTTTCTTCCCGTATAACCATAAATAGACCAAATAACAGTAAAACTAGGCCATGAATGCAATCGCCAAACATCAATGAAAACAGAAACGGAAATGTGATGATAGTAAACGGAGCTAAATCAATAAAAATCGCATATAGGTTTTATGTTAATATGCAATTTATTTGTTTAGAATCATAGAATTCATAATATGAAAATATATATGATGTAAACAAAAATTAATTAATGATACATAAATGATATATATATATATATATATATATTAATGATCGTAAAGTAGTTTAACAAAAAAGTTTATATTAATTATGACACAAATATATATTTATTATTTTTAAGTAAATGTTCCCCTAGTACCGATATAGATGCATTTCGAACTTAACCTGGATTAATTTCTTGATAACTTGAAACGCCGTACGAATCGATGATATCTTGAAATGCTAAAAATAGAACGCAGAGTCAATAATTTAAGTCTATTGTTTATGATCGCCTCTTTATAAATGTGTTTGAGAATAGTACGCCAGAACCAACGTGTTTACATCATACATTTTGTGAATAGCTTCAGGTAGTAATGCCAGAGGTGAGTAGGATATATGTGTATTGATACCGTATATAAAATAATTTATAAATTATTAATTTATTCCACATTAAGTAGTATTACATACTTGTTATATAATATTATAATAGTTATACAATGTTATATAATATTATGTAATACAATGATATGCGTACGGTTAGATTCCTAATGCATCATTGATTGATAATGTATTTAAACATTAATACATAGTCGTAATATATAATCAAAATATATAAAGTATAAATATTTTCTAACGATAACATATGTGAATTAAAATATTGAAAGAATAATACGAAATTAAATCATTGTACAGTTATCGTTACAATTATGAATGCATTAATAGCATTAACATTTAGTTTACATCAATGTATTAGTATACATTTACAACGTATATAGCACTACATCATGATTTATAAATAATTATATAATTCAATGTATATCTAGTAGATAACCATAATGTAAATACTATAATATTGAACTTAGTAATGCGCATAGTGAGACACATGCTTATGGTGCTGTATGATGCTGCAGCTAGAACGGGGCTTAGTGCTCTATTATTAGTACTAAGTGCTTTAGTACTAATATTTGTATAAGTGAGTTAGGGTGCGTTTTTCGTAACGTACCATAGTACCACCTGTATGCTTATACATGTAAACTCAAGTGGAACTGTGGTACTGTGGGACTATAGTACTGTGGTACTGTGGGATGGGACATTGAAAAGTTAGTACCACAGTCACACTTGAGTTTACATGTATAAGCATACGGTTGTGACTGTGGTACAGTACTAAAAACGAACCCTAACTCACTAAAGGTTATGAACACATCGTGTGGGTTACTTGTACTCTAGGTCAAATAGTGGAACGGGGGCAGATCTAGGGGGCATTGACGTATTAGTAAATAAATACATTTAGATATTATACTATTATAGTGGTTATCGATACTTTCTCATTGAGCAATCCAATATGAATGACTTTATTAAACTAAGCTAAAATAAATAGTATATATACCTATACATTTTATTATTTCGATGCATTTTTATAAATTTAAAAATAACCCCCCCCCTCACAATTCAAATATGGATCCTCCCCGATGGATTAATAATGTAAGTTTTAAGTAATTACCTCACCATATAATTAATTTATCAATGAGGCTTAAATTATACATATAGATTAAATATTATATTGTTATTGTTATTGTTAAAGTTTTCACTTAAAACCATATGGCTCTAATGTCCCTTCGAAGCCGTTCTCATGTTAAGGCATCCATGGTTTTAACGAGAGCCGATCATTTATTTATACACAATTATATAAGGTCACTTCTAAATATTATGTTAAGACCTATTGTAATGGTCACGAAGGGGCTATAACCCGTGTGTCTGGCTCCTTAGCCACCTGAGCCACACGGGCAGTTATAAAGTGTAAGTGTTATTTATAAAGTAAATGAAGAGCTAGTGAAAGTGTAGATAGATGGTGATAGTTGCATAGGCTAATACGGGTAGCGATATAAGGTCAATACTTTCATGTTTTACAATTTTCATATACATACATGCGTTTATTAATATTAATCCTAATGTTTTCTTTACGAGGGTTATTGCATATTTTGGTATTATTCGAAGACTTTGCACCATTAGACTAATATAAATGCTCATATATATATATATATATAAACAAAGGTGTAAAGGTTATACATATATTTGCAAAGGTTATACCTGTATATTTTCAACTATTAGAAAAAAATAATAATAATACTAATCATTTTTTTATTTTTAATGAATAATTAAATGGTATTCAACATGGTTTACTTCTAAAGGATACGAAATAATCAGAAACCTTGAGTGAATTTAGTTCCGACGTGAAAGCTAGGTGGAGTATCGTCGCTTTCGAGTAGAGTCGATAAATTAGGAACACCGTGATCGTGTATCTGCATAGGGTAAGCGAGTATTTATCGAGTAATTTTATATTTAAGATATAACAGGGTATAGTCTAATTCAGGATAACAATTATTATTTATGAAATTATATTTAATACCAAATAAATAACTAATAATTCATATTTTCTTATAGTTTTTATGTTAATGTTATATATAATAAACTGCAAATCTATGCCCAGTATACAAGCATAACCAGTGTATTACATATTTAATGGGCAACTACAATAGAAAGCTTAAAGTCTTTGATCATCTATCGGCGATAATAAACACAATATTTTATTTACATTCTTTTATTTAACAACAAAAACGGCTATAAATTTAAAATTTTTTGTAAGAAACCTATATATTAAGAAACCCATATAGTAAGACACCCGTATAGTAAGAAACCATTATAGTAAGAAACCCGTATAGTAAGAAACCCGTATAGTTAGCAGTAGCTCCTGAACGACTGCAACCTTCTCGGTGGGAACCCAACACTCGGCTATATAGCTAGAAGCTTCCGGTCGGAACATGTTCAACGTGTGGTAGGTGGCTTTCACCTGGCGTGTGCGTCATGGCGTTATGTCAATGAATTAGTGCAGGTTACCTACTATTGGTTATTATAATCTGAGGGTTACCGAGAAGCTATAGTCAGATTATGGTAAGGATTCCCGTAACAAAATGGGAATAATAATAATACTAGTAGTAGTAGTAGTAGTAATTATTTGATGATTGTATTCATCTCGTTTGTTGAACATCTCAAATATAGCCTTTATTATTATTTTATTTACTTACGGTGTGTGTAAATCGCAACTTATTAATATATTTAATTTTAATCTTTATAAATTTCTGTTGTTATAATTTATTGTTACCCATCGTTTTCAATCTATTCAATAAACTATTATCTATCTATAATAATATAATATAATATTATATTTTATATAATATTATATTATATATAATAATATTTATTAGAAGAATTATAGTTTTTGTCCTGTTCGTTTTCCAGTTGTATAGTGATATACGTGTCCTCCTAAAGGGCTTCAACGTAACACTATAACTGTTCGTATCAGGCCACAGGCTAAATAGACGTCAACGAAATGTAACAACATGTGCGTATTAGTGTCGTGAATGAATAGTGAATGTATGATATCGAAACTTATATGATACTTAATAAAGTAATGTTATGGAACGGTTCACTATGGCATAGCCAGTAAGATGATATTAGGTGAAGTATTCGCTAATGTTTATGAATTTCTACAATGTTAGAATATGATATATCAAATTCATATTTTCTAACAAAATCAATAACATATTCAATATATAAATTCACGTTATTGGTTACAAAATACTAATTCATCATTTTTATAATGTAATTTTTGATTTTTTCGCTTCAAATAATTATTGTTTATTCACTTTCTTTATTTCTATATAATTATGTAATATATATTATAACATATATTAAATGTATAATACCTATTATGTAAATGAAAAATAAATGAATATTTTTAATTTATCTTATATAATATTATTAAAACTATTTTAATACCAGTATTATTATAATATGAGCATTTACATCCATGGGGTGAAGCCAAGCTATTACGAAGGTATTAATATATAACGTATCTGAATATGACTATATAATATTAGTTATTAGTGAAGTTCATATAATACAAATGAATGTTAATAAAAATATATATAAGTTTAATTTATTAAATTATTATAATTATTATTCATGAATTATTAAATGTGTTACAAACATTAGTTATTATTATATTAATTATTCTATTGAACTTCATAATATCTACAATACATAATAAATATATAATAACAAACCAAATAAACACTTATTTCACACTTTTATCTAACTACATCGTAAAACTTGAGCTAGTATAAATAAGTTATGTATATCATCAACATAGACTATTAATATAATTACATGCTATATTTCGTAAAACAAATAACATTATTATCATCATCATCAATATCATATATAAACACAATTATAAAGTTATTTTACATCAAAAATCATACATTAAATACCTTTTTTTCCGCAATATAAAAAATATTTACTTTTCATTATCTTATATTTGCATTATGCTAATATTAAGTACTGTAATGTAAAGATAAGATGTTATAGTAATGTAAAACAAATTCAGTCATTCTCGTATCAATCTCAAAAGTTATAAACCATTTAGTAAACAATTAACAACCTCTACCTTTTAAATGTAAATATGCCAAAGTCATTCTCCGGACTAATAACCTTCAGAATTTTAACTTTCCATGGGATAAGTAATCGCGCGATCTCCTGTAGGTTTATTTCGTGTTCGGCTCGCGACCTCTGTTCGATGAGTTCAAGGTCGTTGCGTTGACGTAGAACGTGCTCCAGGCGTAGTATCTGTTGACCTCTGGTAACGGGACAGTCGTAGCGGGTGGCCTTCAATCTGAACAATAGAGTAGAGGTCGTATAAGTCACTAGCACAAGAATAGAGACAATGCACATTCATACTTAATTATATATATAAAACTGGCTGTGTGGCTCAGTTGGCTAAGGCACCAGATACACAAGCAGTAGGGTGTGGGTTTAAGCCTCGTCCGAACCATTAAAATAAGTCTTAAATATTATTTAAAAGTGATCTTATACAATTGTGTATAAATAAATGATCGGCTCTCGTTAAAACCATGGATGCCTTAACATGAGAGAGGCTTCGAAGGGACATTAGAGCCATATATGGTTATAAGTGAAAACTCATCTAAGTTCCTGAATGGGATGAAAGATCTCCACAAAAATAAAAAATATATATAATACATATAATATTATATATATATATGCTTTTAATTAATAATAAAATAATTATATATAATTAATAGTGAGTTAGTTCATACTTATAAAAGCGTATCATTTTAATATTAAAACTAACAGTGTTGTAATGATATATGGTGATAATTAGATGTTTACATGCACAATCTGACATATTATAATATTGTTGTCTGGGAATTAACTACCATTGTAAAAATAGGGCAATTTTTTTTATATAATTTTGAATATAAAATATATATTTGTTAAGCTATTAAATTAATATACTACAAGCCATACGACTTACTATAGGCTAGATACGCGAGTCAATACATGATAGATAATTGACTACGTTCATGATAGGTATGAGAGTCTTGTTATTATTCAGGTAAGACTATAATTATAAAATGTATTTGATATTATCAACATCACGGATTGTGTTAATTTAACCTATTTATTTAGGTGATCGTCTTCCCTGTATTACATTTTAAAATCATGTATTTTAATTTTATTCTAAACTTCTATATTTGATTAAATTATAACTATAATTATATAACATCAATATATAGATAGTGATTGATATGATACTAATAATTAGAAGATGGGAGGGTTATCCGATCCACTATCTTACTCCCCTATCACACTCTATTATCTCTACTCCCCTATCTCTACTCTCTTATCTCTACTCCCCTATCTCACTCTCTTATCTCACTCTATTATCTCTATTTCCCTATCTAACCTCACTCTCTTATCTCTACTTCCCTATCTCATTCTCTTATCTCTACCACAAGTAGGGTAAACTAACGCATCACAAATAGCTTCTATCTTCGCTTGCAATCGTTCACTGTGAAATAGAATCACAAAGAATGATTTCCTCTCTGTTTCATGATCCTACGGAGTAATAATGATTTACATTACATATAATACATTACATATGTAGGTGTTCAGACCGCAAACTATGCTTATATAGCAATATATATGTGTGAAATTAATGTTTTAGATCGAATAAATGCGTTTTCGAGATTTTCTCGAAGTTTGGAGTTGATGATGTAGTACGGATAGATGTAGGGAGAATATTCCAGGATCATGGGTTTATTTGTTATCAGATACAATACCGATGAAACGATTTAAACATTTCTAAATACAAGATATCTAAAATAACTACACAGATAATTGTATTAAAGAACTAGAGAGTTGACGATAACATATTAATTTGTAGAAAATAACGATATTAGAATTTAATATTGAATATTGAAGTTAATTGCACTTGATTATATAAAATACTCTTTATATTTATATGATAAACATATATATATATATAGTAAATAATAAGATTTATTGTGATTATATTTACCATAAATTCATCGACATCATTAAATTTAATGATAATATTGAGTCTGAAGTTGAACCACAGACTACGGCGAAGTACTTGCATACGATTGGTCGATATCACGCCGGTAACAAAACTGTGGGTCGGAGAGATAACGATATAGTCTAGAGTACAGTTTATTTAATCGGTATATATCCAATAAATCTATATTTAAATTACTATCGATTGATTGATTGATCCTGCACCTACAACAACTATTTACCAGTATTTTTATGCACGTAGCTATTGTTCATATATGAAAAAATATTTTGCAGAGTAATCAGAAAATCATTGATATGAATATATGAGTGTGTGTATGTATGTGTGAGTGTGTGTGTGTATTCATTAATATAGGTTACATGAGTTAAAGATAATAAGAATGATAATGTTACAATGAATAATGTAATAGATTCTATTATATATATATGGTAAATAAATACATTATATAATACAATATATGTAACATTATATATTTCAGGTATAGTAGATACATTGTGTAATACATAATACATCATTAACAAAGTAATATTAAATCCTTTATATTTAATTATATAGTATTTTGTTATACGCGGTTAATAAAGTCTGTAATATATGTTTGTGAACGGAAATAACACCTCAGTCGCCCTATTCGGGATTCTTGTTGTTCTTCGATGGTCATCATCTCCTCTTGATGAGTCTCTTCGACTTCAATCTGTAGCACGCGCGAGGAAGAGACGCGATAAGGAATCGGAGGAATGAGAGTAGGAGAAATATTTATAATTAATAATTATTAATCGAGTTAATTTAAAATTATTTATAATATTCATAGGTGATTTATAAATAAATATAGGTGTTAATAGATATCATGTCACACACATATATACAAATATTATTCTATATATAAATTGTTATAAATGATAATAAATGTGTAACGAGGTGAAGATTATTACGTAGTTAACATCACACACTGCACAGTGTACAGCGGTATGCCTTCGATTCGACGTTGATGAACTGCGCGTGTATGCGTGCGTTATCTAATGACCTCCGCACAGGTGAAAGGTCACGGTACGATACGAACACGATGGGGCGGGTCAACTGCCTGATCTCAAAAGTAGCGTATTAAGAGAACGCATATCTCTAACTTAGGTTGTGGTTTGTGTAGCGTGGAAAGTTGGACAGATTCACATACAGACTACTGACTAAGAAATGTATCGACTGACTGTCCATCTTACCAACTGTCCATCTGACTGACTACCTATCTGACCAACTAACCATCTGACCATATATCCATCTGAACAACTTTTCTGCTAAGCAAATCACATGCTTAATGTTTCCCTTGTCAACTACGATATAATAACTAGAAAACCAGTGAATAATCATACCATGAACAAAGTCTAAATAGGGATAACACTTGATCTCATTAAACTTCTCTACGAGTCAGTTTATCATCGGGTAACCTCGCAGTGTGTATGTCATTACATACATTCACATTTTAATGAATAGGAAATGTATGTACTTCCATTTAACGAGTGATTATATATGCAAACATAATTAGTATGATAACTAATAATGTTATCTATAATATGTATTTGTACATAGGTAGCTTTACATAATTATACCAAAGCCCGGGGCTTTGATTATACTGAGTAAAGCCCATCTATTTGAAGTGAATACAATAAAACTATATACAAAATAATAAAACTAATATAAATTCAATAATCTCTATAAGAGCTAACTAAAACTAATGTCTACTGTATATATATATATATATAATAAAAAACATAAAAAATTAATTATATTGTAAAATTAAAAATATAAAATTATAAGATATAGATCTATGACTATATCTATAAAGAACATATTAAGAATCTATTCAGAGATATTTCATTGGTTTATAATATCACCTGTACTAATAATTATCCAAATAATTATATACAAAATATAAAAGTAAACATATACATTTTTAAATTATGTAAATTTATAATTGTTAAGTTATAAAACATTATAAATAAATTATACCAGTTAGGACAAATTAGCCGAATAATTAATTTTACAATAATGTATCATAAAAATACTTTTAGCGATTATATAAAACTTATAAAATTAAATATAAATATTTATTAAATTTAAATTTGTAGTATAATTAATATATATTAAATATATAATTATTTTTGTAAATTTTAATTCAATAATGGTGTATCATCAAAGTTGTTTTATAGTATTTTTAGGTAAATTCCATCGTTAATGTATTGAAAGATACTATAGATACTAAATAACATATAATAAATACAAATAATATTATAAATAATATAATATAATAAAAGAAATATTATATAATAAAACATTGTCTAATGTTTATGGAATTTGATCACATATAAACACTACAATATTCACCACTATTAACCCTGCTAAGATAACACTATTAACCCTGCTAAGATAATACTATTAACCTTGCTAATATAACCATTATCCATTCTAATATAACCCTAACCCCACTAAGGTATAATACTATTAATCCTGCTAAGATAACACTATTAACCCTGCTAAGATAACACTTACCCGTGCTAATATAAGCCTTACCCACACTAAGGGATAACACAATTACCCCTCCTATATAACACTTACCCCCACTAAGGTATAACACTATTAACCCTGCTAATATAAGCCTTACCTACCCTAAGGGATAATATTATTAACCCTGCTAATATAACACACATACCCACCCTAAGGGATAATATTATTAACATTGCTAATATAACCCTACCCCCACTAAGGTTTGACACTTACCCCCAATAAGGTATAATACTTTTAACCCCACTAAGGTATAACCCTTACCCACCCTAAGGGATAACATTATTAACCTCTTGAAAGAAGTGATGAGCGTTCTTAAGGACAAAAGCACAATTAAACAGATCGCGTCGTATCGCCTGCATCGACTCTAGGTTTGTAGACAGCGACTTCAGCTTCTCCTCGGTTCTGTTTAAACTTTCCTATGGTGATGGTGGTGATGATGTTGGTGATGATGATGTTAATGATGTTGATGATGATGGTGATGATGGTGATGTTGATGATGATGATGCTGATGATGATGATGGAGATGATGATTATGATGGTGATGATGATGATGATGGTGATGGTGATGATGATGGTGATGATGATGTTGATGATGGTGATGATGATGATGGTGATGATGATGATGATGTTGATGATGATGGTGGTGTTGATGATAATGGTGATGATGATGTTGATGATGATGATGATGATGAAGATGATGATGATTTATTATACGCAAATATATGATATTATAATAGTGAGCGTTATTCTGGAATGTGTTTTAAGTAGTATACAAATAATAATAATAAATAGTGCATGAGTAACTGTAACGGTATAAAGTAAAACAAAATAGAAAAAATAAGCATATATATACGACGTATTATGTCAGTAAAAGTAATAAAATAAAACAAAATTAAAATATATTATAAATTATCAATTATAATATAAAAGTAAAATAAACATTACGTTACGTAAGTTAGTATTTAAGGTTATCGTAGTTAAGCCTATATAAGGTATGTTAAGATGCTGAGGTTAATACATAAAGAGCGATCGTATCGTGTTCAGTAATGTTTAGCTTTAATAGTCGTAGTACGGATGCGTTAAATAGAGCGCGACGGTGCCGATGATTTTAAGTGAAATAAGCGGTGTGCTTGAGTAGCGTGGAAAAGAGGACAAATGTACAGATGAACAGACTACCGCTGTAGCTATGTAATGTATCAACTGACCACTGTCCACCTGTCCATCTGAACAACTGACCCGCTACACATTGTACACCTAACATAAAAAATAAGACCTCTATTAATATCACCGATGAACATTAATTGTCTGCAAATATTGTGTAGGTGTTCAGTGAGCAGTTTATTGCATAATAATAGCATATGATTAGTATAGCATTAGCATTAAAATAGCATATAATTAGCATATTATTGCATAATAATAATAGCATATAATTATCGTAGCATAGAATTAGCATAGCCTAGAATTAGCATAGAATATAATTAGCACAGCACTTGCATAGCGCATCGTACCATAGGCCACGACTCATAGCGTTATAAAGTCTGACCTCGAGGTCGCGTGTTTCGGAGGACGTCTGCGGTTCCGTATACGAGTCGATAACATCCGGGTCAAAGTGCACGTTATACTTGGTCAGCTCGGATTCGAAATATCCTATTAATGGTGGGTGAACGTCGAGTGAACGTCGCGCGTAATTCTATTATCGGTGTGTGTATAGTGTCTCTAACTCAATTGTCTTTGCATGTTTTCGCAGTTCCGAATTTTATCGATGAAAACTCGTTTGAAAGACGACGTATCGTTGTTGAGCTGCGAGAGATCATGGTGGTATTACATCGATAGTGTAACGCGCAACAATAGTTATATTTATAATGTCACGGTATGATGATAGGTTATAGATTATAAAGTTTATTACAACGCACTTATCGAAGAATTGAATAATCTATATGTTCAAATTATTCTATCTATATTTTGGAGCGGAGTAATGAATGCAGTTGGTTTAGCCATTCGTCTAGATATGAAACATTGGTAAACACTATTTGAAAGGGTGGTGCTGAATTTAGTAGGAAAGAGGTTGCCCTAAAAGGAATTGGTTGGACAACTTCTATGAGTGGACCGGTATATCTACTAGATCTTTATACGATGAAACGAAAGACAGTTATAGTTAGAAGTTGTGCATGACGCCATTTCATGTTTCCCCTACAACGACTCGTCATGGCTCTTATTAGCTAGTTAGATAGTTAATGAATACATAATCATTTAGTGTTTAGTTCTCTGATTATATATTTCAAATGAATTGCTTTTATTTAAAGATTAAGAATAAGCTTAGTTTCAGATAAAACAACTATTACAATCGTAATGAACGAAACTTCGACCCTTTTGTCTGGTTATTCAGTGAAAATTAGTAATAATAAGTATTACATGAAGGGATATTTAATAAATCAGTCATTGGGGGTGTTTAATAAACACTGTTTATATAGGTAGATAGGCTAGAAAGTATTATTTAGAGATGAAAGATTATATTACAAAAAAAGTTTTTATTTTAAAATAATAATATTTCGATTACAAATAATCTTTAAATCCTTAAATATTACTGATACAACGAATACAATCAAAAGGATAACAAATAAAATATGCTAATATATTATGATGTGTTAATGGTAAGTGATAGAGTAGATAATAGTTATAATAATGCTAAATAATAGGTATAATATAAACTAAAGTTAAACAAAATGATGATAATGCGATAATACTAACATCTACGAATTGAACAATTCCCATTTCCCCCAAAGACGAGATGTAACTATATATATTAGTGGCTTGCAGGTACAACTGTAGTTTCGTCATAGGTTCAGATCTCAACATGATGCTCTCGATTACTTACGATACCTGTGCTACGGGTAGGTATTATTATAAGTGTTACAGTGTTGTTACAGTGTTGTTACAGTGTTGTTACAGTGTTGTTACAGTGTTGTTACAGTGTTGTTACAGTGTTGTTACAGTGTTGTTACAGTGTTGTTACAGTGTTGTTACAGTGTTGTTACAGTGTTGTTACAGTGTTGTTACAGTGTTGTTACAGTGTTGTTACAGTGTTGTTACAGTGTTGTTACAGTGTTGTTACAGTGTTGTTACAGTGTTGTTACAGTGTTGTTACAGTGTTGTTACAGTGTTGTTACAGTGTTGTTACAGTGTTGTTACAGTGTTGTTACAGTGTTGTTACAGTGTTGTTACAGTGTTGTTACAGTGTTGTTACAGTGTTGTTACAGTGTTGTTACAGTGTTGTTACAGTGTTGTTACAGTGTTGTTACAGTGTTGTTACAGTGTTGTTACAGTGTTGTTACAGTGTTGTTACAGTGTTGTTACAGTGTTGTTACAGTGTTGTTACAGTGTTGTTACAGTGTTGTTACAGTGTTGTTACAGTGTTGTTACAGTGTTGTTACAGTGTTGTTACAGTGTTGTTACAGTGTTGTTACAGTGTTGTTACAGTGTTGTTACAGTGTTGTTACAGTGTTGTTACAGTGTTGTTACAGTGTTGTTACAGTGTTGTTACAGTGTTGTTACAGTGTTGTTACAGTGTTGTTACAGTGTTGTTACAGTGTTGTTACAGTGTTGTTACAGTGTTGTTACAGTGTTGTTACAGTGTTGTTACAGTGTTGTTACAGTGTTGTTACAGTGTTGTTACAGTGTTGTTACAGTGTTGTTACAGTGTTGTTACAGTGTTGTTACAGTGTTGTTACAGTGTTGTTACAGTGTTGTTACAGTGTTGTTACAGTGTTGTTACAGTGTTGTTACAGTGTTGTTACAGTGTTGTTACACGGGTGACAGACGTTTCGTATACAAATATCAGACGAAATTATTATACGAAACGTCTTTTATACGAAACGTCTGGAATTCTTATACGAAACATCTGATATTTGTATACGATACGTATGATATTTTTATACCAAACGTTTTATACGAAACGTCCGCTATATGGAACGTCTGGCATTCTTGTTACACTACAGTATGGGTTGTTCGATAGGATGGTAAGTAATGTGCTAACAACTGATATCATTATCACTATATTATCGGTAGATATTATTGTTTTATAGTTACCTAATAACTATTCATAAATGATTAACTCAGATATTACATAGTTTATGTATAATATTCGTTTATTGTAATCACACATACATATTGAATACATATTGAATACATATATATATATATATATATATATATTCAATATATATATATATATATATATATTGAATATAATAAAATAATGGATAAAAATGGACTCCTCAATAAGTCATAGACTTATACATGTTATAAATAACTGTGACGGGCCCGGAAAATACAAATAGTAAATAATTTTTTCTTGTTTTTGATTTATAATTTATTAAGTTCCTGATAAATACAAGAGAACAAATAATAACTACCTGGAGTCGATATCAGGACCTCTCACTCACTTCCCGACAACCAATTCTTTATTAGTTAGTATTAGTATATTCCTTACCAATTCCGATTTCTTTAACCATTAGCATACCTTGAAGTATGATTATGGTATATATCTATACAAAGCATTGAAATGATAGTATTATTGTATACAATAATATTCCCATTTCAATGTTTTCTGCCACAATTCCACCGTGCGTGGTCTTACCCAGCAAACAGTAAGAGAAGCATAATAGCAGCATAACAGCATATGCTAGAGCCTCAAATGTTTACATTGTGCTATTAATTTGTCATGATATTATGCTGCTGTTATGCTGCTATTATGCTGCTCTTACTGTTTGCTGGGTACCGTTTTATAACTTGTTAATGTAACCCTGTGGTACTTAATTGGTACTAACGTTCTCTGACAGTTCTACTGAGCTATAGATCCCCCCGACTATGCAATAATTGAAATAACGTATAACAATTTCTTAACGTAGTTCTAAAATTACATTTCTTTCTTTAATTTTTGTAATTTAATTTATTATTTTCCGCATATATAGGTGTGAATATTATTTACCAATTATAAAAATTATATGTAAATTTATAATATTTAGAATATACTAATTATATATATATATATAAACATTTGAGATATTCTAGTACATACCACATTATTTAATAAAAATTAAATTATTATAATCATTATACTATTGATTATAGTTGAATGATAAAACATATCCCAGCAGTGCATCTAGTCATAGTTATTATTAGAAGTGAATTAAAGTGTAAATTAACATACGTAATACGATAGTACATAATAAATATGTAACATCGGTAGATACTAGTGGCCTAATCACTATCCTGGATGGCGGTGATATTTAATAATACACACGTCACATTTAGCAATGGGGTCATAGATTTATAGTTTAGGTAAAATACAAATCTATGAATGGGGTAATTGTACATAATCCGCACAGGCTGTATTTATGTATTACATATAACCAGTACAAAGTAGTAGTGTACTAAGACTTATACATAGTATACTATAGTATATACTGGTAATAATATTATATATCTATGATATTATATATATAATATTATATAAAATATGATTATATATATATAATATATGATATAATATAGTTTATTCGAATATATTCGTAGCCTGAGTTATGCACTATATGAGATTCATAATAATATATTCATAAATTATCATATTATATAGTGTATAATTTATATTAGTTGTATAATACACTATTATAATGACTATATAATACGGTATTCCTAATGTATTAAGACCTCATTTAATGAGGTAATGAGTAATTACGAAGCTCATATAGTGTAAATTAGTTTAGTTTGAAATATAATTTATAAAATACGATGAGTAATAATTACAATAAACATATTTAATATGATTATTATAATTATAATAATTATTAATAATTATTATTATTGCACTAATTATATGAGGCTCATAATCATTATTGTGATAATGAGCTTCGTAATGACAATAGCATATTGAATATGATAATATAATATTATAGGTATAGCAATGAGATTTTTTATTTTGTAGCTAGAATAAAATTATTAATACCATTGGAAAGAGGATGAAAAAGAAATATAAGTTTCATATTTTACTTTTTAGATATAATTAATAATAAAAAAGTTATGGTCAAAAGAATGGCCAGATTTGAGGGTATTAATTCAGACAGCTATTACATGTAAAAGATACAGATATTTTGGTAATTCAATTTTGATCAACTAATATTCAATATTTTTATAATTATTATTTTACATTTATGATATTATAATAATATCATATTATCATGCTATAATATGATATCATAATAATTATTTTCAAATAATATTTATATATTTACGAAGAATATGTACATTTTGAATGTTAAATGAGTGGATTTCGTCCATGTACCAGTATTGGTATGTATGCAAATAAATGTTGCCGGAGTTCGTACGATTTAGACTGACATCGGCCCCCGATATGTCACGTGACTAACCGAGAGTTAAAGTAAACAATGCGTATAGGGATTATATAATATCATATTAATATATAAACATACGGTATTGTGATATGTATGTATATATAAAACAGGAATTCACTACTTCGTGGATACTTTACTAAGAAATATAAAGCCAGCCGCGAAATGTTTATTTTAACTTGTGTTTGACACGTGACTTATTGAGGGCCGATGTCAGTATTCAGCGTTCGTACTTCCTAATTTTGAAGTTTTACTTAAAGTCACTTTAAAATTATATTCACTATACTTATTATAATAATGTATAGACTATACAGTAAGTCTATAACTTAACTTACCTGAAATTTAATGATTTATTATTTGTTAATTAATAATAATCATTATAGAATCTATTTATAGATTTAATCTAAGATTATAATTATTATAATATGTATGATAACATATTACATTTTAATTGTTAAATGCATTGATAAAACTATTCGAACTATACCTATCATATAAACCAAAAGAAACAATATCTTTGGTTTTATATACAAGTAAATATAATTTAAAATCAAATTATTAGGTAACACAATATTCCATAATATACATAACACATATACAAAGAAAATATGAAATATTTAAATTTATCAAACTATATTTGTGTCCTAAGATTTGTTTATATGATATCATGTGACTAATCAATCAACGAATTCCTAGTTCAATAACTGTAGATATATTATAATCCATTACAATCATAGATCTGGTGCGAATATATAATATTGGTAATATAGCATATCTGTCGGTGCTTTGGAAATAGGGGAAGTCTCCGATTACCGACCCCTCCTAATACCGACCTCCTCTCGTATCTCAGTAACTATAAGAGATATCAAAAAATTATATATACATGAACTGTTAGCAATTTAATGATAAATATGAATACATATTTTGTTTTAATAAATATTCAATCCTACAATTGTTATTTGATAAAATGTAATATTCTATTTTTACTTTTTAAATATGTGAATAATAACTTTTTTAAATAATTAGTAAATACTTTACTAATTAAAAGAAAACTTAATACCGCACATAATATTATAAATCACTAACATGTTTATAAACATTATATAAATAATTTAATTTGAATAATTATTAACCGACATATCTAAATTATAGCAACCCATATGATTTTCCTATTACCGACCCCCTAAATTACCCTAATACCGACCCCATGTTATTTATAATATCCAATAAAAATAGATCAGTATTTTACTTTAATATATATCATATGATCTTATATAAGTTGTTTGTGTATCATTGATATAGATTAAGGATTCATGATTCCATTCGAGTATATACATACTGATTAATAACTAAATATTAAATAATAATATACACTATTTTAATATAATTACTATAAAGTTTAAATTTAAATTTAATATTACTATTAAAACATAAATTCAATAACAAATAAATTGTCTGAATGTTATAATTAATTATATTTATGTATACATATACTATATATAGTCCTATCTACTATTTGTATTGGATATTATAATACTACAATTAGTTATACCACGATTATTTTAGGGGGTCGTAATGGGAGAATTGTGTCGGTATTAGGATCAGGTATCCGATTACCGACCCCCCTGTTTATTCTTGTAAATATAATTATATCAAAAAATTAAAATAGACTCATTATTCATTGCCATAATATTGCCCTAATTACAACATTTCAAATAAATATATTTAATATTGAATACGTTATTACAAATAATCATTTAGGGGTCGGTAATTGGAGACTTTCCCCTACCAGAAAAGTCTCCAAGTTAATACCATATATTTGTATTTTAGGGGGTATCCTACTACCAGTATTTCCGAAAATTCTGTTGTTTTAGTGGGATCTATCTCCTATCCCACTACAACGTGCTAGAAAATTACTTTCTAGCAAACATTTCCTGACATTATTTTCGGAAACACAGGATACCCCTTTTACTGTTATGAGCGGAAAACGACAGGTTTTTTCAGTCTCTTAATACATAAAGTCATATATTTATAATTTTTCAAAAATTGAAAGGGAAAATCCTAGATTTTCAAATATTTTATTTTTATAAACTACAAATACATGGGTACCCGGAAAACAGTAATAGCCGCATAATAACAGCATAACAGCATATTTAATAGCCTCAAATGTTTACCTTGTGCTATTATATTGCTATCATGTTGCTATTAAATATCTATTATGCTGCTATTAATTTGTCATGCTATTATGCTGCTGTTATGCTGCTATTTAAAGTATATTATGATATTATTATGCTTCTATTAATAGCATAATATACTTTAAATAGCAGCATAACACCAGCATAATAGCATGACAAATTAATAGCAGCATAATATACATTTAATAGCAACATAATAGCAGCATGATAGCAGAATGTAAACATTTGAGGCTATTAAATATGCTGTTATGCTGCTATTATACGGCTATTACTGATTTCTGGGTAAAATCAATATCTCCTATAACATCGGAGTTTATAGCAATACCTCCTATAACCATCGGAAGTTATATGAGGTTTTGGTTATAGGATGTATTAATACATATAATATACATATAATTGTCTTTAGCTCTAGCCCTATAGGGCTAGAGCTAGACATATATGTCTGCCTATGTATTTTACCAATTGGTAAAATACATAGGCAGACATAGAGCTAACAATAATTATTTCTAGATCTATGTAGGCAGATGAGGAAATAAATAAACCTTCATATACATATATATTTCCAAGACCTATTATAACTCCGAGGTTATAGGATGTTTTGATATTATGGGACGAATATTTAAATATTATTTACCCTATATTATTTTTGTTTATTATTACCAAAGATTTAGCGAATCAAATCATTCGGAAAATATTTTCTATTAATAATGCTATAAATGAAGTATACTTCGCCCTATAGGGGAAAGTAACATAATACGGACAGAGCCCGAATACGGACACTCTCGGTATCTCAGAAACCATAAATCCTTCAAAAAAAAATTAATGAATAAAATATTCATAATTATATAAATAGTCTAAAAAAGTATTTTTTATTTTTTTATTATTCAATATTCTGATATATCCAATAAACTAATTTTTTTATTACGTTTTTAAATTGATGAAAACAAATTTAAATTTAAAACCTTCTCAAGAATATACAAATGTATCGATATCAAATATAACACTATATTATTAAAAAATAAAGCATTCTAAAAAGTATATGTAATACATATTATGTATACTTTCTATATTCGTTATAAAATATTGATTAAGTTATAAGCATATATCTAGAGGTCATATAAGTCCCAAATACAGACACTCTATATGTCTTAATACGGACATCCTATAACCAATCAGCGCGCAGCGTATGGACTATTATGATTTTCATAAAAATCGCGTGCGTTATAATATTAATACCACCCATAAAGCTAAATCTAAAGTTTGTATTATTTAGATACTTAAATTGAATTATTAATTAAAAAAATAATAAAAATTAGAATAAATTATTCATAAAATTAATTATAAATAATGTAATTGTAATTTTTCTGATTGATTCATCAATAATATATAGTTTATATAGTGGTATATAGGTTGTCCGTATTATAACTAGTGATATGAATGAAACATAATGTTAAGGTTTCGAAACGGTTTCAGTTTCAAAGATATTGATTTTGAAACGGTTTCAATATATTATTTCGATAATAATAAACAAACAATTTAAAGTTTAGTATTGAAGTTTAAATTCGAAAATATAATACAAAATACAAATGCGGCATATATTTAATATATTAACATGGTACCAATGAATACAAATGAAACGTTTCATTTTTAAATGTACATTCTAAATTACTCGAAACATACTCGAAATTACTCGAAACCGAATCGGAATCCTAATTTGAAATTTTAATTACTCGCAACCGCTCGAAAATTACTCAGCTCGATCCCATCACTAATTATAAAACATGTGTGTGTTATAACACCCTGCAGTGTGTCCGTATTCGGACATGGGTACCGAATACGGACACCCCCGTTATCTATGGAATTAAAATATTAAATAAAATGTTAAAATCCCAATAATATCTATAATCATATAATATTAATATATTGTAATTTTAGAATACAAATAATGTGTCATACAATTTTAAGACCCAGTATTGTTAAAGTGTCCGCATTAGGTTACTTCCCCCTATTACTTCAACAACAACATTTAATAATTCTAGCGATTTGAATTTCAATTAACTGTGATATTACAAAATAATAAACTAAATAATTATAATTAAAGAGGTTATTTTATGTTATAAATAGGTTACTGAACGAACAAACGGTATTATAAAGGCGTCCACGAAATGAGGTCACCACGTCAAACTTGCGTTAATGCTAATGTCACGTAGGCTCTATAGGGGGTATACGACGTAGGGGTGCTGCAACAGGGGGGGGGGGCGGGGAGTTATGTCAAAATGGTTAAGAGTTTAAACTTGTTTAGATATGTCCCCCCCCCCACTTTAAAATCTAGGGTGACCTCCTATATATTGCCCCCCCCCCTTTACTATATAATTTATTTTGATTGATTGGTCCCCCCCTACATACACACCATCGTTCCAGCGCCCCTACTGACACGTATGATTAATTATTAGTCTAAAAAAAAATTGACTAAATAGGTCAGTGTATGTATTCGTATTGAATACAATTCATCCGTTTAAAGTAGTAGAACCTAGACAATAATAATATATATATAGATTATACAATGAGATTTGTTTATGTATGCTAAAATAAAATAATTAGTACCTTTGGATATAGTATGATAAGGTGGAATAAGATTCATATATTAATTTATTAATCATAAAAAGAGGTGAATATAAATTAAATTATAGGTTAATAAATAGCAATTTATGAGTAGGTGTACCTATAATATTAACCTGTAAAGTATACAAATTGTTAGTCATACAAATATAGAATATATTGCTTAATATTTGACATTGATTAATAAGTTAATAATAAAACATATTTCGTTTAAATATATTTTATTAAATTGGATTATAAAAATTAAATTAATTGTTTAAAATAGTCAGTTTATTGATATAGTATCATGACCTCCTGTAGCTTCAGGAAGCTAAAGATTATCGGAGTAAGGCTTCAGGAGGCCATACTATATATTTATATTGTATAATATACTATGTATAGTACTATCCATAATCATTTTTTTAATATTTTTGTTTATTACATTTTATTTTTTATTAATTATTACTTATTAAAATATGTAATAAAATGTATATTATATTTTAAAAATGGTATAATTTGTTAGTGATTATTTAGTTGTTCTATAATATATCATTTGTTCTATATATTATGATAATATTAAAATAAATTAATTTTATAAAATTGTTATTATTAAAATACTTAAATGCATATTTACGTATATACGAAAATGAGTAATAGTTATATATTATGTACAATATACGTATTTAATTTTATAATAAAATTAATAAAAAGGGATAATAATAGTTTTACGGATATTTCAACAGCGAAATTTCATAATTCCGGTAGAAGCCCCACTTGCATTAACAACAGTATAAGGCCGCATTATGTAATACTTATGTTTTTAAAATAATACATATAAACCAGATAGGTGAAAAGAATTACATCTATAGAATATAATAGAATACAATATATTTATTGAACATTAAATTGTAATAGTTTTAATCTTTTATATTCCTGCTTTTCCACGTGATCAAACAACGACTACGTAGGACCCACGAAGAAATACACACATTTTAAATTATATTAAATATATTTTATGTAATTAATTAATACATAGGAAATATCACATATTAACTTTTCCAACTTTTTTTATTTTTTAATAAATTAAATTTAATATAATTTAATATATTTTATGTAATTAAATAATACATAGAAAATATCACATATTAACTTTTCCAACTATTTTTAATTTTTTTAAAATTAAATTTAATATAATTTAATATATTTTATGTAATTAAATAATACATAGAAAATATTACAAATTAACTTTTCCAACTTTTTTTATTTTTTTAAAATTAAATTTAATATAATTTAATATATTTTATGTAATTAAATAATACATAGAAAATATCACATATTAACTTTTCCACTTTCTCTAACATACGCTATATATTGCTCCTATCGTACGACGTACGTTTACCACACATACTCTGTATAGCACTATAGCACTATAGGTATACCGTATCTCTATATTGTCTCCATTTAGCTATGTTATCTATATAACCTCTCTCCCATTGCCACTCCCTCCTTTCTCTTTCGAACATTATCTCATACTATATCCTCTCTCTAAATATATCCCTATATCTTTCTCAATATCTCAATATTCTCTCTACTAACTCTCATTCTCACATCTTTTTTCTTTCTATATCCTCTCTGCCATACTTCCTATCTCCCCCTCTCCCTCTATCTAAAACTCCCCAATTCATTTTCCTATTTACTCTCTCTCATCTATCCTATCTATCTTTTCTCACTATTTATGTCTCCTCTCTATCTTTTCTCTCTAACTCTCATGTCACTCGTATCTTATATATCTCTTCTCCCTCTTCTATTCTAAACTATATCTTACTATATTATACTATATATATATATATATATATATATATATATATATATATTCTCTATCTATCTTCTCTCTATCTCACTACCCTAACTTGCCTCCCTCTTATTTATATATAAATCATAAATCTATTTTATCATTTACATTTACATTTTTCATAAAACTATTTACATAATTATATAACTGAAGTTATATAATAAGTTAAATGTTTATTTTAAATATATATATATATATAAATATATATATATTATACAAGTAGATAAAACTTAATAAAAACATATGTTTTACGATATTTAATATTTAGTTAACCTAAAATAATACTTCAATAGCAGAATTTCATAACTTATATTTCGTTACAAATTATATTGTTGTATAAATTGTATATATTAAAAGAAAATATTCTGTATGTGTCGTGTAAATGCGTATTCATATAAATAGCATTACGAGATAAGCACATAAATCTATATTTAGATCTGAATGTCACCATCGGAGTGATCGCAAGATGGCCGAACTTGACCTACAAGGTCATGACCGCTAGTGCACTACTATTACGTTTACATAGTATGCGTACTGCCTTCGCTGAATAGAGTATATACTGATCTCTGTACGTAACTTGATTCTATGCAGATGAGATACACAATAATGTAGTCTAGACAACATTAGCGAATGTATTACTTCTTTGGTAAGATGAAAAGAAAGTTTAGTGACATATTTTGAAATATTATAGAGGTAGTAATTATAGGTACGAATAGTAGTGGATATATGAGTGGAGATAGACAGATTAGAATTAAGCGTAATGCCAATAGTGGTGATAGACGAATAAGTGCGATAGAAGTTAGATGATTGTTAGTAATGATTGATTAGGTATGTGTAGTAGGTTAAGATCTGCTGAGGATAATATAATCTGTTTTTGAAAGGTTAGCTGATTGTTAGTAATGATTGATTAGGTATGTGTAGTAGGTTAAGATCTGCTGAGGATAATATAATCTGTTTTTGAAAGGTTAGCTGATTGTTAGTAATGATTGATTAGGTATGTGTAGTAGGTTAAGATCTGCTGAGGATAATATAATCTGTTTTTGAAAGGTTAGCTGATTGTTAGTAATGATTGATTAGGTATGTGTAGTAGGTTAAGATCTGCTGAGGATAATATAATCTGTTTTTGAAAGGTTAGCTGATTGTTAGTAATGATTGATTAGGTATGTGTAGTAGGTTAAGATCTGCTGAGGATAATATAATCTGTTTTTGAAAGGTTAGCTGATTGTTAGTAATGATTGATTAGGTATGTGTAGTAGGTTAAGATCTGCTGAGGATAATATAATCTGTTTTTGAAAGGTTAGCTGATTGTTAGTAATGATTGATTAGGTATGTGTAGTAGGTTAAGATCTGCTGAGGATAATATAATCTATTTTTGAAAGGTTAGCTGATTGTTAGTAATGATTGATTAGGTATGTGTAGTAGGTTAAGATCTGCTGAGGATAATATAATCTGTTTTTGAAAGGTTAGCTGATTGTTAGTAATGATTGATTAGGTATGTGTAGTAGGTTAAGATCTGCTGAGGATAATATAATCTGTTTTTGAAAGGTTAGCTGATTGTTAGTAATGATTGATTAGGTATGTGTAGTAGGTTAAGATCTGCTGAGGATAATATAATCTGTTTTTGAAAGGTTAGCTGATTGTTAGTAATGATTGATTAGGTATGTGTAGTAGGTTAAGATCTGCTGAGGATAATATAATCTGTTTTTGAAAGGTTAGCTGATTGTTAGTAATGATTGATTAGGTATGTGTAGTAGGTTAAGATCTGCTGAGGATAATATAATCTGTTTTTGAAAGGTTAGCTGATTGTTAGTAATGATTGATTAGGTATGTGTAGTAGGTTAATATCTGCTGAGGATAATATAATCTGTTTTTGAAAGGTTTAGCGATAGCGAGTTAACAGATGGTTACGTGCACTTATACACATGATATCATTAATTAAGTATTTATTAAGGGCAAGTAGTGTAGAAGAAATGGAAACAAAATCGAATAGAAGAGATATCTATGTTTAAATATCACCAGCATAGAGATTGTACTGGTTTGATGGATATTTGGAAAACATCGATTTTAACGGAAGAATGTAACATTATATGTATACGAGGACACGTATGGTACCAAGAACTTAACCTTGGGGAATCCCCGACGAGGATACTGTGTGTTTAGGAGAAAGAAGTAGATATTGAATCATTAATATTTATACAACATTCTCACTATGTAATAAAGGACATGAACCATGCATACACTTGGCCACGTATGCCGACCTCACGTCGTAGTAAGGACATCGCGAGCAAAGTGTATAAGCGAGCGATATAGCAGTGTTATCTTCGATGATTGTCATTTTTCTAGGTTTCGAATTGGTGATTAACTTTAGCGTATTGAATGTTCTGCTTTGCTATGTATTCCCCTTTCAAATCTTTATCAACAGACATGCACTGTACGGCGTACAGTGTACGCTTAGCCATTCATTCTTTTCTGTGTTCATAGTATGAACTTCATACAACTACGTTTCATATATTATATTAGTTACTATAGTAACTAATATAATATATGATACGTACTATATATAGTATACTACTACTATATTACACAGATGTCATCAATATTCCTTAATGTATACTCCCCGTTCTGATATAATTCCTAAAACTATTATAATATAAGTGTATTATTGTATTAACATAATAAGTGTACAAATATAGTATGATTTTATTAGGAAATATATTACGAATTAAATACACATATTCACTGGTTATATACGATAATAGTTATATGTGTATTCGTCAACGAATGCATGAGTTATAATAATGGTTATAAGTTATATATATATAATGTATAATAGATCAGTAGTAGTAATAGCAGAAGTATACTTATTACTATTACTATTACTTATTACTAGTAGTAGTACAAGTAGTATAGTAGTATACTACTACTATTACTAGTTATACTACTATAGTATTGGTAATAATAGTATTAGTAGTCGTAGTAGTAGTGGCAGTATACTATACTCTATATATATATAACTACTATAGTTGTAGTGATAGTAGTACAAGTATGATTAATAGTAGCAGTATTAGTATTAGTAATACTAATAGTAGTACATATCACAATCGATATTAAGGGTAATCACCCCTACATGACAAACTGCTCGCGATCCGAATCACGTGTCACTAGGCTGATTAGATAGATAACAATGACGGGTAACAATAGTGGTGAGGGTAACTAGGCTAGTACCATTGTTAGTACGGGCGTTAGCTGGCGGGTGTTCTACGTTTGCGAGACCGAGGTCGAGATAGGCAGTAGGCGGAAAGTACGATACCAGCCAAACTCGTCAGTTCCAGCAATCTGTGCGATAAATGTGCTAATTAATAGACATTTTTTAAACATATATGTAACATATATGTATTCGATTACAGTTTTAATGTATTTTACTTATCGTATTTTACATATAGTAATTACTAGTTGTAAGTTACTACTAGTAACCATCTTACACCTTTCCCCACTCCTTCTACAGAGGTATGATTATCATGAATACTATCTGATAAGTATAATAAAGAAATATATTCATATATATATATATATATATATATATATATTAAACCTTTGAAATATATTCAAATATATATTGTCTTTGAACATGGGGTGATTCCGTTTACTATTCAACAGCACGAAAGCCTTAACAATCGCCAGCACCACAACGGTCAGTACAGACAGGGTTATAACGTGCAATGCCCTGCGAAATAAATGTAGATGTATAGGTATCAATATTGTTTATTATTTCATTTATTAACAGTGTATAATTAAATTAGAATAAATGTTTCATAAAATTAATTATAAATAATGTAATTGTAATTTTTCTGATTGATTCGGTAGCCGGACATGGGTACCGAATACGGACACCCCCGTTATCTAAGGAATTAAACGATTAAATACAATTTTAAAATAACAATAATATTTATAATCATATAATATTAATATATTGTAATTTTTGAATAAAAATAATGTGTCATAAAATGTTAAGACCATTTATTGTTAAAGTGTCCGTATTAGCTAATAAACCTAGGTTACTTTCCCCTATCTACCGAAAAATCGCAGTGTTGTAGATCAAAATATTTGATGTTTGAGAATATTCACGCATATGCATACCCGAAAGTATAGTACTAACTATACATATAGGTTTATATAGAGAGAGAACATATAGCAAATATAGAAATTAAAATTAATATTGGTTAATCTATGCCCCCAGTGAGCGACGCCCGCATACCGTGTACACTGTACACTGTACACTGTACATTGTACATTGTACATTGTACACTGTACACTGTACACTGTACACTGTACACTGTACACTGTACATTGTACATTGTACATTGTACACTGTACACTGTACATTGTACACTGTACACTGTACACTGTACACTGTACACTGTACACTGTACATTGTATATTGTACAGTGCCTTTTTAGGATTTGAAAGGGGGGAGGTAAATTCCAAAATAATTATTCTATTTCTAATTGTATGAAATATGAATAATAATTTAATAAAATATATCCATTGATTTATACTAAATCAATAGGATTATGATATAATTAAATATAAGACAGCATAGATTTCGTTTTTATGGGTACTGTTGGAGATCCAAATTGGAACTGGCATCGGATGTTATAATCTACTCATGGTAAAAAAAAGAGGTCGATCAGCTGGTGGATGATACACTCAAAAGATGATGGAAGATAAAAATGGTTGAAAGATGATAGTCAAAAACTGCCGAGCAAGCTCGACATGGTAAGGTAAGTAAATATGAAAACATCTGATTTTTGTGTGTGAAAACTTCAAAAAGGGGGCAATTAATAACAACATTTACCTTTTGTATACAAATATTAAATAGTAATATATAGTAATATTGAATACGCCTACTATACATATATAGCGTGACTAAGCCACGCCCATTACAAATGACTTACGAGACTTACTTACTAATTAATGCACGACTAATAAACACCTATACCTAATTATATATATATATATTATCGATCATAATACACGATACGAGATACGGCACTTCCAGATAAGGTTAGTCACGTATATATGTATAGTAGGCTATATTAACTCATATTCAATATCATAAATACTACATCTTTAAAAAGGCACTTCTACACATAGATCTTTAACTATACGTACAAGAGGGCCCACACATACACCTACACACACAAACACGGTGCGGTGTATCGTACCTGTACACCGAGACGGCGGCGTATCGTATCCGCATCAGCCCTAGCGACCGATTATCCGCATCACGTGATATAGTCAGTGGGAATCGGGTCACCGAGTAAACACTGAAACTAGGACTGCTCGACTCTCTCGTCTTCGCTCGATCTATCAGGCAATGCATTTAGTTATCAACGGCGTTATCGTCGATATTGAATTTAAGGGGGCGTGCTATGGGGGCGTGTTATGGAGGCGTGTTTACACAGTTAATAAAAATAGGTTACAGATTATCGTCTGCGATATTTTATCGTCATATATTCGAATCTAAGACAGTACTTAAAGTTGTCGTAGAAGTATGATGAAATATATGACTATTTATCGTCTAATATATTTACCGAGAAACGTACCCTCAAGGGTACACTAATTAGGTGTATATATATATTATTACATCATGGTATACCCTATATACCCTATATTTTTCGGTAAATATCTAAAACGGTATATATATATATATGGGTTAGCGTTTTTATAGATATTACAAATATCGCTATACTTTATAATTATGCCTATATATGCCTATATATATATACATATATATATATATATATATATATATATATATATATATATATATATATATATATATATATATATATAAATATATATATATATATAGTATACAATATAAGTATGTGAGTCTATGACAATAACATTTAGGTTAGTAATTTAACTCAAAAAGATCGAATATTTCTATATTTGAACGTTGACATTTCTACCGGTTTGCAACTTTCACACATTAAAATTTATGGTGAATTAAGATTTAATGTCGAACTTTTCATGAATGTAACGACATTTATTATTAATGTATGAGAACAGGGATATTCGATAACATATATGTTTACATACAATGTATACATTTTAAGAACTACCATGTTCTTGTAAAATGGTACAATTATATACTAATTATATTATATACAATTATATATTTAAAAAATATAAATTCTGTTTTAACATATAGGTACTTGAACGCTCTATACAAATCCCTATATCCTACGAGTCCTTTAATCCCATCCAGGAACATAGATGAAGTTTTTACACATTTATATAACTTTATATGGCTCCAATATCCCTTCGAAGCCGCTATCATGTTAAGGCACGAAGGCATCCATGGTTTTAACTAGAGCCGATAATTTATTTATACACAATTATATAAGATCACTTCTAAATATTATTTGTAAGACCTATTTTAATAGTCCGGCGGACGTCTTCCGGCGGACGAGTCTCGAAACCGCGTCTATTGTTGGTGTATATGACTCCTTAGCCAACTGAGCCATACATTCAGTTAAATATATAAATACATATGGAATATATAGGTTATTTACCTACTATTAACCTTCTATTAACATTATAGCAACATATAACAACTATTTGACTAGCGGGTATAAACAATATAAATATGCGGTATACCTCTAGCCTTATGTTGCTTGTTTGTAGATTTAGCCGGTGTATCCGTATCACCTCTATATCCGTCGTCATCCGATGTACTCTCTTCAAAGCGGGCGAATTCACCCGTATTCAGACACACGGTATCGCCGTCACCGGTCACTAGGTGACCATCCAGTATCGTTATCCTATTAGACCCGCCTTCCTCGGACACGAAATGACCTATCTCCGGACAGCTCGATTCGAATGGCGCGTTACCGGCATCCATATCGCGTATAGAGTACGGTCCGCGATCCGCCGGCACGAAATCACCGGTATCCGAAATGGCGGCGTCGTCGTCGTCGTCTGCTTCTAAATCTCGATTAACGCGTTTCGATTGGCTCGCGGCGTCGGTATCTAGGTCATCGCTAGTCCTCGACGTCAGTATAGTAGTCATGGTAACCGCGTTGGGAATGTAGCAGCCGACGTGTTGCTCGGAAGACGACGACGTACTGTACGTGGTACGGTTCCTCGACCGGAAGTTGCTAATCCTAACGCCCTGAGCCGCAGTAGACGCCACCGTAGACGACGATCGGGCTCTAGAGAATCGCGAGATCTGACGACGGGTTCGTCGAGCCATGGTCACGTGATCTCGTACCGAACATCCGTTGTAAACAAACGACAAGCCCGCCACTAGCGAGTAGATTATGAACATACTTTCTGTTTTCGAGTGGCGGCGAATTAAAATATGGGTATATTCGGTGTAATACCATGGCCTCCTTTAGCTAAAGGAGGCCATGGTATTACATACTAAAATAAGAATGTATTAATTTGTATACAAATTTATATATATAAATTATAATATAATAAAATCAAAATCTGATAGATATACACACATATATATAGGTACAAACGTAAATATTATATATATATATATATATGAATTAAAATATTGACTATATATATATATATATATAGTAATAATAATAATATAATGTATTGAATATAGAAAATAGATATTCAAAATGACATACAACAGGAGACAAAAAGTAGCTAATACCAATATATATGTAGGGCCTAGACTGGGAAACCCCGTAGCTTCATTCATTTACTGATAGCAAGGACACGCCTTGCTTATGTCCCTCTTCACGCGTAGCGCGAAGTGGTATGATGAGATTATCTCGATTACAAACATTTATACTCCTAATGTATACTTAATAGTTCATATAATATGCATGATATGATATTATTATATATATAGTTAGGAGCGTTGGAATGATTTTGTATGTAGGGGGGACTAACCAATCAAAATAAATGTTTTTGTAAAAGTGGGTGGGACTAGTAATGTAAATTATACCAATCAAATCTAAAGCATGATGCAGTCTCAGTATCAGTTACCTAAAGTCTCAACTCGGCTCGGGCTCGTTTTGTTAGAGTCTCGTCTCGGCTCGGGCTCATTTTTTTCCGAAAATGAAAGTCTCGGCTCGGCATCAAAAAGCTCGGTATTATTTACAACACTAGATGAAATTTACATTATTATTCACTGAATCGCGAAGTTGATGCAGAATATTTTTTTTTAAATTGATGTAAATGTGTAATATATCAAAATTAGTATTAAAATGTAATTTAAAAAAAGCATCATTTCGACTCGGTAATGTGTTGTAAAAGTCTCGGTTCGGTTCGGTCTCGTTTGGCTCGGCTCGGGTTCGTTTTTTTCCGAAAATTAAAGTCTCGGCATTAAAAACCAAAAGTCTCGGATCGGCATCAAAAGCTCGGCCACATTTACATCACTAGTGGGGAACAATACATAGGAGGTCCCCCTTGATTTTAAAGTGGAGGGACATATTCCCCGCCCCCCCTGTTGCAGCGCCCCTATATATTGTCAATCACATCGAAATTCTTACTAGGAAGCTGACTAGTCATGCGTATCCATTTATTATATATATGTGTGTGTGTTATGATTACAATACAAAATAGCATAATATCCTAGCATCATATCATGTCCTGCAGGATATATCATATAGACTATATGCTATCCTATGACATAACATATAATTATATTGCATTAAGGGAAGGTAACCTAATACGGACACTTTAACAATAAATAGTTTTAACATTTTATGACTCATTATTTTTATTCAAAAATTACAATATATAAATATTATATGATTATAGATATTATTGTGATTTTAAAATTTTATTTTTTCTTTTAATGCCATAGATAACGGGGTGTCCGTATTCGGTATCTATATCCGAAAATGGACACCCTGTGTTATAATATGGACACCCTATATAGATAAACTATAGTTTGAACTTTCAAATTTAAATTATTTAAGTATCCTATAGATTTTTATAAATTATCACTACAATTGTAATAATAATTATATTGATAATACAAATAGAAATCATGTTAAATATTTTCTCAATATTGAATATATAGAAATTGAATATTGATTAAATATTATATTCAATATTACAATTTTATTATTATTGAATTTAAGTTAAATGTAACTTACATGAAATTATATAATATATTGTAATATACGAGTTAATACTTTCATGTTACGATACTATTTACTACACTAATATACTAATACCTTACCTTACCAGGTCGAGCTTGCTCGGCAGTTAACAACATCTTTTCTTCCATCCACTTCTGTCCTCCATCGCTGCGGGCAGTTCATTTAATACGCATTCTGTATCTTTTACTAGTTGATCGATAAACGTTTTCCTAGGTCTACCCGGTTTCGTTTTTCCATGTTTCGGGGTCCATAGTAACAATTCTGATGCTAGCTCCGTACGGGCTCTCCAACAGTGTCCACCGAAGCGTAGACGTTGACTCTTTATGGATTTCGACAATTTAGGGGTGTCACCGTAGAGTTCTTTATTTGTCGGGTGTGATTCCCATGATTTATTTAGAGCAGCTCTCAGCATCCTCGTATAGTTTCCATCTAGACGTTTCTCCATGGCTTTAGTCATAGTCCAGGTAGTAGATCCGTACACCAATACTGATTCCACAGTGGCTCTGAAAAAATTTCTTTTTAATTTATCTTTCAAATTTGATTTCCAAATTTTATTCATCGCGTTTAGTGCTGACCAACTCTTTGCCAATCTTATATCTAGATCTTTCTCGGTTGATGATATATAGCTCCCTAGATACTTGAAATCATTTACTTTATTTATTTCATTTCCATTTAAGCTTTTTATTTTATTCGTATTGTCTGTATTGTCTATATTTAGAGTCATATATTCTGTCTTTGCAGTGTTAATGTTTAAACCTATTTCTTTTGATACTTCTTCTAATTTATTTAGAAGTGTATTTGCATCTTTTATGTTGTCAATTACAACTGCCAGATCATCCGCATAGTCAATATCAGTAATCTTTATAGCTGGGTGGCGTCTACTCTTTTTGACTTCTAATGTAAAACCTACATTTATATTCATGGATTTTCTTAGGACATAGTCCAGACATACAATAAAAAGGAAAGGGGCTAATGTGTCTCCTTGTAGAACTCCGGCCGTTATATCAAAATAGTCTGTATCTCCATCTGGGGACCTAACCTTGCATTTGGTATTTATATACGATATCATAATAGCTTTAACAATTTCTTCTGGAAGTCCATACGCAGTGAGTATTTCTCTCATCTTTCCTCTGTGTATGCTATCAAAAGCTTTCGAGAAATCTATAAATAATAGAGTTGCAGGTAGTTGTTTAGATTTTGCTCCTTCAATTATTCTACGAATAGTTAAAATTTGTCCGGTAGTCGACCTATTTTGTCTGAAACCATTTTGGTTTTTACGTAATAAAGGATCTAATACTGGCCGTATTCTGTTTAGCAACATAAGATTATATATTTTTGCTGATATGCAGGTCAGTGTAATCCCACGGTAGTTTTTTGTGGAACTAAGATTACCCTTTTTTGGAAAAGGTATTATGCATCCCATTCTCCATTTATCGATTTTGTCTTGGGCATATACACTATTGCAGAAATTTAGCAATAATTCCTGAAAAGACTCTATTTTCCATATTTCAACTGGTATTTCGTCGAGTCCACAAGATTTCCCATTTTTCATGTTTTTCAATGCTTTAATTAGTTCAGTCATCGAAAACAAGCCGGTTTGTATGTCTTGTAACTCTGTGAATATAGGTGTAATATCGTGATCAGAGATATCTGGTTGATTTCCAAGAAGTTCCTTAAAGTGGTCTTGCCATTTTTGTATTCTATCTTGGTTGTCTGTTGCTTTGATCTTTGCCTTGTTTGTACTTTTTCTTCCACTTATTTCGTTTATTGTTTTCCATGCTGTCGCTGATTTATTGTTTGTTACGGTTGATGTGATTTCATCTATACGATTTTGTAAGTACTTTGATTGTTCACAGTCATATGCGTCGAAAAGTATCTTTTGTGTGAGTTTGTAATAATTTATGTTTTCTTGAGTCGGATTTCCATCTTTGATCGCAGCTGCTTGTTTTAATAACTTTCTTTTTTCATAAATATCTTCATTTTCCCATGGTTTATACTGGCTTTTCTTTGGTTTTTCCGGAATTAATTCTTTCGCTGTTTCACGACAAGCTGTTTCAAAATGGTTGTAAGCTATATTTGCCAAAAACTGTGTATCGTTTTTTGTTGAGTTTTTGAAATTTTCAGTGACTTTATTTGTGAAACTCTTTCTCAAATTTGTGTTAGAATTTAGTAATGACCAATCGTAATGTATAGATTTCTCTTTTTTCTTCTTTTGACTTGAACGAAGAGTTAATTGTATATTTGCTGTTACAATTCTATGATCAGAAGCAATGCTAACAAAATAATTATACGCTCTACAATTTTTCACACTGTTTTTCCATTTCTTGTTTATCAGTATGTAATCAAGTTGTGCTTTAAAGTCATTGGGTGAGTTATGTGTCCACAATTGTCCCTTCCTCTTTTGGAATTTCGTGTTTAAGCAAATCTGTCTATTTTCTTTTAGGTAGTCATTCAAAAATTCTCCATTTCTATTTGAGAGTTCATGATATGAAAAAAGGAAACCTTCCAGTCGACCTAGGTGTGCGTTAAAATCTCCAGTGGTGATATGTACGTTATGTTTCGCTATTTGCCTAGTGCTAGAAGCTAATTGTTCGTAGAAAGTTTCTATTTCACTTTGTTCACTAACATTTGTTGGACTATAACACACTGTGATAGTTGCTTTCGGGTTTCCATTAAAATGTGCTACCAATATTCTGTTTGATATTTTTTCAATGCAATTTAATGAGTTATACGCGTTTTTATTTAGAAGTATTCCGATTCCACCTATGGTTGCATTTATGCTGTTTTTCCAGGCTGAACATGTAATCAATTTGAAATCACCAATATTGTGTTCTTTGGTTTCTACATCAAGGTGCATAAAACGATGTTCTTGAATACCTATAAAATCTTGTTTTGTATCCATTGATGATAAGAGTAATTCTGACGTTTTTCCGATCTTA